>CM019827.1:109857260-110289814 GCA_009763385.1 Coix lacryma-jobi var. lacryma-jobi | reverse complement strand
GTGCAGAGGTCGAAGCTCGGGGTTACTTCGGGAGCAGTTCGTCGGCGGCGGCCTCGACTTTGACTCCTTCTTCGTGACTATACGAATGCAATGATGTATGCACATGAGTATGCTAGCATGAACAATGCAACACAGGGCATACAACATGAACCCTAATCACTTTCTTTCTATTTTCTTAATTATTAAAAAAAATCATTTTATGCAGTTGCTCCAAAAATTACCAAATTAAACACATAAGTTCATTATGGTGTAGATAGATGGCAAAACAAATTTCATAATTTTTGGAGGTCATTAAGGTGCTCAATAAAATCAGACATTAATTAACAAAAGACACTATTTAACAATTAGAATAAATGCTCAAAAATCAACTTGTTCCAAAAGACTTCAAAATTTCACCAGAGACTAAACATGGCATAGGAAGGCTCACAAAAATTTATCTCATGATTTTTGGAGTTATAATGATTTTCTAAAAATCCAAAACCACCCGTTTATTAATTAAAAGAGGGATTTTACATTTTCAAATTCTTGTAGAAAAGTCAAGTTTCATATTTTTCTAAAATACTACACAGTGCAAGGAGCATACCATAATTTTCTCAGGATTTAAGGAATAACAGATTAATTCACCACACAAAAAAAGAAAACAAAACACTATTCACACATTTTCAAAAAGGAAAAGAAAAGAGCACTGTGCTCCTCCCTCGCGGGGCTCGGGCGAATCGCGCGAGACGGACCGCAGGGCTCGGGCGAGGCGGAAACAATCGTCCGTCCGAGGCCTGGCTGGGAGGCTCGGGCGAGACGGAAACAATCGCACGTCCAAGGCCTGGCTGGGAGGCTCGGGCGAGACGGAAACAATCGTTTCGTCCGAGGCCTGGCTCGGGCGAAGCGGAGGGTGCATGCTTGCTCGAGGCTAGGGCTCGGCGAAGTGGCGAGGGGCGTGAGTCCGATCGAGGCTAGGCTCGGCGAAGTGGCGAGGGGGCGGGTCTGCTCGAGGCCTGGCTCGAGCTAGACAGTGAAAGCAGAGACCGGGGCTTCGAGTGCTTACAACGGGTCGGAGGCAGGGCTCGGCGGCGGAACAAGGGTCGAAGGAGGGAGCCTCGACGTTGGCGGGTGCTTCGGCGGAGCTCTCTCGGCGGCGAGCGGCGTGCGGCGGCTTCTGTACACCAGACACGGTCACCAGGAGCGGGTTAGGAGCGCAAGGAGGCAAGGAAGATGAAGCAAAGCAGGGTCGGGGAGGAAAGATCACGGCCGGGGAGAGAGTATTTCTCAATCTCGTGCTCACCGGTGTTTCGCCGGAGTTTGGGAAGATGGGGTTACGCCGGGCGATTGGAGGCGGCGGAGGTAAAATTGAGGGGCTGGGAAGCTTCGCGAGCTCAAGGCGGAGCTTCTGGGCTAGGTGGTTGAGCGGCGGAGACTCTAGAGTGAGCTGGCGACGTGGCGGAGGAACGGCGGCCGGCGGGTGGCTTTATAGCGTGCTCGGGGGGCGGATAAGAGGTGCCGAGGGTGGATAAGATTGGCCGCGTCGCGTGCTTGCGAATCCATGATGAAGAAAGGACGGAAGTCTGCTCAGGGACCGGGCGTGCGCTCGCCGTCGACGGGCCACGCGGCGGCGACGTGCTGGGAGCAGTGGGGGGACGGGAGGGAGTCAGCGCTTTGCGCGTGCGGGAGTGGCATGAGCAAGCCGGGTCAGAGGCGTAGACTGGTGCAGGCGAGGAGCGGGCCAGACCGCGGTACGCGCAGCGCCGGCGACTCGGCCACGGCCGGGTCCCCCCTAGCTCTAGGTTGAAGATGACAGGCTAGGTCTAGGGTTTTGACTTAGAACGGAGTTCTGTATTTTGCAAATTACTCCCAAAATTTGAAAACTTGAGCAACCAAAAACTCAAAACCACCAAAGTTGTGCAGAAAAAGGAGATCTACAACTTTGTCAATAAGACCATTTTCAAATCCAAATAGTTTTGAATCATATTTGAAATTTGAAAAAGGGGACACTTTGGGATTTTAATAAATTAAAAAATTACTTTTGATTTTATATTGAAAATTGAAAATCTGTAAACATGCAGTTGTTCCTTTTGTCAAAACCTATAACTTTGCTATTATACACTTTTTCTGAAACTCATTAGTTTTTGAAATAGTTTGAAAACTAAAAAGGGGAACAAAAACTGGAGTTTGAATGAATTTGAAATTACTTCAAACTTTGTACAGAAACTTGAAAATTTGTAAATACCAAAGTTGTTTCTCTTGATCAGATCTACAACTTTGCCTTTTGACCAACTCCAAATTTTGAATAGTTTTTACACTATAAAAGAGAGGGTAAAACTAGAGTTTGGAATTAGGTTTTTTTTAAAAGAACTTCCACTTCTATTTTTTATTTTGAACTTTGTCAACACAACAAACATCAAGGCATTCAACTTGAACAAGAATTACACAAAGCTAGGCACAAAGGTGAAATTACCATTTGCCCTTATAGGAAGGTTAGGGCTTTTAGGGTTTTTGAAAAGGGGATTTCTACACACAAAAGGGAACAAATGCAACAAGCATTAAGGCAAACATAATGCATGACAAGATGATTATGACTAAAGATGATGACATGTCAGGTTAATTACAGATTAAACACCAGAGGTGTTACACTATGAGGACAACGAGAAGCAGATTCTAGCAGAATCCTATAAAAGCAATCACAACCATCAGTTCGGAAAATCAGACGGCGAAGAAAATTTCAGGCGACGTGGACTGTCTCTCCTTGCAGGATCCGGTTGAAGAATATAGATCTAAATCTGTACATGGCGTGTTTGCTTGCTAGAACTATCATGGCTACATCTTGTTAAAATAATTCATCTACATTTATCTACAAATCAGCTTTGCTACTTTATCAGGTTTCTCTTGCTCATTTGCAGTATTTTTTTTTGGGTTTTGGATAATCCGTTGGGTTTCGGGTATCCGCGGGTTTTGGTTTCGGGATAAATTTTCACCGAATTGGTGTTCGGGGCGGTTTCGGGTATTCAGTTCGGGTTTCGGTTTTGGGTGCCCAGAGACTCCACCGATCCATATCCGCCCCGTTGCCATTCTTAATCGTGGCGTGACCTGGGCGAATGGAGACTGTTGTCGAGCGCGTGGGTAGCACGAATGCAAGGCACTGAGCGGGTAACCTCGGAATTCTCAGCCCAGTTAGCCTTTCCATCGTAGCGCAGAGGGCAGACGCTCATCCACGCGTAGAGAGGTCAGGGACGTCCCCTGGGAGAGCTGTTGGCCACCTAGCGTAGAGGGCAGCGCTCATGCACGCGTCCGATGGTGACAACAGCCCCGGCTCTGAGTTTCATCAGCATCAGTCAGGCTGCTTGGAGACCGTATGAAGAACGAGCGCATAAACAGCGCATACAAGCACTGGCCGTATAGCGTCTGGAGGTCCTCAGCCCAAGTTTAGTCTTTCCTTCGTAGCGCAGAGGCAGACGCTCATGCATGCGTAGAGAGGTTGGGACGTCATTCGGGAGGACTACTGGCCGTCATAGCGCAGAGGGCAGGCGCTCATGCACGCGTCTAGCGGTGGCTGTAGCCCCTGCTCTGAGACTCCTTTAGCGTCAGCCAGGCTGTTTGAAGAGGTCGGCGAGGCCGTATGGCGACTACCTGGAGCGGGTCGGCGGTCCGTCCTGAGACGGCGGAGCGGTCGGGACCCGAGTCGTCTGGAGATGAAATTGGAGCGTTGACGAGTCGTCCGGAGACAAGCTGGAGCGTCGGTGAGACGTCAGAGACGACTAGAGCGGTTGAACAGTCAAATCCGGGGACAATTGGAGCGGTCTGGTCGAATCTGTAATTCATAATGGAGAAGTAGGCGTTACAACAAGGAAGCTTAGTGTGCGTAATCTTCCGAGATGCTCGATGCTCCATGAGTTGGGTACGTCGATGCCTTCAGGTCGCGCGGCGAAGGCGCCTGGTCGGCCGGAGGGAAGAAACTTTTGTCCATTCAGTTTCTGAAGAAATATGATTATGTTCTGAAGAATGTGGTATTGGCGATGCATTGCTGTTGAGATTTATTTGTCGGGTGGATCACATAGTAATATACCACAGCTAATCAACTATCGTTGTGCTCCATATATTAAATTTCTTTATGTATAGAAACTACTATTAGAAACAATGCATCGGAGAAGATGGTTTGTTGTTACGAGCTGGTCTTCGAGGTATAGAAACTCTAGGTAGTTTTTACATTGAGAGTGTCCTAATAAAAACTATACTTGTATGAATTGAGTACACGGCCGGCCAATAATAAGTCTTAATTAGGAAGCAAAGCAAAGCAACGGATTGTGAGTGAACTGCACACCGCGTCACCGCCACGGCAGAGAAGAGAAGCGCGCGCGAGAGATCGAGAGAAATAATGCTAGCTAGCTAGCTAGCCGCTGCTGTATTGTTGTATGATGACCCCGGCCGGCCGGCGGCCGGCCCTCGATCACGTACGTACCCTTGTGGCATGATTGGCGGCGTAGACGATGAAGAGGACGACGTAGATGGCCTCCATGACAGCCCCAAAGCCATTGACGGTGGCAACGAGGAGGCCGTCAGGCTTGGTGACGCCGTAGTAGAGCCACAGCAGCGCGTTCAGCAGCGTCAACACGTACGGCGCCGGCTCGAACTCCTCCGTCGACCCGCTCCGCACGATCCTCCAGAACGTCTTGCTGTAGTATAGTGTGGTTATTGTATACTGTATATGCATGCATGCCAATGTGTTGGGAAGAAATTAAGAGAGCTTTTAATTATATTTGCAGCTAGTAATAAGTAGCAACGACGACAGCATGCAGGAGGAGTATATATCAAGCAGCAATTCAGACACACTTACATAGGAGATATGAAGACGAGAACTGAGATGATGTTGCCTACAAATTAAAGGAGAAAATAAAGCAGCAGTTGCATGAATATAACGAAGACTGATAACGAACAAAAGTAGCAATTATATATATATTTACCACATGCTTGCCTATTACAGTACCTATGACGCCGATGATGAAGAGGGTGGAATCCATGGAAGAAGCTCTGGCTGATAGCAGGCAGGACAGAGACACAGGGAGGAGGACTGGAGGCCGGAGGCCACCGGCTCAAAATAACAGAAGCGAAACCGTGGTATTAGCTCCAAACAGGACGCGCGTATGATGATATGGATGAGATCCACACGTACAGACGCCAGCTCAGCTGTTTTCTGCCCTTGAGCGGGAGAGGGAGGACCAGAGCAGGCCAGCAGTGCAATTATAGCTAGGCCGATCCAGCGCCCGAGCCTGCCCTTGACATTCACCCATGAGGCCATGATGCACATCAGTGGCATGAACATATGCCAACGACTTAGGCCCCGCCTCGTGTAACACATGAAGATATTTTATAAACAACGTGTATTGTGTATATATCATATATGTACACTACCAGGCCACAGGCCTTTACAGTTGAACTTTATCAAAAAAGTATTTCGATTTTAAATTATAAATTATTTTAAAAATCTTGGAGAGCCAAACCATCTCAATTTTAACTAAATATATATAACAAAATAATAACATATTTATGATGTCAACTAAGTACCATTCACTACAGCAGAACGAGGCTTTGCCGAGTGCTGGAAGCACTCGGCGAAGGCCCTTTCGCACTCGGCGAAGCCTTCGCCGAGTGCCGCACTCGGCGAAGGGCACTCGGCGAAGAATATAACGGCAAAGATTTCTTTGCCGAGTGCCAAATATCGGGCACTCGGCGAAGGCTTCGTCGAGTGCTGACATATTTGGCACTCGGCAAAGAAAAAAATAAAAAAACCCCGAAAAAATAGGGAAAATTTTTATTTAATTGGAGGAGGGGCCCACTGGACAGCGCCCACTTGTCGCCCTCGAAATCGCAAGTTCTACTATTTTTCACGTAATTTTCTCTCACGCAGTCAGCAGGATTCGAACTCACGACCTCTCGTTTGCGCGGAGCCTCCTCTACCACTACACTACACACTCATATATATTCCATCTCCGTTTCGATTACCCATATATTATACTAAACCATGTGTAACTTGCTTATTTGAGGCTCTAAACGAATTCAAATCAAAAAATTGTAAACTACAAAGTTTTCTAACTTTTCAAGATCTACAACTTTTATTTTGGTAGTTTATCCATCCGAGGTCGTTCATAAAAATTTGAATTTTAAATTTTACAATTTGAAACGTAGTTTTCGTTGACAAGATGATTTCAAATCAAAAAGTTGTCAACACCAAAGTTTCATAACTTTTCGAGATCTACAACTTTCATTTTGGTCATTTCTCTATCTGAGGTATTTTGAAAAATTTGAATTTTAAAATTTTCAAATTCGACGCAGTTTTGCATAACTAGATGACTTCAAATTAAAAAGTTATCAACTACAAACTTTCATGACTTGTCAAGATCTACAAAGTTTATTTTGGTTGTTTGACTATTTGTGCATCCGACATTGTGGTTCTAATATTATTCATAAACATTATATATCACTCTTGTAGTTTTATAAACTACCGGAGAGATATATAAGATTTGTGAACGAATTTATTTTAAGTTTGTCAAATGAAAAAATCACCAAAACAAAAATTGTTCATCTTGATAAGTTAACCAACTTTGTAGTTAAAAACTTTTTCATTTGGATTAATTTACTGCTTCAAAATGTAATTTAAAACTGGCTTTGCCGAGTGTCAGAAAAAAAACACTAGGCAAAGAGCTCTTTGCCGAGTGCCACGTGGCCGGCACTCGGCAAAGGCACCTCTTTGCCGAGTGCCAGCCACGTGGCACTCGGCAAAGAACCGCCCACGTGGCACAGTTCGGGGCCACATTCTTTGCCGAGTGCCACATGGCCGGCACTCGGCAAAGGAACCTCTTTGCCGAGTGCCAACCACGTGGCACTCGGCAAAGAACCGCCCACGTGGCACAATTCGGGGCCACATGCTTTGCCGAGTGCCACGTGGCCGGCACTCGGCAAAGAGGGGCTCTTTGCCGAGTGCCGGCCACGTGGCACTCGGCAAAGCATGCTTTGCCTTGTGTTTGCGCTTTGCCGAGTGAGTGCCACGTGGCCGGCACTCGGCAAAGAGGCTCTTTGCCTAGTGTCCGAAATTTGGCACTCGGCAAAGCCACAGGCACTCGGCAAAGATTGATTTTCCCGTAGTGATTGTATTCTTTAGTAATTATATTTTCATAATATATCATTTGAGTTTATTTTGTAGTCCAAATATTCAATATGAGATTATGATATAAGAGTATTTAGTGAATCTAGAGTAGATTCACTATTTTGATGAAGCAGATTTATAGTGGGAGTTTGTGGAGCTAGAGTGGTTTGGCTACAAAATTGAATCTGATTTTCCGTGAATCTGAAGCTGGTGGAGCTCTCTCAAACAAACCCTCGGTGCATCTGTCTTGAACTCGTGATAGGGTCTCTGCTAAGCAGATGTGTTGTTAGAGCGTCTTCATAAGTACTTAATATTTGTATATCCTAAAAACATGGAATTTTGCAACTAAAGTAGTTCGTATTAGAGAAATAAAGAAAGAGATTTGCTATATTTCAGGTGCCTCAAATATAACATCTTTTCAGGTGACAACTACAACCTTCAGATTTTCATCCAATGTTCCAAATCTATTAACACAAATCACAAACAACAAATAATAATTTTTTCTATGAAAGGACAAATACAAAACTGTTCGAACGTCCGAAATACAGAAAATGTGATAAAGAAGACTATCTCTAAAAGTTTCCAATAATATTTCACTTCTTTTTCCACGGTCTGGTCCCAAGATTTCTTATGTTTTGCAACAAAAACCCTGAATTTATTTTTATATTCATTTAATCCCTCTCACCAGATCTTTATTTCTTGCGCTTTCCTTACATGGAACCCTATCTTTCCTACTTTTTCTGTCTCACTTCCTTTTCATCTCGGACTTGCAACAGAGCACGCACGGACTAAAGCGAGGGCCACGCCGGTGGCGAGGGGTTGCGCGGAGGCATGCCAGGGACATGTGCACGGCCCCGCGGTGGCTCAGCCGCGTGCGCCAGGGCGGCTGCACCTGCGGCGGCTTGCATCCGCTTGCCACGCTTGCTGCTGGTGCTCTGTGCTGCGCCTAAGGAAGAGACCATGCAGGTAAAGAAGGTTTCTCTGGAATGACAAAAGATTGCAAGGTAAGTCTGAGAGTTGTTGTGTCTATAGATATTCAAATGGGCCGTCCGACACTATCCCAATCAAGCCACTATTTGGTCCGGCTCTAGCGGGTCATGTCTTGTCGGGCCGCCGTGCCAACTGTGTCGTGCCGAATAGGATCGTCGTGCCTAACCCTCGGCCCAGGCACGACACTACGAGGACTTCGTCGAGAGGAGTAGGGAGAGAATTGCGGTTAGAGAGTGAGGAAAGAGAGAGTTAGCTAGAATTTGAGGCATACTTTTATTTATACATGTCACTCTATCTCATTTAACGGTGTTAGTCCCTTATAAAGTCATCCGACGGTAGAAATAATCGTGTCGCTATCGTGTCAGCCTATTAGTCGTGTCGTGCCTATGTCGTGCCGTGGTGCCAGACCTACGGTCCAAGCACGACACTATGCTTGTACTCGTGCTGGCGCTGATACTATAACCTTCGTGTCGTGCCGTGTTTTTTCGGACCATGCTCGTGCCGGTTCATCAGGCCTGACCCATTTGGACATCTATAGTTGTGTCCGGTTTGCGCAGATTAGGTGTAGGAGACACATTTGTGGATTGCACGTTTATTTGTGCTCAGTGTCTGGCGTGATCGTGGTCTGACGTCAACAGACAGGTAGGACAGGTTGGACAGCTCCTGTATATATATAATATATAGTACTGTTTTTGATGAAAATTGGCTGTACTAGATGTATGAGAAGGTAGAACATAATAGAGCAAAGCCTTACGAACAGCTGGTTGCGTGTCAGCTTTAGTTTTGTGCAGTAATAATAATGCAATGTACTCAGTAAGCACGAGAAATGGACAGGAGCAGAATAAACAGGCATATGATTTGAAGATCCGATCGGCCACTGATGATTTATATTGGATATATTTTCTTTATGTCTTGCCGACATATCTGCAACAGATATTTCTCATCATGTCCACGTATACAGGCTTTTAATTATATATGCAGCATGAGATACATGTGCCTAGCATCTAGTGTGTTTGACGTCATTCGCAAAAATAATACTGTGTGTTTGGCGATATTGCTAGTAATTTGCTATAGAAGCTCTTGGTGCTTGGAGAGAGACGAATCTGCTCTCAACCATTATCACCGACACCGATAGCTACAGAAAACAACGCGCTGAAAGAGAAGGCAATGGAGTTTAATTTGTGGCTTAATTACGTCGAGATCGACCCCACCCACCGGGTCGCCATCCTGCTCTGCTGAGAATATATGATGACAACGAATCGTCATGACTCGCAAACGACAACTCAAATAAAATGGAGCTCATATCGACTAGCACGTGTTGTGTGTACGTACGTATAGTTCACTAGTGGAGGACTGGGGCAGTCCCTCTGTGTTCCCGGTTTTTCCAAATCGGGACTGTGGCTAGCACTAAAGGTGTCTGCCAATCGAGATTAAAGCTCATCCCAAAACTAAAAAAATAATTTTAAATTTATATTCCGGGGAAACCTCTTTTACGGTGCATGTGCAATACAATCTGTCGACGAAATATGGTCGATAGTCTACCGAGGGATATGCCCAAGGTAGTAGATTAGACGGCGGAGGTGTACGAGACGTCTGCAAAGCGTAAACACAGGGACGAGAGACGGCGATTTAGACAGGTTCGGGCCGGCAAGTCGCCGTAATACCCTACGTCCTGTGTTCTGGTGGCTGGTTTGTATTGCTGGATTGGAATATGACGTGTGATCCGATGAGATCTGAGGTCCGATGAGAGGGGGTCCCTGCTCGCCTTATATAGTCGGGGAGCAGGGTTACAGTTGTTGAGTCATGTCACCCTGAATTCCACAGACCCAATAGCTGTGAGCCGAAACGATAAACAGTTCGGCCTTGGGTTATCCCATGATCTGTAGAGTAGAGCACGAAGCTCGTTTGCGCGTAGGAGTCAAGGGCATCGCCCAAGGAACCGCTGCTGGTATCCCATAGCGCAGAGGGCAGACGCTCGTGCACGCGTAGGGAGGTACCACAGACAGAGTCTTTTCCGAGAGGCTCGATCGTGGCGTGACCTGGGCGAATGGAGACCGTTCGTCGAGCGCGTGGGTAGCGCAGATACAGGCACTGAGCATGTAGCCTTAGAATTCTCAGCCCGAGTTAGCCTTTCCTTCGTAGCGCAAAGGGCAGACGCTCATGCACGTGTAGAGAGGTCGGGACGTCGCTCGGGAGAGCTGCTGGCCACCATAGCACAGAGGGCAGGCGCTCATGCACGTGTCCGGTGGTGACAACAGCCCCAGCTCTGAGTTTTCGTCGGCGTCAGTCAGGCTGCTTGGAGACCGCATGGAGAACGAGCGCGTAACAGCGCGTATACAGGCACTGGACGTATAGCCTTGGAGGTCTTAGCCCAAGCTTAGTCTTCCCTTCATAGCGTAGAGGACAAACGCTCATGCACGCGTAGAGAGGTCAGGACGTCACTTGGGAGGACTACTGGCCGCCATAGCGCAGAGGGCAGGCGCTCATGCACGCATCCGGCGGTGGCAGTAGCCCCTGCTCTGAAACTCCTTCAGCGTCAGCCAGGCTGTTTGAAGAGGTCGACGAACGTCTGGAGTGGTCGGCGGTCGTTTGGAGAGGTCGGCGATGATGAAGTTGATGTAGACACGGAGGTCGTCGAGACAGTGTCGCCGGAAATCTCGCGGATGGTCGACGACGAGCGAAGGCGGCGACGAGCCAGGTCGGCGACGGGTGAAGACAACGATGAGTGAAGGCGGCGACGAGGGCGACGACGAGCGAAGACAGCGACGAGTGAAGGCGGCGACGAAGGCGATGACGAGCGACGACGGTGACGGGCGAAGGTGGCGACGAGCCTGGTCGACGACGAGCGACGGCGGCGACGGGCGAAGGCGGCGACGAGCCTTGACAATGACGAGCGAAGGCGGCGACGATCCTGGTCGACGACTGTAACACCTCTGGTGTTTAATCTGTAATTAACCTGACATATCATCATCTTTAGTCATAATCATCCTTGTCATGCATTATGTTTGCCTTAATTCTTGTTGCATTTGTTCCCTTTTGTGTGTAGAAATCCCCTTTTCAAAAACCCTAAAAGCCCTAACCTTCCTATAAGGGCAAAATGGTAATTTCACCTCTGTGCCTAGCTTTGTGTAATTCTTGTTCAAGTTGAATGCCTTGATGTTTTGTTGTGTTGATCAAAGTTCAAAATCAAAAATAGAAGTGGAAGTTCTTTTGAAAAAAACCCCAAATTCCAAACTCTAGTTTTACCTCTCTTTTTTATAGTGTAAAAACTATTCAAAATTTGGAGTTGGTCCAAACGGCAAAGTTGTAGACCTGATCAAGAGAAACAACTTTGGTATTTATAAATTTTCAAGTTTCTGTACAAAGTTTGAAGTAATTTCAAATTCATTCAAACTCCAATTTTTGTCCCCTTTTTAGTTTTCAAACTATTTCAAAAACTAATGAGTTTCAGAAAAAGTGTATAATAGCAAAGTTATAGGTTTTGACAAAAGGAACAACTTGCATGTTTACAGATTTTCAACTTTCAATATAAAATCAAAAGTAATTTTTAATTTATTAAAATCCCAAAAGTGTCCCATTTTTCAAATTTCAAATGTGATTCAAAAACTATTTGGATTTTGAAAATGTTCTTATTGACAAAGTTGTAGATCTCCTTTTTCTGCACAACTTTGGTGTTTTGAGTTTTTGTTGCTCAGTTCAAATTTTGGGAGTAATTTGCAAAATACAAAAATCAGTTCTAAGTCAAACCCTAGACCTAGCCCTGTTCATCTTCAACCTAGAGCTAGGGGGGCCCGGCCGTGGCCGAGCCGCCGGCGCTGCGCGTACCGCGCGTCTGGCCGCTCCTCGCCTGCCACCGGTCTGTCGCCTCTGACCCCGTGCTCATGCCGCTCCCGCACGCGCACGCCCGGTCCTTGAGCAGACTTCCGTCCTTTCTTCATCATGGATTCGCAAGCACGCGACGCGGCCAATCTTATCCACCCTCGCGCACCTCTTATCCGCCCCCGAGCACGGCTATAAAAGCCACCCGCCGGCCGCCGTTCCTCCGCCACCGTCGCCAGCTCACTCCAGAGTCTCCGCCGCTCAACCACCTAGCCCAGAAGCTCCGCCTTGAGCTCGCGAAGCTTCCCAGCCCCTCTATTTTACCTCCGCCGCCTCCAATCGCCCGGCGTAACCCCATCTTCCCAAACTCCGGCGAAACACCGGTGAGTACGGGATTGAGAAATACTCTCTCCCCGGCCGTGATCTTTCCTCCCCGGCCCCTGCTTCATCTTCCTTGCCTCCTTGCGCTCCTAACCCGCTCCTGTACCGTGTCTGGTGTACGAGCCGCCGGCACGTGCGCTCGCCGCCGAGAGAGCTCCGCCGAAGCACCGCCAACGTCGAGCTCCCTCCTTCGACCCTTGTTCGCCGTCGAGCCCTGCCTCCTCCGATCCGGGTAAGCACTCGAAGCCCCGGTCTCTGCCTTCACTGTCTAGCTCAAGCCCAGGCCTCGAGCAGACACGCACCCTCGCCACTAGGCCACTGAAAGAGCGGTCTTCCTTTCTAGCCTCGAGCTGCCTCCCACCCTCTCCCGAACTCATCTCCGAGCCATATTCTTCGAGCTCCTCATTCCCCCTCCCCTCTTCGCACCGCTTCCAGCCGGCTTCGGACGAAACGATTGTTTCCGTCTCGCCCGAGCCTCCCAGCCAGGCCTCGGACGGACGATTGTTTCCGTCTCGCCGAGCCTCCCAGCCAGGCCTCGGACGACTTGTTTCCGTCTCGCCCGAGCCTCCCAGCCAGCCTCGGACGGACGATTGTTTCCTCCGCCTCGCCCGAGCCCTGCGGTCCGTCTCGCGCGATTCGCCCGAGCCCTGCGAGGGAGGAGCACAGTGCTCTTTTCTTTTTCCTTTTTGAAAATGTGTGAATAGTGTGTTTTGTTTTCTTTTTTTTTTGTGTGAATTAATCTGTTGTTCTTAATCCTGAGAAAATTATGGTATGCTCCTTGCACTGTGTAGTATTTTAGAAAATATGAAACTTGACTTTTCTGCAAGAATTTGAAAATGTAAAATCCCTCTTTTAATTAATAAATGGATGGTTTTGGATTTTTAGAAAATCATTTATAACTCCAAAAATCATGAGATAATTTTTGTGAGCTTCCTATGCCATGTTTAGTCTCTGGTGAAATTTTGAAGTCTTTTGGAACAAGTTGATTTTTGGCATTTATTTTAATTGTTAAATAGTGCCTTTTGTTAATTAATGTCTGATTTTATTGAGCACCTTAATGACCTCCAAAAATTATGAAATTTGTTTTGCCATCTATCTACACCATAATGACTTATGTGTTTAATTTGGTAATTTTTGGAGCAAACTGCATAAAATGATTTTTTAATAATTAAGAAAATAGAAAAAAGTGATTAGGGTTCATGTTGTATGCCCTGTGTTGCATTGTTCATGCTAGCATACTCTCATGTGCATACATCATTGCATTCGTATAGTCACCGAAGAAGGAGTCAAAGTCGAGGCCGCCGCCGACGAACCTGCTCCCGAAGTAACCCCGAGCTTCGACCTCTGCACCTCCAACCCTGAGCCAGCTGTCTTTGCTCTTCAAGGCAAGCCCCGGTGCATTTAGCCTTTCCTTGCTTTTATAAAAGTTTTACTTAAATGCTTTTGAGTTAAATTACTGCATTAGGTGATAGGAGTTGTGTGATGACCTATTACCTGCACTTTACCTCCACCAAAGATCCCCTACCCTGTTTAAAAACTATTTGCAAAATGCTTAGCATTGCTATACAATAGATTTGCGATAAAAATGCCAATTTCAAAAGTGTGATCACTTAAAGAATTTTTATGGGAATTTGGCTTTACACTCCCCGACTGTTGGCTAAGTATCTGATCCGTACCTAGTCAACAGCGAGGAGAGGTTGTCCGAGCGTACGGTGCCGTCATGTTGAAGTCCGGGACTCAACAGTTGACACCGACCAGGACAGGGTTGAAAAACTGACGGGACTATTACGCTTGGGTGAGATATAACCAAGGTATAGTTCTGGCTGAAAATTAGGGACCATCCGTATGGGGGCCTGCTGGTCAAGACTTGTAACTATTCACATACTTCGGAAAGCTCTGGCTCCGAGAATCCTTGATTGGGACCGACAACCGCGCACTGGGAGTGGAGAGATGGCGGAAGTAGCATGTACCCACGTGGTCGTCGTACCTGGAAAGGAGTGGTGTACTGTACTTCCGGGTAGCGTAGGACCGGTCCAATCTTGGAGGAATCGTGGTAGACGGGTTGGCCTATGCAAGCTTGGGTGCTACATATGCCGTGTGAATAGGGATCCTCAGCTGAGTATTATTTATCCGGATTAACGTTGCTCCTCGGTTATGGAGACTTGGTCACTGACTGTCAACGGAGAGTGGTTCTCAACTAGGTATGTTTTTGAAAGGTAAAATGAATCGTGAACATGAAGAATTGAGAAATACTGGAATCTTTCAAAAATAAACAAGGATTTCAAAATGCTTTTCTGCAAAATACTTGATCTTGCTTAAGCCTTACCTTGACTACCTAAGCCTCTCATCCCTGAGTCTTCTCCCTTTTCTTTAGTCGGGTAAGTCTTGTTGAGTACCCCAGTACTCAGGGTTTGTTACCCCCTGTTGCAGGTATGCCTGAGTATCCGATGTGTCTTGCACCCTGCTGCATGACCTTCGTTCAGGAGGAGGCCATGAGGCCGAAGAATAGATGTGCACCCTCGGGCTGGGTGAAGTATCTTTATATTGTTGTATTCCGCTACGTTGTCTACTTTGAACTGTCAGAACATGGTCTGTAATAACCGCACTTCTTTAAGTTTATTTGGAACCCCAGTTTGTAAAACTATTGTTATTTAAATCTTCCGCTCTTTATTCCGCTGTTATTTGTGAAAGTATCAAATGCTGTAACCGAAAGGTGAGTGATCCTGTGGACATCGGGCGCTAATGTAGCCCGGTGACGAACAGTCTTAATCACGTGGAACATAAGTTCGGCTGTCAGAGGTTGACAGGGACGTGTGGGCCATGGGATTAGGACCGTTCCGTCACAGATTGGTATCAGAGCATCTCGCTTTAACGTTGCAGTGTTTGTTTTGCGAAAACTTCAAAAGATTTTTGAGTCCAAACAAATTAAACTTGACTATTTTGAGTCCAAACTGCTTTTCTCATCTTGTCTTCTATTGGCAACACTAGTAGCGAGACAACATGTTTAAGCCCTATATTTGTTATGTATCTTGCATTGCCTTGTTCCGTAGGAACGATTCATGCATCATGACATATTCACCTAAGCTAGATAATAGCTTCCTCTCTAAGTTCGTTGGGGTAGTATGCCTTTACCTGTTCTTGCTAGCCTTTCTCATCCATCTTCTCTTATCCAGACATGGCTCGCATCAAGCTGACCGCTCGCAAGTCGACTGGACCGCATGGTGTGCCACGCCACCAGCTGGCACCACGCGCTGGGGAGGAGACTGGAGAATCTTCCAACAGTCGTCGCTTTCCCCGCCGCGCGCACCCGCAGCACCTGAAAGAGGAGATCAGGAACCTGAAGGCTGAGCTGGAGAACTTGGAGCATGACTTCTACCACTCACGTCTGGAGTTCTATGAGGCCCGAGCCTCCCTGGAGCAGGCCAACCGGAACACGATCCGCGCCATCGAGCAGCGCAATGCTACTTGGGTTCGTGAAGACGTCACCAGAGCCGAGCTCCACGGACTGCGGATGTACACCACTCAGATCGAGCAGTTCAACGACATGCTTCATGAGGAGGTACACCAGTTGTACAACCAACTCCACCCCATGGTACCCCCGGATGTCGAGGATCCTGAGGACGGAGTAGTGGAAGAACCGGACGTGGAGCAGGAGCCAAGCATGAACGAGGAGATTGAACCTGCCGAAGACATCCACGCCGAAGACGAGGAGGAGGTTGAGCCTGAGCTCATCCTCGAGGAAGACGACGACGACGACATGATCATCATCAATGAAGACTAGTCTCGTCGTGTCTGTACCACCCGCTTACCTAAAACCTTAGTCTAGGTTTGGGGCGCTAGTCTGTAGTTTGTTAAGTTGAGTCTGTATCTTTCTTTCGTACCTTTTCCCCTTATCAGTCAGTTGCCACCTGTCAGTCATCTGTACCCATCATCTACCTTTGAATCAATGAAGTTTCTCAGTCAGTTGTTTCAGAACTTAACTTTGGATGCTAAGTTCCAAGTTGCTTAAACAGATGCCTGTGAACACTCGCACTGGAGCTGGAGGTTCTGAGGGTGCCGCCCTTCCAAATCCTCCACCTGTACCTGCTACGCTAGCAGATGCCATCGCAGCCTTGGCGGCCGCTGCTAACCTCATGGCTAGAAACCAGGGCCAAGCAGAATAATGGTCACCGTGGTCGTCAGCATATCAACAATGAGGCAACCTATGTGGAGTTCACGGAAACCCGTCCACCGGTCTTCACCAAGGCCGATGAACCCCTCGAAGCTGATGATTGGCTCCGCACCATGGAGCAGAAGTTTAGTCTTATCCACTGCACCGACATCCAGAAGCCCGGTTTGCTTCGCAGCTTCGTGGTCCCGCAAGTGCTTGGTATGCTAATCTGTTGGCTGCCCAGCCAGAAGGTCATCAGTTGACCTGGGAGGAGTTCCGCACTGCTTTCCGTGCTCATCACATCCCTTCCGGATTGATGAAAATGAAGCTTGATCAGTTTTTGGCTCTTCAACAGAAAGACTCCACAGTCATGCAGTATGTGGGTCAGTTCAATCATCTCAGCCAGTATGCCTCAGAGTACGTCAACACAGATGAGAAGAAGAGGGATTGTTTCCTCAGAGGACTGCACCCCAAGATCCGCAGGAGCCTGTCTAATACCTGACTGGGTCTTATCATGATGTTGTTGACCGGGCTGTTGCTTTTGAGGAAAGCAATCGCCAGTACCAAGAGGAAAAGAAAAAGAAGAAAGCAGGGTCAAGCAGCTTCTCTGGCGGTCACAAACGCCAGAGAGTCATTTATCACCCCAGCCACCACCACAATCGTCCACCTTACCCTCACCAGCAAGTGGTCGTCCGTACTGCGGCTACCACCCACAACGCCAATCAGCAGAGTGCCACGCAGCCGAACGCCCCAGGTGTTCGTATCACCACCCCGCAAACAGCCTACAATCATCCCTGCTACAACTGCGGCCAACTTGGCCACTGGTCTCGTGAGTGCCCAAAGCCCAAGAGGTATGCTCAGAATACTCAGAAGGGTCCTGGAGGATCTCAGCAGCAGCAGCAGCAGTACCGTGCCCCGCAGCAGCACGTTCAGAAGGGCAAGTTTGTCAAGAAACACGGGCATCTACTACACCACCCGTCAGTGACATCCCAGAAGGAGAACCCGTCATGATCGGTAGGTTTCCCGTTGCCAATCATCCTGCAGTTGTGTTGTTTGATTCTGGTGCATCGCATTCCTTCATCAGTCATACATTTGTCACTAAGCATGAGATATCAATTGGGGAATTACAAGAAAGTTTCTGTATATTTTCGCCTGGAGGGCGTATATGTACTAAGGAAGTGGTTCGCAATATACCAGTGATGTTGGGGGAACATGTATTTCCTACCACCATGATAGTGCTACGTGATCAGGGGATAGATGTCATTCTAGGCATGAATTGGATGTGCCAGTATAAGGCTATGATTGACATCCTGAATAGGGTTGTGAGAGTGGACATTCCTAACAGTACCTCCAAACTCCTTCTCCAACTCCCAATGCCTCAAAAACCAGCAGCCACACAGTTGAATACCACCTATATTCTGGAGACCAGAGACATCCCCGTGGTCTGTGAATTCCCTGATGTTTTTCCAGAGGACTTACCTGGTCTGCCTCCTGATCGTGATGTTGAGTTTGCCATAGAGCTAAAGCCCGGGACTGCTCCTATATCCCGCAGAGCTTATCGAATGCCTCCCAGAGAGTTGGCAGAGCTGAAAACTCAGTTACAAGATTTGTTGGACAAGGGCTTCATTCGCCCAAGCTCGTCTCCTTGGGGCTGTCCTGCAATCTTTGTAAAGAAGAAAGACAAGAGTCTCAGGCTATGTGTTGATTATCGCCCACTCAATGAAGTCACCATCAAAAACAAATATCCTTTGCCTCGCATTGATCTTCTTTTTGATCAACTAGCTGGAGCCAGAGTGTTCTCCAAGATTGACCTCAGATCTGGCTACCACCAAATTAAAATACGTCCCGAAGACATTCCTAAAACCGCTTTCACCACTAGATACGGCCTATATGAGTACTTGGTCATGTCCTTCGGTTTGACCAATGCCCCTGCCCACTTCATGTACCTCATGAACTCTGTTTTCATGCCAGAGCTTGATAAATTTGTGGTCGTGTTCATTGACGACATTCTTGTCTACTCAAAGACCTCCGAAGAGCATGCCAATCATCTTCGTGTCGTTCTAACCCGCCTCAGAGATCACCAGCTATATGCCAAGTTCAGTAAATGTGAGTTCTGGTTAGATCAGATACAGTTCCTTGGTCATGTCCTATCCGCTGAAGGTGTGTCAGTCGATCCCGGAAAGGTGGCAGACATTCTGGATTGGAAGCCACCTACCACTGTTCACAAAGTCCGCAGCTTCATGGGAATGGCTGGATATTATCGCCGTTTCATCCCGGATTTCTCCAGAATCGCCAAGCCTATCACCGAGTTGTTAAAGAATTCTGTGAAGTTTGTCTGGTCGCCAGCTTGTGAGCAAGCCTTTCAAGCATTGAAGAAACTGTTAACCACATCACCAGTGCTAGCCCAGCCGAACGTCGAAAAGCCCTTTGATGTCTACTGTGATGCATCTGGTACTGGTTTGGGCTGTGTTTTGATGCAAGAGGGTCGAGTGATCGCTTATGCCTCACGACAGCTTAAGCGACATGAGGAAAATTATCCAACTCATGATCTTGAGTTAGCAGCAGTGGTGCATGCCTTAAAAATCTGGCGTCATTATTTGTTGGGTAGTACCTGCAATGTGTACACAGATCACAAAAGCCTGAAGTATATCTTCACTCAAGAAGAGCTGAATATGAGACAGAGAAGATGGCTTGAGTTGATTAAGGACTATGATATCGAAGTGCATTACCATCCAGGTAAGGCGAATGTGGTCGCTGATGCACTCAGTCGCAAGTCGTATTGCAACTGTCTGGTAAAGCAATCCTATGAGTCATCCCTATGCTATGAACTAGAAAAGCTGGGTATTGAAATGGTTCCGCAAGGAATTCTGAGTAATATCAGGATTGAAACCCCTATCAAAGAACATGTCATTGCTGCACAGAAAGATAACCCTGGAATCAAGCACATCGTCGAAAGGGTTCGAGCCGGAAAAGCTGATTGTTTCAGGATTGATGAAGAAGGAGTGGTTTGGTTCAAGAATCGTCTCGTAGTTCCCAAAGTGCCGGAGTTGAGACAGTTAATCCTTGATGAAGCACACTTGTCTAGATTCTCCATCCACCCCGGCAGCAACAAGATGTACCAGGATCTGAGACAGAGATTCTGGTGGACAAAGATGAAGATTGAGATCGCCCGATATGTCGCTCGCTGTGATACTTGCCAGAAAGTCAAAGCCGTGCACATGAAGCCCGGAGGAGAGTTGCAACCTTTATCTGTACCTGCCTGGAAGTGGGACGATATCAGTATGGATTTCATAAATGGGCTACCCAAGACACAAAAAGGTTATGATTCCATCTGGGTGATCATGGATCGCCTCACTAAGCAAGCTCATTTCCTGCCAGTCAACCAGCTACCAGCTACACCGCCCCCACATATGCCACTTTGTACAAGAACCACATAGTGAAACTCCATGGCATACCCAAGAGCATTATCTCTGATCGTGGTACTCAGTTTGTCGCAAAGTTCTGGAAAGCGTTCCATACCTCACTTGGAACCAGACTGCTGCATAGCACAGCATATCATCCACAAACGGATGGACAAACTGAGCGAGTCAACCAAGTGTTAGAGGATATGTTGAGAGCCTGCGTGCTCACCTTTGCAGATACGTGGGATAACTGTTTGCCCTTGGCAGAATTCTCGTATAATAACAGTTATCAAGAAAGCATCAAAATGGCACCCTTTGAAGCACTGTACGGCCGCCGTTGTCGTACACCTCTCAGTTGGTCTGAACCCGAGAAGGGAATTCTTTGGGGTTGACCTAGTAAAAGATATGGAAGAGAAAGTCAAGCAAATACAAGAGAACATGAAGATTGCACAGTCTCGACAGAAAAGTTATGCTGACAAGAGACGTCGACCTCTGCAGTTCGAGATCGGGGATTATGTGTACCTGAAGGTCTCACCCACCAAAGGAGTCACTCGTTTTGGAGTCAAAGGAAAGTTAGCACCCCGCTACATTGGTCCGTTTGAGATTCTGGATCGTTGTGGCAAGGTAGCTTACAAGCTGAGTTTGCCCGATCATCTTTCAGCAGTTCATAATGTGTT
Source organism: Coix lacryma-jobi var. lacryma-jobi (assembly GCA_009763385.1). NCBI lineage: Eukaryota > Viridiplantae > Streptophyta > Magnoliopsida > Poales > Poaceae > Coix > Coix lacryma-jobi. The sequence goes on along the minus strand of CM019827.1, from coordinate 110,269,267 downwards.
TCACGTCTCACAACTCAAGAAGTGTCTCCGAGTGCCCGAACATGTGGTGGAGATTGAAGGTGTTGAGTTAAAACCTGATCTGTCGTACTCTGAGTATCCCGTTCGCGTGTGTTGGACCACAAGGACCGTGTCACCCGAAGAACTACCACAAGATGGTACAAATCCAGTGGAACCAACACTCTGAAGAAGAAGCCACCTGGGAATCCGAAGACTTCTTGGCGAAGAACTATCCCGACTTTCTCAATACTCTGTAGATGTAAGGTTTTCCCCTTGTTCTTTTTAAGACGCAGAATCTCGGGGCGAGATTCGTTTTAGGGGGGAGGGTTGTAACACCTCTGGTGTTTAATCTGTAATTAACCTGACATGTCATCATCTTTAGTCATAATCATCCTTGTCATGCATTATGTTTGCCTTAATGCTTGTTGCATTTGTTCCCTTTTGTGTGTAGCAATCCCTTTTCAAAAACCCTAAAAGCCCTAACCTTCCTATAAGGGCAAAATGGTAATTTCACCTCTGTGCCTAGCTTGTGTAATTCTTGTTCAAGTTGAATGCCTTGATGTTTTGTTGTGTTGATCAAAGTTCAAAATCAAAAATAGAAGTGGAAGTTCTTTTGAAAAACCCTATTTCCAAACTCTAGTTTTTACCCCTCTTTTTTATATTTAAAAACTATTCAAAATTTGGAGTTGGTCCAAAAGGCAAAGTTGTAGATCTGATCAAGAGAAACAACTTTGGTATTTACAAATTTTCAAGTTTCTGTACAAAGTTTGAAGTAATTTCAAATTCATTCAAACTCCAGTTTTTGTCCCCTTTTTAGTTTTCAAACTATTTCAAAAACTAATGAGTTTCAGAAAAAGTGTATAATAGCAAAGTTATAGGTTTTGACAAAAGAACAACTTGCATGTTTACAGATTTTCAACTTTCAATATAAAATCAAAGTAATTTTTAATTTATTAATCCCAAAAGTGTCCCCTTTTTCATTTCAAATGTGATTCAAAAACTATTTGGATTTTGAAAATGTTCTTATTGACAAAGTTGTAGATCTCCTTTTTCTGCACAACTTTGGTGTTTTGAGTTTTTGTTGCTCAGTTCAAATTTTGGGAGTAATTTGCAAAATACAGAAATCAGTTCTAAGTCAAACCCTAGACCTAGCCCTGTTCATCTTCAACCTAGAGCTAGGGGGGCCCGGCCGTGGCCGAGCCGCCGGCGCTGCGCGTACCGCGCGTCTGGCCGCTCCTCGCCTGCCACCAGTCTGTCGCCTCTGACCCCGTGCTCATGCCGCTCCCGCACGCGCAAAGCGCTGACTCTCTCCCGTCCCCCACTGCTCCCAGCACGTCGCCGCCGCGTGGCCGTCGCCGGCGAGCGCACGCCCGGTCCCCTGAGCGACTTCCGTCCTTTCTTCATCATGTTCGCAAGCACGCGACGCGGCCAATCTTATCCACCCTCACGCACCTCTTATCCGCCCCCGAGCACGGCTATAAAAGCCACCCGCCGGCCGCCGTTCCTCGCCACACCGTCGCCAGCTCACTCCAGAGTCTCCGCCGCTCAACCACCTAGCCCAGAAGCTCCGCCTTGAGCTCGCGAAGCTTCCCAGCCCCTCAATTTACCTCCGCCGCCTCCAATCGCCGCCGGCGTAACCCCATCTTCCCAAACTCCGGCGAAACACCGGTGAGCACGGGATTGAGAAATACTCTCTCCCCGGCCGTGATCTTTCCTCCCCCACCCCTGCTTCATCTTCCTTGCCTCCTTGCGCTCCTAACCCGCTCCTGGTGACCGTGTCTGGTGTACAGAGCCGCCGGCACGCCGCTCGCCGCCGAGAGAGCTCCGCCGAAGCACCGCCAACGTCGAGCTCCCTCCTTCGACCCTTGTTCCGCCGCCGAGCCCTGCCTCCGACCCGTGGTAAGCACTCGAAGCCCCCGGTCTCTGCTTCACTGTCTAGCTCGAGCCAGGCCTCGAGCAGACACGCACCCTCGCCACTTCGCCGAGCTAGCCTCGAGCGGACTCACGCACCTCGCCACTTCGCCGAGCCTAGCCTCGAGAAGCATGCACCCTCCGCTTCGCCCGAGCCAGGCCTCGGACGAAATGATTGTTTCCGTCTCGCCCGAGCCTCCCAGCCAGGCCTCGGACGGACGATTGTTTCCGTCTCGCGCGAGCCTCCCAGCCAGGCCTCGGACGGACGATTGTTTCCGTCTCGCCCGAGCCTCCCAGCCAGGCCTCGGACGGACGATTGTTCCGTCCGCTCGCCCGAGCCCTGCGGTCCGTCTCGCGCGATTCGCCCGAGCCCTGCGAGGGAGGAGCACAGTGCTCTTTTCTTTTCCTTTTTGAAGTGTGAATAGTGTTTTGTTTTCTTTTTTTTGTGTGTGAATTAATCTGTTGTTCCTTAAATCCTGAGAAAATTATGGTATGCTCCTTGCACTGTGTAGTATTTTAGAAAATATGAAACTTGACTTTTCTGCAAGAATTTGAAAATGTAAAATCCCTCTTTTAATTAATAAATGGGTGGTTTTGGATTTTTAGAAAATCATTTATAACTCCAAAAATCATGAGATAAATTTTTGTGAGCTTCCTATGCCATGTTTAGTCTCTGGTGAAATTTTGAAGTCTTTTGGAACAAGTTGATTTTTGAGCATTTATTTTAATTGTTAAATAGTGCTTTTGTTAATTAATGTCTGATTTTATTGAGCACCTTAATGACCTCCAAAAATTATGAAATTTGTTTTGCCATCTATCTACACCATAATGAACTTATGTGTTTAATTTGGTAATTTTTGGAGCAACTGCATAAAATGATTTTTTTAATAATTAAGAAAATAGAAAAGAAAGTGATTAGGGTTCATGTTGTATGCCCTGTGTTGCATTGTTCATGCTAGCATACTCATGTGCATACATCATTGCATTCGTATAGTCACCGAAGAAGGAGTCAAAGTCGAGGCCGCCGCCGACGAACCTGCTCCGAAGTAACCCCGAGCTTCGACCTCTGCACCTCCAACCCTGAGCCAGCTGTCTTTGCTCTTCAAGGCAAGCCCCGGTGCATTTAGCCTTTCCTTGCTTTTATAAAAGTTTTACTTAAATGCTTTTGAGTTAAATTACTGCATTAGGTGATAGGAGTTGTGTGATGACCTATTACCTGCACTTTACCTCCACCAAAGATCCCCTACCCTGTTTAAAAACTATTTGCAAAATGCTTAGCATTGCTATACAATAGATTTGCGATAAAAATGCCAATTTCAAAAGTGTGATCACTTAAAGAATTTTTATGGAATTTGGCTTTACTCCCCGACTGTTGGCTACGTATCTGATCCGTACCTAGTCAACAGCGAGGAGAGGTTGTCCGAGCGTACGGTGCCGTCATGTTGAAGTCCGGGACTCAACAGTTGACACCGACCAGGACAGGGTTGAAAAACTGACGGGACTATTACGCTTGGGTGAGATATAACCAAGGTATAGTTCTGGCTGAAAAATTAGGGACCATCCGTATGGGGGCCTGCTGGTCAAGACTTGTAACTATTCACATACTTCGGAAAGCTCTGGCTCCGAGAAATCCTTGATTGGGACCGACAACCGCGCACTGGGAGTGGAGAGATGGCGGAAGTAGCATGTACCCACGTGGTCGTCGTACCTGGAAAGGAGTGGTGTACTGTACTTCCGGGTAGCGTAGGACCGGTCCAATCTTGGAGGAATCGTGGTAGACGGGTTGGCCTATGCAAGCTTGGGTGCTACATATGCCGTGTGAATAGGGATCCTCAGCTGAGTATTATTTATCCGGATTAACGTTGCTCCTCGGTTATGGAGACTTGGTCACTGACTGTCAACGGAGAGTGGTTCTCAACTAGGTATGTTTTTGAAAGGTAAAATGAATCGTGAACAATGAAGAATTGAGAAATACTGGAATCTTTCCAAAAATAAAACAAGGATTTCAAAATGCTTTTTCTGCAAAATACTTGATCTTGCTTAAGCCTTACCTTGACTACCTAAGCCTCTCATCCCTGAGTCTTTTCCCTTCCTTTAGTCGGGTAAGTCTTGTTGAGTACCCCAGTACTCAGGGTTTGTTACCCCTGTTGCAGGTATGCCTGAGTATCCGATGTGTCTTGCACCCTGCTGCATGACCTTCGTTCAGGAGGAGGCCAATGAGGCCGAAGAATAGATGTGCACCCTCGGGCTGGGTGAAGTATCTTTATATTGTTGTATTCCGCTACGTTGTCTACTTTGAACTGTCAGAACATGGTCTGTAATAACCGCACTTCTTTAAGTTTATTTGGAACCCCAGTTTGTAAAACTAATGTTATTTAAATCTTCCGCTCTTTATTCCGCTGTTATTTGTGAAAGTATCAAATGCTGTAACCGAAAGGTGAGTGATCCTGTGGACATCGGGCGCTAATGTAGCCCGGTGACGAACAGTCTTAATCACGTGGAACATAAGTTCGGCTGTCAGAGGTTGACAGGGACGTGTGGGCCATGGGATTAGGACCGTTCCGTCACAACGACGAGCGACGACAGCGACGATCCTGGTCGACGACGATCGACACGCGACGGGCGAAGGCCGCGACGATCCTGGTCGACGACGAGCGACGGCAGCGACGGGCGAAGTCGACGACGATCCTGGTCGATGACGAGCACGGCGGGACGAAGGCGCCTGGTCGATGACTGGCGACGGCAGCAACGGGCGAACGCGGCGACGAGCAAAAGCGACGAGCCTGGTCGACGACGAGCGACGGCGGCGACAAAGGCGATGACGAGTGGAGGTGGCGACGATCCTGGTCGATGACGAACGACGGCGGCGACGAGCCGGATGTATATCCGATCTTGGGTAGCGGGCGGGTCGGCGACGAGCCCGGTTGACGATGAGCGAAGGCGGCGACGATCCTGGTTGATGACGAGCCACGACGGCGACGAAGGCGACGACGATCCTGGTCGACGACGAGCCCGGTCGATGATGAGGGCGGCGATGATCCTGGTTGATGACGAACGAAGGCGGCAATGTTGATGCAGTCGGTGATCCTCTTGTTGGCCCGGTCGATGGCCTCGACCAGGTCGTTGCGACGGATGGATCTTGGCGCGCATGGCACTGGCGCGATGACGCGATGGGTGGACGGCGAGGCGTCCGGCGCAGGAAGCTGCGCGGGTTCCACGATCTCCGGAGTGAGGACGGGGTCGCCGACAATCTAGATAGATCCGATCTAGAAGGAGACGTCGGGCTCGGGAGGATCATGAAGTCGAGGAAGATGACCGCTTGACAGATCATGATGTCGTAGCACACACCCCTTACCTGACGCGCCAACTGTCGACGAAATATGGTCAATAGTCTACCAAGGGGTATGCCCAAGGTAGTAGATTAGACGGCGGAGGTGTGCGAGACGTCTGCGAAGCGTAAACACAAAGACGAGAGACGATGATTTAGACAAGTTCGGGTTGGCAAGTCGCCGTAATACCATACGTCCTGTATTCTGGTGGCTGGTTTGTATTGCTGGATTCGAATATGACGTGTGATCCGATGGGATCTGAGGTCCGATGAGAGGGGGTCCCTGCTCGCCTTATATAGTCGGGGAGCAGGGTTACAGTTGTCGAGTCGTTATCAGATTACAAGTGGTTCCTTAAGGCAAGGAATCCGGATGTAACTCTAGGATCTTCCTTGACGTGCAAGACTTGATGGGAGTCCTTGACGAGCACAGCGAGCTGGTCGTGTGCTACAAGACCTCGCGAGCTGGGCTATCCTTGACGAAGGGCCCATGTAGGTCCACGGAGGTATACGGAGGTAATATCCCCACACAATCCAACAACCTCTTGTTTTATGCATAGCCTCCTTACTAACTCAACCGTACAACATATGTGATAAAGTCTTGAGCGCTCTCCTTTTGAATTCACCTGTGAAAGACATTTAATTCCAGTTGAAATAACTTTAGTCAGGTTGATGATACCAACCGAGACTAAAAGATGGCCAACCGAGACAAAAAAAAGCCTTTGGTGCCCGTAAAATTTAGATCCGAGATTAGTGCTCACATTAGTCCTAGGTCCCAACACTATCGAGACTAAATGTGCGAACCGAAAGTCGTTTTTATATTGGCGCTTGACTCAAGTGATATATATATAGGGTATATATATATATATATTTATAAAAAATATACATATATCACTTTACAACAAATATTTTTAAAGAATAAATGGGTAAAGTTACGCTTTGGAGACTGTATCACTGTCCTAAACGACATATATTTTTTATATGAAGGGAGTATGCGAATAGAGTATGCTTGTGACACACTTTTTAACATATTTTCCTCATTAAGGATATGATTTTCCTGATGAAGCTCAGCCGAAACACCATATTTTCCACAAAAATAATTTCATCACAGAAGCATTTTTTTAAGCATAATCATCCCCATGAACATAACTTTTTTTTTACAACAACACAACTGTTTTGTTCTACCTAAAAAGAAAAAACGTTCCGCTCAAGAGGAAAGAAATTCTAGAATAATAATTAGTAACATGGGCCTCGGGAGTTTGACAGATTCTGATCCATTGTAAGCGGGCTGCTTTTAGCACAAGTTATGTTTGAACACTGCGTTGTTGTCCTAAACGACATCTATTTTTATTTTCTATACGAAGGGAGTATGTGACTAGAGCATGTTTGTGGCACACTTTTTAACATTTTTCCTCATTAAGGATATGATTTTCCTGATGAAGCGTTCAGCCGAACACCATATTTTTCACAAAATAATTTCATCACAGAAGCATTTTTTTAAGCATAATCATCCCATGAACACAACTTTTTTTTTACAACAACACACGCTAAAGAGGAAAGAAATTCTAGAATAATAATTAGTAACATGGGCCTCGGGAGTTTGACAGATTCTGATCCATTGTAAGCGGGCTGCTTTTAGCACAAGTTATGTTTGAACACTGTGTTGTTGTCCTAAACGACATCTATTTTTATTTTCTATACGAAGGGAGTATGTGACTAGAGCATGCTTGTGGCACACTTTTTAACATTTTTCCTCATTAAGGATATGATTTTCCTGATGAAGCGTTCAGCCGAAACACCATATTTTCCACAAAATAATTTCATCACAGAAGCATTTTTTTAAGCATAATCATCCCATGAACACAACTTTTTTTTACAACAACACACGCTAAAGGGAAAGAAATTCTAGAATAATAATTAGTAACATGGGCCTCGGGAGTTTGACAGATTCTGATCCATTGTAAGCGGGCACCTGCTTTTAGCACAAGTTATGTTTTGAACACTGTGTTGTTGTCCTAAACGACATATATTTTTATTTTCTATTTACGAAGGGATTAGTATTGACTGAGAGCATGCTTGTGGCACACTTTTAACATTTTTTCCTCATTAAGGATATGATTTTCCTGATTGAAGCGTTCAGGAAACACCTATTTTCACAAAAATTAATTTCACACACAGAAGCATTTTTTTAAGCATAATCATCCCATGAACACAAACTTTGTTTTTTTTTACAACAAAACACCGCTAAAGAGAAGAAAAGAAATTCTAGAATAATAATTAGTAAACATGGGCCTCGGGAGTTTGACAGATTCTGATCCATTGTTAGCGGGCTGCTTTCAGCACATTTGGGCCCAATGAAATCCAGCCGGCACCCAGAGGAAGAAGAATCCGGAGCCGCGTCTTTCTTCCGGTTCCAGCACAGCGCGGCATCGGCTGCATATCTCCTCTCCCTGTCGCCCGCCGCCGCCCCCGTCCGCTACAGTTCGACGCCGAACAAGGGGAGGAGCAAGTCCGTGAGGCGTGCGCCATGTTTAAGAAGTGAGTCCTCTCCTTCTCCCCTCCCGCATCTTTCTTCCCTGTAACCCCTTTCCAATTCCCGGGCTTAGTAATTCGATCTGTCGTTGCCGTCCGCTGCGTTCACCGATCTGGTTCTCCGTTGCGATTCGCCGCTGCTAGTTACTCTGGCACCACCATGTGTAATCCGGGATTGTGTTTCTCTCTGTTCTTTTCGCTGGGATCGGGGATCTGTGGAAAACGACCACCCCTTCGGCCGCTTAGTTTCTCTCTGAAACTTGGTAGGGGGCTTTGTGGGAGCAAGATGTGACAGCAATTGTGGTCGGCATGGAGTTCTTGATACATGAGTTGCGATGTGCTAAAGCTGCTCGATATTGCATCACCTGGCTGACAAACTGGCACGTGCGGTTGCGGTTAGATGCTGCTGGTTATAGTTTCTGGATGTTGTGGTGTACCGTGTACGAGTGGTGGGTCATGCTTGTACCGCCACCTTAGTGAATAGTATAGTTTATGCTTTTCAGTTCAAGTTAAGAATTTTCAGTTCAGTTCAGGCCTGTTAGTCCAGTTCGCTAAAGCTAAGAATTTTCAGTTCAAGTTATGTATACACCTATATATAAAACTAAATGGTGTGTCCCCATGATTTCTTAAGAGTAGTATTGTAGTAATGGGAAATGAATTGTATGACACTTTTTTAATTATTTAATTTAATGCATAGAGGGAATATTATACATTTATATTTCTGGAGAGCTCTTACTGCACTTGCTTGCACCATATTCGTTTGGAGGGCATGGCTTCTTTTCCCTGGTACCCTCATTTAAGCCAGCTAAAGCATTCATGCTTTGGTTGCAAGGCATCTCCTAAGATTCATACCGCCATGTTTCAGTATCATAAATGGAGTGAAACTTTTCAAAGGACACAACACTACAGTGTTTGTCTGTTGAAACGCTTTCGTTTTTACTTTTCAAGATGATTTTAAGTGTATTTATTAGTGCAATAGCTTCACTGAATTATAGACTTCATCGTGAATCTTGTCTGCGATATTTTAGATGTGCATTTTGGAATTTCCAAAAGTTATTAACTTTAATGTGAGGGCTTGCCTTGCCTGCTTTGTTTCCATATTGGTCATATCATAATTTTGTCAGCCAAAATTTTTGCCAAGATTTTGTTGCACACCTTTTAGGATTAGTACATGAATCATTTAGCCTAACCTCTCTATTATGAATATGTATACTTGCATTATGTCATGTTTTATGACATCACTAGTGACAAGACTTACAGTGAAATTGCACATGTACCAGTTTACACTGTAGGGCCTGTTTGGGGGAGCATTGACTTTGATTTTGAGCGAGAAATGCGACTTAATCCCTCCAAACGCCCTGCAACCAGTTGGCTTATTCCGAACGCCGCCGCGGTTGATTATCGCCACACTATTGCGATTCAAAACGTGGCCTGCCACCTGCGATACGAAATAGTCAGTGACTGGCGGCTCCCTCTCCTCCAGTTCCAGGCACCGGCGGCTGGATCCTCACCGCCGCCGCCTTCCTCCATCCCTATCGCAGCTGTCAGCCCTCATCCCCGACCCACGCCTCACAGCTCTCCGCCACTCGTCCGTGACCAAGGCCGCCAGGATGCGCCGTAACTGACACGCCGCCGCACCGCAACTCCAGCAATTCTGTGCGACCTAATCCCTCAGTGGCGGCCTGCTCCGCCGCCCTCCATTCGCCTTACATTGCCGCCCTCCGTCTGCCCCCTGTCTCCTCTAGATCCGGCATCCCCTCTGTCCATTGCATCGAGTTTGGAGAAGGACATGGATGGAAATAGAAACTTTTATTTGGGTCCAGTTGTAAGGCTATAGACTCACAGTAATAGTAGTAAATAGTGCTAAGTTGTTTGAGAAAAGTCCAGGGTTTCCAATGCAAAATGTCATTTTCTAATCTACTCCAAATAATCAGGACAGCCAAACGCCTAACTAATCCAGGCAGCAGATTCTCCAGATCATGGCTCATTCGATAATCATGCTCAGCTTATAAGCGAGACTCAGAAAAGCTGAAACAAGCAGGGCCGTAGTTTGATCAAGTACTCAAGACAGAAGTGTGGTCCCAAATCCCCCATAATGTTTCGAGTTTGACTAGGAACAAGAGAATGCTGAGTTGCTGTTGTAATGTCATTTTTTTCTGGATTGTTTATAGTTTACCAGAACCATTAATACAATATGATTATGCTGAGTAAGTGAAGTAACTGACTCGTGCCTCCTGTGCTTTATACTAAAGTTCATTCTGATTGTTGCAAGCATATGACATTGATGACGGTTGCTTGAATGATGAAAGTTTCCATCAAGAATAATCAGTAGATATGACATTATTATTGGTTGACCCATAAGTGTTCTTAAGCTGGAAATTATAAACTTAATTTTTTATAGTCTAACATCATGATATAAAACATTGTTGATTACCTTATGACTGTATATATATTATCAGACACAAAAATGGTTCATGGACTCTATGCGAGGCTTTTCTATGTTTTGTTGCGACCTTTGCCAGTTTTAAACACAGACTACTCTTTTAATCTTGTTATTTACACCTCCAGGTTCTCTTCAGAAGATATATCTGGACAGAATCAAGTTAAGGCCTCTGTACAACGAAAGATTCGGCAAAGTATTGCTGATGAGGTTTGTTATTATAAAGAATCTGCTGGAACTCTATTTCCTTTTCCTTTCAGTTACATAATCTTCTGCCTAGCTTACCAAAATCAACTACATTGCAGTATCCCAGCCTTGAACCTTTGCTAGATGATTTGCTTCCAAAGAAGTCACCTATGATTGTTGTTAAATGGTTAGTAGTTTTTCTTTCTTGTTCCGCATGCTTGCTAACTATACACTATGTTTTTTTTGTACATAATATTGCTTAGGGGGTGTTTAATTGAAGGGTGAAAAGTTTTTTGGTGTCACATCGAATGTTACGGCACTAATTTAGTCTATTAAAAATAAACTAATAAAAAAACAAATTACATATTTCGTCCGGAAACCCTGAGATGAATTTATTAAGGCTAATTAATCCGTCATTAGCACACGTTTACTGTAGCATGACATTGTCAAATCATGGACTAATTAGGCTTAAAAAATTGTCTCACAAAGTTATCATAATCTGTGTAATTAGTTATTTTTTTTAGTCTACATTTAATATTCCATGCATGTGTTCAAACATTTGATGTGATGGTGAAAAGTTTTTGGGTGGGGAACTAAACACCCCTTACCTGAAATTATATTTGACATTTTTTTCTTAACTATTCTGCCAAGTGAAGAATAAGTAAATGTACTTGTACTTTTTTGGTGAATAATATTAAATAGATCAAAAGTACTTGTGTGGCCTTTGAAGTGCACTGATAGCAGTTTATTTCTTTCTTCCTGCAGCCAAAATCATCTGAATCTTGTAGTGGTGAATAATGTCCCTCTATTTTTCAACATCCGTGATGGTCCTTACATGCCAACCCTGCGTCTACTTCATCAGTGTAATTTTTTCCCAAATGTTCTGGCATGTCATCTATGTACACAAGATGTATAGCATGATGTGTGAAACAAATTTTAGGGATCATCCTTTTGTAGTTTGCCATACATTTCTGTTAGGTCTCTGCATTGTTAAAATTGATTTGTTAGAAAATATTAACTGCTATGAAAACCATGTTTGCATTTGATCAGATCCTGATATCATGAAAAAGTTCCAAGTGGATAGAGGTGCTATCAAATTTGTTCTATCTGGTGCAAACATAATGTGTCCTGGGTTGACATCACCTGGTGGTGCTTGGATGATGAAGTTGAGGAGGAAACACCAGTGGTAAATGGCTTTTGCTAAATTTCTAGCTCATATGTTACAGATACTGAATGTTTAAATCTACTTCAGTAGGTAGTTTGCAAGAAAAAAAAATGGTATACCTTAATGTGCTTCTGCATTCTGCAAATGAAGGGTATAGACTTTTAAACTGTCCATATTAAAATATTCTGCATTGCATCTGTATGGTTGTTTTATGCACTGTAGTTCATGATAATTTCTTACCAAGCTTGTTCTTCCTTTGAACATGCCTGCTGTCACTCTCATCTTCTCTGTTTAACTATTATTTTTCAGGCTATAATGGCTGAAGGCAAACAACATGCACTGGCAATTGGATATACAAAGATGTCAGCAAAAGACATGTAAGTTTCACTCTGAAGTATTGATCAATACTGACACTTCTCAGTCTGGAAGTGATATTTCAAGCGCGAAGCTTGCACTCATGCTCATTGCCTCACTCTGTTTTTGAGTGTCCAATGTTTGCCCCTAATGGTCTCAAGTGGTTGATCTGCACTTTTAATAGTTTCTTTGTGATTTTAGCTTTCCTTAATATTGCATACGACATAATCCTAGCTACTAACATGTCTTCTGTTGGCAATGGTCTGATTATTTCTGTAGAAGGACCATTAACAAGGAATTGGCGTTGACAATATGCACTATCTAAATGATGGCCTATGGAAGGTACTTGGGTTTCCCTGTCTACCTCATCATCTTCTCAAATTGCAAATAATGAATGTTTGGGATGATGATGTTGTAAATAGTACATTACAAGTAGATTTGCTACCTTATGCTCTTGAATTATAGAAGTAAGCCTTAAACAGCAAATGTTTGTGTTGGATTGAGATTATGGAGTAAAGAAAGGGCTGAATGTAGCCCGTTCACTTGAACTTATCAGCCATACTCTGGCTTATTCTCTCACACTAAACAACATTGAAACAGCCGAAATCAGTCGTGAATAAGTTCAAGCGTATTTAGATTCTGAGTTCAACTTGGGATGATACTGACCCCTTCTTCCTTTGACAGATGGAACGGCTCGAATGAGTAGAATCCTCTGGTGGGTTCAGAACTTGCGGCAGATCGTATTGAGATATATAAACACCAGCATGACTATGTATCTTTACAGCTGGTATCGTTTAAAGAGATGAAGTAGTAAGAAGCTTTATTTACTGAGATAATTGAGCTTACTCCTGTCCTTTGGTGTTCGAATGCCTGTCAGAAGCTGGATTATGAATGATGTGTTCAGCGAAGATGGCAGTGTGTTGGTGCGCTTTTCACAAATTGTTGCACTTTCACCAAAACAATTTACCTTCAAATGAAAAGCAAGCGAGGAATCCATAACGAGCCACAGTGTTTGTATCTTACAGTTTGTTTTTCGTAAATTATTTTTAGCTAACTGGCCACAAGTAATTTGAGCTTACAGTTTGTTTTGGTATCTTATCTTTTGCTAACACCCTGCGAGTAGACATGCTGTCTATAAATTTCTTTTCAATTTTTTGGTTGTTTAGTTTTGGAATTTCTTTTCAATGTTTGATGGTGTTTTGGTTTTGGAATGAAGCGGATGGAATGGTCTTATACCCGTTTTCTAGGTGCTGGTGGTCGTAGTTTGACAAGATCGTTCATGTTTTATGTTCGGTTTGGAGGATGAGGACTGTTTTGCGTTGGTTAGAGCTCCAACGGTTTTGCAAATGGACTTTGCATTTTTATTTTTGCAAAAAGTCTACAAAACTCTTATCCAACGGTTTGGTAAATGGACTTTATATTTTTGTTGACTTGGCAAAATCCTGAGATGAATTGACATATATGCAAATTCGCGATCGACTTGACATTCCATCTTGTGTACTACTCCCGCGTGCGCTCTTTCCTTCCGTGCCGTTGGGTTTTTTTTAGATTTTGGCAAGTCAATTTTGCTCGGCATTGTTTAGATGGAAAAATTTTGCAAATTTTTTTCTGTAGCGTTTTTGTTGTTATTTGACAAATTTTGTCTAAATATGGACTACGTAGACTCTAAAGATTCGTCTCGATATGTACATACTAAAAGTACAATTAGTTATTTTTTTACTTAAATTTAATGCTCCATGCATACGTCCGAACATTGATGTGATGAAAAATTTTGGGAAATGAGGGGAACTAAACAGGGTTAAAATACAAAACTGTTGGAGTTGCTCTTAGCAACTGTCAAGGTGGGGGCCATGTGTAAACAGGCTAGAGGACTGTTTTGTGTTCGTTAGCAACTGTCAAGGTGGGGCCATGTGTCAGACTTTTTTCCTCTCTTCGTCCTTTCATCTCCCAAAGCAGAACACATCCATGGGACATGGCGCTCTAATCTGCTAAAGACAACACGATCCAGGCACGTAACAGTATGATCCACCCGCCACCTTCTCAAAGGTCCAGCTGTGGCCCTCAAACCCCGTCATAAAGACCACATACATGAACAATCTCATGAAAAGCTGTGATTTTCGAGAGACTTCTCGCGCGATTTTTGAGGGACCTCTCTCGCGCACGGCGCACACCGACGTGCTCCTGTTGGGCTGTTGACTTATTCCCTTCATCCTAAATTATACTCCCTCCGTCCCTAAATAACTGTCTCTAGAAATCCGTGTTTCTCTCACAGACACGCTTTCCGGACGACAGATAAAAAGGGACGGAGGGAGCAGGTCATTTTAAAAAATTTAGAGAGTCAAAGTTAAACTAAATTTATACAATAAGATAATAATATTTATGATACTAATTAAATAATATTATATTTTTGTTAGTTATATATTTTTATAGTATCTATGTGAGCTCATAAATCTTTGTATTTCTCTTTATAATTTTGGTTAAACATGAAAAACTTTAACTCTCTAAGATTATTAGAATGACTTATAGTTTGGAACAGAGGGAATACTTTGAAATTATAAATTATTTGAAGAATCTTAAAAATATTTAAATATCTTTGTTTGAAAAATTATGGAGAGAAATCTAAAAATTTATATGAAAATATAACTAATAAATAATTTAACGATATTTAGTTGATATCATAAATATTATTATTATTTATATAGATTTGGCTTATAATTTAGGAGAGAGGGAGCAGAACTTTATTGAAGTCACCAATGTACACCTATAGTGCAACGATGACTTGATAAAATTTAACAGATCCCACATTCCCACCTCTTATGGGCATGTTTGGATCGACGCCCACACAACTTAGCATCTATAGTCCATTATTGCTTTCCTTCTTCAAGAGTTTCCAATAAACTCTCATAATGTATAGTTTTTAGTATAATTAGAAAAAACTCGTCTCCAATAGTTTTTAATTCCACCTCCCATTTTGGCACTTACGAACAATCACGTCCGTGCGCTCCCCATCACGCGTATCCCTCCGGGTCATGTATGGTCGTGCCGATCTTCTCCCTCGCGTGGCAAAGAGGAGAGTCGCATGGCCGTTTCCTGTACCAGGCAGGCGCCACTGCGCCAGTCGGCGACTGCGGTCGCTATTCCTATTTCCCGCCAGTTCAAAGCGAGCTGCATGAGATCACACGTGGAGTTGTTTGAGATTTAGACATCCGATGTCACAACTTACTCGAAATATTTTAATTTTTTATCATGGCCTCTATATGCGATGACATGACACCTCAACAAGTTTAGTAATTTTCGGACTTCATTTGTATTTTATATAATTAAAAATACTCCGATCACAAGCGGGTGACCATGTTTCTTGTACAAGATGTTCCAAATTTTGGGTAAGTTCCTAGATACGGCTTCAAAATACACTCTCCAACATGAATATCATTTTTTAAATGGCTACATCTCATTATAATTATTTCATGTACATGCAGTTTAAATTTATTTTTCGGGAAAAATTCAAGTAAACAAATAAATTCAAGAAATACAACAAAAGGTAAAAAAGTTTCAAATTCAAACATATGTTTGTTGTATATAATATACTAGGACTACAGAAAAAATTAAAATCAAAACTCAAAAAAAAACTTTATCGATTGCCTTCCCTGACACTCAGGCACTCGGCAAAGGCCCCCTTTACTAAGTGTCAGTGATGGCACCCGACAAAGACAATTTTTATTTTTAATTCTAACGGCGTGGGCTTGATCGGTCGTTAAGTTACATTTTTTTTGCCATGTGTCACCCTTTGTCGAGTATTGCACTCGGTAAAGAGGACCTTTGCCTAGTGCCACTCTTTGCCTTGTGTCAGGGCCTCTGTGGCACTCGACAAAATCGGCAAAGGACGTTTAGCTGTAGGGAGACGAGTCCCTACAGCAATGGAGGCGAGTCCGTCGCCGAAGATCGAGTATCCACCAACGAAAGTTTAGCTGTAGGGACTAAAGTTTAGTCTGTGTCATATTGCGACACTAATTTAGTGTACTAAAAATAGATTATTTATAAACTAATTACATCACCATATAGTAATTAACAAGACAAATATATTAAGTCAAATTAATTCATCATTAGTAAATATTTACTGTAGCACTATATTATCAATTTATGAACTAATTATGCTTAACATATTCTTCTTGTGAATTATCCTTCGGCTAATAAATTAATTTTATAATTAGTCTATTTTTAATAGACTAAATTAAGACTACAACATCTGATGTGATATAGACTGAATTTTAGTCTTGTGAACAAACACTCCGGGAATATGTGATGCATCAAATGTAGTCAATTTCAGATCAGATCGTGTAGATCAGATAATTTTTTTTTGAAAATGTTTTTTTTTTTGAAAATGAGTAGATCAGATAAGTTGGGAAAGTGCCAAGACGCTCACGCCGCCAGCTCAGCTCGTGTTCGACCCATGCTTTCCACGAAGCATGGGCAGGACGAGCAGGAGCAGCTGATGATAAGCTAGGCAGAGTCCCACTTGACTCTGCTCCTTGTCACCTGCTCGCGCGCTCGCACTTGCAGATTGCAGTGTCCCGCACTCCTCTTCCTCCACGCCGTCTCGTCAGTCGTCCTACCGGCACACAGCGCGCACAACTGCCGAACTACCACCGGCCAGCGGCCACCGCGCCAACCAATCGAAAACTCCACCGCAGATCAAGATCGCCACTGCCCACCGCTGCGGTAGACGTGACGACTGACGACGAGACGAAGCCTTTCCTCCCCACGCCCCCCATGGCCTGGGCCCGCCTTGCCTCCCGCTCCCGCCTGCGCCCCGCGGCCTCCGCCGTCGGCCGACCGCCACACGCCTCACCGTCGGTTCCGCCTCCCACACCGCGCACGGTTCCTGCGGCCACCTCCGCGCCACCGCTCCGGTGTCTCCTCCTCCTTTCCCGGTACCGGTTTGCTGCCGCCGCGTCCTCGGCGTCGACCGCGCGGCTGCTCAGTGCCGTAAGTCCGCGACCCCTCGCCTGACCTCCTTAGCCCAGCCCTCACTTCGGTTCTGATGCTGGACTTGGGCTTGGAACCGTGCAGCGGTGGCCCCATGGGCACGGTAGGAGGTTCTTCGCAAGCGAGGCCTCCGCGGCGCAGGCGCCGCCGGCGGAGGCGTCTGAGCTGGTGGAGGTGCCACTGGCGCAGACTGGGGAAGGCATCGCCGAGTGCGAGCTGCTGCGCTGGTTTGTCGCCGAGGTGAGTGCGTGGCTGGCTGCGTACAGTTTCAGTTGTCCCGTTCCGCTGCTCTGAATTGTGCTTCGGGGACTGGGTCATACGATTTTGATTGTTAACAGAGAGATTGTTCTGTTCCCGTCTTGTCTTTGCATCTTAGTGCACGTTCATGGGTACATAGTTGAACAATTTGTTTCCTCTTATTAGCAAAGGAAATTGGTTCATTTAGGGATTCAAATCTGAATTAATATGCTTGTTTGATAGCACATTTTGATTGTAACCAGAAAACAAGACATATCAATTGAGTTTAGTAGCAGATCAGCTTACCTTTTTGCCTCACGGTATCAATTGGTATGATAAATACTGACCAAAATACTGTAGGAATGTCAAACAGATGCTTATCATTTCATTGAAAACACAGGGGAAGAAAATCCTACAACACTCACATTCACAGACCCACAGCACTCTAGAAGACTAGATCATACTGAAAATAAGAACTGAAACAAAATGACCAGAACAACCACACTATTGCCCTGAAACCCCTCCCAAAAGACCTCGCAAGAAGCATCTGGAGGCCCTTTTCTCTAGACATGAACCACGGAATGCAATCATAAGTGATAGCTCACAACACCGTTGTGATGCTTGGATTAGAGCCATTCACGTCGTAGATTCACAAGTTCATGTGATTCAAATAAGAGGCTATGGGCTGCCCCTGTCATGTACAGGGTCGGTTGCTTCCCAGCTGATTTCCTTTTGGCGTGCTGAGTTTTGTACCTTTTCACAGATTATACATGATTGGACTGTAAGGTTCCCTTTTTCTTAAAGGGATATTTGTTATTGCATTAAAAGGCTCATGAAAGCATTGCTTGAACATAGGTGATCAAAAAGAGGTATTACAAAGAAATGTGGATAGATGACTGAAAAACAAAATCTTCAAAAAACTAGAAAGCTACGCCCCGTTCGTTTGCCTTATCAGCCGCTTAACAATTTGAACTTTCATGACTATTCTGGGAGTGAGATCTTGAACACAAAATTAATCATGCATATACTGTGTTTTTAGCTTTCTTTGTTCACTCATCTAGATTTTTATAATTCCTGCCTTGCAATCACTATGTAACTTCAGTTAAATTTGCTGAGTTGTTCATTTTGAAGGGTGACCAAGTAGATGAATTCCAGCCACTCTGTGAAGTACAGAGTGACAAAGCAACTATTGAGATAACAAGTCGTTTCAAGGGAAAAGTACATCAGATTCACTTTGGCCCTGGTGACATAGTCAAGGTAGTTAGATCGATTTTGTCAAAGTTACTTCTTGAATCTATGTGAATAAACTTGATGGCATGCTGTACAATTTTTAAGTGTGTTCTGTGGTGATCCTTGCATTATCAACATATTGTGTAACTATTCTCAAAAAACATATTGTGGGTTAAACTTATTTTGCTTCAAGTTACATGACTCAATGGACTCTCCAGTGAGCAATACAAATACTTGTTGATTTTTCAACATATTCAGTGTGCAACTTTGGTTACTACTCCATTAGAATATAGTTATTATATCTAATAAATGCATGAGATTATGAAAGCCCTTTTCAAGAAAAATCTACAAATGATTTTTATGTTTCCTAACTAAATATACTGAAAAACTATGGTGGTTAAAGTTTCAAAAGATTGACTAGATCTTGGTCAAAGTGACAAGTAATTGTTATTGGAGGGAGTATTTCCGCTAACTTATTTTTCCCAAGAACTTACCTAAGTCAATTTATACTTCTTAGGTTGGTGAAACTTTAGTGAAAATGATTGTGGGTGATAGCCAAATTGTTTCGCCAGATAATATAGTTCCATCCGCTGATAAGTCCCTTGGAGTAGAGTCTGCAGTTTCCTTAAGTGAAGGCAATGTTCCTAGTGGAACTCTCTCTACACCAGACGTTAGGCATCTAGCAAAGCAGTACAGGATCAACATAAATGAAATCGTTGGAACTGGGAAAAATGGTAGGGTTTTGAAAGAAGATGTGTTGAATTATGCTATCAGCAAGGGTGTCTGCCAAGAACAATCATCAGCTTTGGAAGAGAACATTGATCAAGTTGAGTTATTGGAGGAAGGGAAATCATTGCTCCATGATCACTTGTATGAAGATAAGAAAATCCTTCTCAGGTACTGTAAAAGTTTTCAAGATGTCTACAATGTAATGATAGGTCATATGCATGGTTGCTCAGTATATGTGTGATTTTAAGCTGATCTTTCCTTTCCTCAGGGGATACCAGAGATCAATGGTCAAATCAATGTGCCTGGCTGCAAAAGTTCCACATTTTCATTATCTGGAGGAAATAAACTGTGATTCTCTTGTACAACTAAAGACAAGATTTCAAAATGAGAACAAGGATCATACTATCAAGCACACTTTCCTTCCGTTCCTCATAAAATCACTTTCTATGGCATTGAGTAAATACCCTATATTGAACAGCTCTTTCATTGAGGAAACTAATGAAGTTATGTTCAAAGGTATGCAATCTTTGAATTTTCGTTTCGCTCTTGTTTCCTTTCATCTCTGAGAAGGATACAGAAAACAGTTGAACTGATGGCTCAGATTCAGAACTTCAGAAATCCCCCATCAGTAAATTGTTATCTACATTTCCCTTTTAGCCATTCAACTGCTACTTTTTTTTAGATAAAGGATATTATTTCATACCCGGCTTCATCTACCAACAGGTAGAATCAGGCCAAATTATTACAACAGAGAAAACTAAAATAAAAGAAACTGACGGAGGGAAAAAAATATCCTAACAAGGAACTCTAGTAGTCCTACACGACAAATGACTTGCTCCGTGATGTCGACTCCACAAGAGTATGACCACTAACACGAGACAATGCCGCCACACTCATCTGTCAGACCTAATAAGGGTACTGAAAGATCGTTGGACACCGATCACCTTGAAGACATTGGATGTTGTATTCTGACAACAGCATGAAGCACCTGGTGGATATGCAAATGAGTCACCATCTCGTTGCCGGCACCAAAGCCGACAACCCAAGGAATCTTCCAAGAGCGACGCCTCCAACGAGAAAATGACATCCGCAAACGCCATCATCGCCCCGCCAGAGAACTGGACATGGGTTTTCACCCGGGAAAATCCGCATAAAAGACGACGCCTCCAGCAAGGAAAGTGGCGCCCACAGGCGTCACTGCCGTCGAAACATGATAGTACCGTCATTGCCCACCAATTGCCGAACTGTTACGCCATTGATTGCCGCCTCCGTCTTGATCTGGCCGTCGTCGTACACGCCTAGGCCGGTTGCCACCGTTACACGAGTAAGGCCGCCGATGCCCAGGCACGCGACGGCTTTGGCTCCGCCGAACCCGCCTTCAGTGGCGGCGCGGCGAGACGCCAACCGAGTCACGCGGTGGCTGATCCGATTTTTGCAGACTCCACCGGATCGGGTCGCGATCGAATGAGCCACAAACGGATCCGCCGCCCACGCAGGCCAGCGCCATCGCCGGCCGCCCAGTTGTGCCCCTTCTTCGTCGTGCCAGAAACAGGGCGTCGCCGAGACAAGGCCCCGCCGCCACCATCATGGTTTGCCGCCTGGGCCTCCCGGTGGCGCGCTCCGGCGGCGGCGAGGTGCAGAGAAAGGGATGGGAGGAGGTGGTGGCGGCGGCGGCGGCTAGGGTTTCGCCCTCACGAGATCGGACAGAGAGAGAGACGCCGCCTAAACATGTACACTTCTTTTTCTCAATGCTTTCCCTTCTCATCTTCAAAATACCACCAAGAAGTCTACTTATTGTGGCAGGAAGAGTAGCATAACATATATTCTGGTGTTTGCTGCTTGCAATTACTTTTTTTGAAAGGAAAGGTAGGAGCTCTGCTGCTCAATTAAGTAAGGAAAATAGAGTTTTATGTACAAGGGACATCCATGGTGCCAAGCACACTGGTCCTAGGACCACAGTAAAAAAAATCCCTCCCACACATGGTGGGTTACCCACAAAGAACATCGCCCTAAGCCTTTGAGCCATATCCTTTTTGGTTATTGAGGCTACTTGCTGCGACGATTTGAACATGAATGACAAGGAAAAAAATTACATGTGGACCCATCCACACTCGACGACATGCGGACTGCCAACCAAATTGTGCCACTTGGGAGAGAATAGGATCCAACAACATAGTGGTGTCGCATGGTGCTGGTCAGATTAGCAGGTCCATTGGTCAGATTTGGCTCTATGTCCGCACCGTGCCGCATGCGGATGGTCCTCGTGTGATTTTTTTCCAGTGACAAGGGGTCATATTCATATGATAGGAATACAGAAATCTGACCGTAGTTCTTTTTACAGGATCGTGGTTTTTGCACTTATGTGATTTAAAATTCAAGTATGAAAGATACTCTGTGATTTTCCTTTCCATATTACAGTATTACACCATACTAAGACACCATTTTGACTCTATCCAATCCATTATTTTGTGGTGAAGGTGATGAGAAATAGTTTTTTTAATTTTCTAGGGTCCCACAACATTGGGGTGGCGATGGCTACAGCACATGGATTAGTCGTGCCAAACATCAAGAAAGTGCAGTCCCTATCAATATTGGAGGTTAGTAGCAACTTTTTTCCTCCTGGAATCCATGATAATTTTGTTGCTAGTTCCTAAAGGTTGGAACAATGAACTACAATAAGTTTGGATAGTTTCAGAAATTTTTTCTTTTCTTCTGCAGAAATGAAAATAAATTATTGTACTCAAGCTTTGGGATAAATAATTAATCTTCTAGCCAAACCTCTGAAGAATACATCCATTGAGATAACCCTCATTCAGATAGTGAGTCATTTGCTGTGGCTGTAAACTTAAAGCCCCGCTTCTGTTTTCTTTCCTCCCCTCCTCCATCTTAGCATAAAGGCCACTTACAGCCTTTTACTATACTTGCTCTTAGTGGTTTGCACAATAACTATGCAATCGTGCATACAACCTAGTAAATATGATACTTATGTATTGAGATCAGAGAATTTGAAGACTGTCCAGTGAGACCTTCAGCAGTCATGGTTGTTGTGTGCCTCTTCTGCCTAATATTCTGATTATCTTGACCATCATTGCACCAGATCACGAAGGAATTAGCGCGATTGCATGAGATGGCATCGCACAACAGGCTAAGCGCTGCAGATATTGAAGGTGGCACTATAACACTTAGCAACATAGGTGCCATTGGCGGCAAATTTGGTTCTCCACTTCTGAACCTTCCTGAAGTTGCTATCATTGCCCTTGGCCGGATTCAAAAACTTCCTCGCTTTGATGATGACGAAAATGTTTACCCTTCATCCATAATCAATGTATGCCTGTTACAATACATGTTTCCCTAAAACTAAGCCTGCACTGCTGTGTTTCACTAATTTCATCCCTCAACCTATGGCGTACAGGTTACTGTTGGAGCCGACCACCGAGTGGTTGACGGGGCCACGGTTGCAAGATTCTGTAACGAGTGGAAGAGCCTCGTGGAGAAGCCAGAGCTGCTCTTGTTGCATATGCGATGATCCAGTAAGATACTAGTACCTACTACGACAGATTGCCCAAACCTTGTAAAGATGAGCTGAAACGGAGGCATTCCGGTATCACAATGAAATCCATGTATTTCAATAAATATCAATGTGGCTTCTCTGCCTGCAAACAGTGGAAATAAAGCGGATAGTTATTTTCGAAGGTCCTAACCAATGAGTTTGCCCCGTCTCAGAAGCCTTATGTTTTTCTTTGCTGAAATCCATCTATAAAAGATATTTTTGCTGGAAGCAAATACAACCTCCATCTATCAATCTAAGATGCATTTTTATTCAAAGATCGAAAGTTTTGAACAACAATCAGGGCCTGTTTAGATACATGAAATTGAATTCCTTTCAAGAATCATAATGTAGACATATGTTAGTTAAGCTAATGACATATGTTAGTTAAGCTAATATGATTGTATATGGATTATATTTGTATATTATTGTTACCTACTCCCTCCGTCCCTAAATAAGTGTCGCCGTTGGTGTGCCTGCCACGTGTTTGACTCAATTTTTAGAAAATATGTGCAATATTTATATCTCCAATTAATTTTGTTAAAAAACTAGATTTAAAGATCTTTTCGATGATACTAATTACTTAGCATAAATATTAATATATTTTAATATATAATTGCCGTTGCCGACAGCTTTTTCTCGGGAAGTAAGAACGATACTTATTTAGGGACGGAGGGAGCATATGAGAGCATTGGCGGATCCAGAATCAGCCCACGAGGGGGGCTAAATACATAGAGAGTCGAGTTTGAATCGAAATTTTTCAAGTATTTTTGGCCCACAAGAGGTTTTTGGTAGATTTTAAGGTGATTTGGACTAAATTTTTCATTATTTTTTTTAATCCGTGGAAGATTTTGGATTAATTATAGAAAAAATAGACTAATTTTAGCTAAAATTATATGTACATTTTTGGGCAGGGGGGCTGAATCCGCCACTGTATGAGAGTTACTCATGTGTTGCATTTCTACCATGTGGGAATAAGTTAGAGAGAATGATATAATTGCAAATTAGAAATATAGCATGGTGATCTATAAAATCCATTTTTCTCTCGCAACCTATAAATTTGAGGTAGACTTATATATGGACTTTAGAAAATAGTGGAATGTTAAATTTTAAGCTAAATAGTATAATTTATTAAGTGAATTTCAATTTCTTCAAAATAAAGGATCCAAATGGCCCCTTAGTGAAACTAATCCCGTGAATCTGTTTTCTTGCATAATTAGTACATGGGCAATAAAACCCATGTGACTAATTTATAATATACAGTGTACCAATGCTTGTATCTGTAAACGTGGAAGAGATTGGGAAGCACAACACGCACAATCTCGGCGGCTTCAGTTTCATTATATATATGGTGTACAGGTTACAAATTTCCATTAACACCCCCCGCAGTCATAGCATGAGGTTCCCGAATGCAAAGGCTGGACCGAAACTCCTGGAAGAGCTGGATTGGGAGACCTTTCGTCATGATGTCCGCGAACTGATGACTAGAGGGGACACGTAGAACTCGTATCTGGCCAAGAGAAACCTTCTCAAGCACAAAATGAATGTTGATCTCAATATGTTTTGTGCGTCGATGGTGGATCGGGTTGGAGGTCATGTACACTGCACTCACATTGTCACAATAGACAATGGTGGCGCTATGAAGTGGATGATGAAGATCTTGTAGCAACTGACGAAACCAACAACATTCAACAACTGCATGCGCAACAGCTCGATATTCGGCCTCTGCACTAGAGCGGGAAACCGTAGTCTAACGCTTGGAAGACCGGGAGACAAGGTTATCACCGAAGTAAATACAGTAGCCAGAGGTGGAGCGTCGAGAGTGAGGACAACCAGCCCAATCCACATCCGAGTATGCCATGAGAGATTGAAAGGATCTAATCAGCCTAGAGGGGGGTAATAGGTGATTTTTGACAATCTGAAACTTCACAAACTAGAATTCGTAGTTAAATAACAACCGGTGTTGCCGGTTTGTTTGGGTAGGTACTACCGGGTGTAACACACCGGTACTACCGACACAAAACAAACGACACTACTAGGATCCTAAAGGAAGCTACAAATCCAATATATGTGAGCTATGAATATAATACATGAATATGCCCCACTTCCCTAAGTATGATAGATAGCAAATCTAGCCTTACCAAGCCTTGGTTGGTTCCCACGGTGTAGATCGATCCTTCTCAACCTAAGAACGAGATAGAGAGAGGAAGAACACGAAGAACACAAGTAATATGCAAAGTAGAGACAACAACAAGCACACAGGACACCGATTTATCCCGAGGTTCGGCCAATCCACTAAGGAGTGCCTACGTCCTCGTTGTTGAGGTGACCACAAAGGTCGGAGTCTATTTCACCTCCTTGCCTCACTCAAGCAACCACAAAGGCTACTAGAGTTTCTCCACTAGAAATCACAGGGTTAATACAAACACTTCGGGGAGCCCTCACAAATGAATCAATACGGGCTACCACGAAGAACACCTAACCGGCTAGGGTTCGAAGAACCCAAGAGTAATAGATACAAACAAAGCCGGCTAGATGGAAACCAAGTGCTCAAGTCGTAGATCGAAGCTTTCCACTCTCTAATCTCACTTCCCTAGCTCAAATCTTGCAAAAGAACGAATCTTGGAGCAAAGGGGGAGAGAGAGGGAAGAAGTCAATGCTTGGAGCTCTTTGTCTGAATTCAGGTCGCAATAAGTGAGTGGAATGAGTGGGTCACGGTCAAAAGACAAGTGAAGAGCAATTTATAGTTCCCTAGTCCCGAGGCCAGTCGGTAGTACCGACCAGTCAATAATCGTTGCACAGATCTGGATCTGACCTAAAGTCAGCTACCGGCCTTAGGTCGGTACCACCGAGGGTCGGTAGTACCGGCCTTATGGCGGTACTACCGCTAGGCCAAACTAGCTGTGAACAGAGAGCTCCGCAGAAGATGACTTGGTCCCTCGGTAACTACCGACCAGGGTCAGTACCACCGAGGGTCGGTAGTACCGATAATATGACGGTACTACCACCAAATCAAAAGCGAGCCAACACAGGGAGCCCTACAAACTGGACTAACTACCGGCTTGGGTCGGTACCACCGAGGGTCGGTGAAAGTCCCTGTTTGTTTTTGGGTAATTGATGTCACCTAGTGTACTAACCTTGTCATGAAGTGTTTATGAGCTAGGTTGGTACACACCAAGTGCAGGAGCTATACAATAAACATGTGTTGGTGGTGGTGACCAAAAGATAGATCAAGTGCTCCACATTTGAAGAAGAAGAAGAAGAGAAAAGCAAAATCCTATGGAGATCAAGGCAAAGGTATAAATAGGAATTTTGTTTTGGCACTCAAGACACCATAGAGGGTGTGAGTGCATTTAGGATAGATAGCCGTACTATTAAGAGGGGAATATCTCAGTGATCACGGTTATCAAGTGCCACTAGATGGATTCATACATGCATATGCATTAGGACCTAGTGTGCTAACTCGAATCCTTTGAAAATGTTTGTGAAAATGCCAACACACATGCACAAGATGATGAACACTTGGTGGTGTTAGCACTTTTGCAAAGGAGAAGTTGTTGAAGTAGTTTTGGATCAACACAGAGAAGAAAATGAAGTTTTCTGTACCGACCAGGGTGGTCGGTGGACGTCCGACCAGGGTGGTCGGTGGTACCGCCCATAGGTGCTGCGTGTGCAACCTTCTCTGTGTTGGGCGTTTTTGGCCTGGCTGGTGGTACCGCTATACTCATACCGGCCGGTGGCGGTGGGTTCGGTGACGGATCGGTGGAGGTGGTACCGTGGCCTGAGGAGTCTTTGCAGAGCTCTCTGTGTGGTTTTGAAAAGACCTACGGTAGTACCGCCATAACCTCGGTAGTACCGCGCCCGGTGCTACCGACCTGTAACGTAACGACCCTAATCCCATGGCCCACTGATCACTGTCAACCACTGGCAGTCGATCCGTACAGCCAAGAGATTAAGACCGGTTCCGCTACTGGGCTACATCAGTGCCCGATGTCCGCAGGATCATCTCACAATTCAGTTACAATCTCTTGAACATTTTGACAAATAACATCGGAGTAAAATAGCGGAAGACTTAGATAACAATAGTTTTACAAACCAGGGTTCAACATAAATTCAAAGTGAAGTTATTACAGACCATAGTTCAAATAGATAGAGTTGGCAAGTAGCATATGACAACCACTAAAAGATAAAGATACTTCACCCAGCCCGAGGGTGAATAATCACTCATCGGCCTCATCGGCCTCTTCCCGAACAACAGTCACACAGCAGGGTCCAAGGCATACTGAGGAATCTGCCATACCTGCAACATGGGTAAAAGAACCCTGAGTACAAAGGTACTCAACAAGACTTACCCGACTAAAGAAAAAGGGAAAGACTCAGGTATGAGAGGCTTAGGGTAGTCAAAGTAAGGCTTTAAGCAAGTTCAAGTATTTTGCAAAAAGCATTTTTGTAAACCTTATTTTTTTTTGAAAGATTCAGTATTTCTCAATTCTTCATCATTCATGATTCATTTTACATTTCAAAACATTCCTAGTTGAGAACCACTCCCTGTTGACAGTCAGTGACTAAGTCTCCATAACCGAGGACAGCGTTAATCCGGATAATAATACTCAGCTGAGGGTCCCTATCCACACTGCATATGTAGCACCAAAGCTTGCATATGCCAATCGTCTACCACGATTCCTCCAAGATTGGGCCCCGGTCCTACGCCACCCGGAAGTACAGTACACCACTCCAATCCGGGACTTTAACCCACGTGGGTACATGCTACTTCCGCCATCTCTCCACTCCCAGTGCGCGGTTGTCGGTCCAATAAAGATTCCTCGAGCCGAAGCTTTCCGTAGTATGTGAAAGTTGCAAGTCTTAGTCAATCAGGCCCCCATACAGGTGGTCCCTAATTTTTCCCGCCAGCGACAAGCACCTCGGACTCTAACCCAGAGTACAGGTCCCTGTCAGTTTTTCACCCTGTCCCGGTCGGTGTCAACTGTTGAGTCCCGGACTACAAATGACGGCACCGTACGCAAGGACAACCTCTCCTTCCCATTGACTAAGTACGGATCAGATACTTAGCCAATAGTGGAGTAAACCAAAATTCCCATAAATATTCTTAAAGTGATCACACTTTGAAATTGGCATTTTTATTGCAAATCTAGTGTATAGCATTGCTAAGCATTTTCAAATCGTTTTTGAAAAGCAGGTATCGGGGTATCATTGGTCAAGGTAGATAATGCATCAGATAGATTTCACTCAACTCCTATACCTAATGCAATAATTTAACTCAAAGACATTTAAGGAAACATTTTATAAAATTTCAAGGAAAGGGTTAAATGCACCGGGGCTTGCCTTGGATGGCAAAAAGGACGGACTCGGGTTGTCGGAGCTCGGGTTGTCTCGGGGACAGATCCTTCGGTGGCTATCTCGACTTCAGGGCCTTCTTCCTCGGTCACTATACGTATGCAATGATGCATGCACAAGATGCTAGTATGAACAAAGTGCATAGGATAAAACTAGAGTATAGCTTTGCAATTATGAGTAGTGGTTAAAGTGGACAAAGATTACTTATCCCTTTTTTAGCAATATTAGCCAACTTTACTAAGCAACTTTTATTAAGCCTAAGCATAAACATCAAAAGGCATCACAAACATCATAGACCAGAGGGTAGGGGTCTATGAACATCAATCAATCCAAAGTCACATCACAGGGCATTCAACCTACCCTAATCACCTTTCTCTATTTTCTTAATTATTTAAAAAGGTCATTTTATGAAGATGCTCCAAAATTACCAAATTAATCACATAAGTTTGTTATGGTATAAATAGATGGCAAAACAAATTTTATAATTTTTGGAGGTCATTATGGTGCTCAATTAAATCTAGACATTAATTAACAAAAGGCACTATTCCTTAATTAAAATAAAGCTCAAAATCAACTTGCTCCAAAAGACTTCAAAATTTTACCAGAGACTCAGAAAGGCATAACTAGCACATAAAAATTTATCTCCAGATTTTTGGAGTTATAGATCACTCCCCAAAAATACCAAACCCTCCATTTTTCAATTAAAAGGGGAATTTTACATTTTTAAATATTTGCACAAAACTCAAGTTTCATATTTTTTAAAATCTACCGAGCAAAAAGTCTACCACAAAATTTCAGAATTTTTGGATGCACCAGAAATCATACAAAAAGAGAAACAGAACACTATCATATCTCGCAGAAAAAGAGAAACACCGTGCTCCTTCCAGGCCGGCTCGGCGAATCGCGGGGCTCGGTCGAATCGCGGCTCGGTCGAGACGGAAGCGACAGCTTCGTCCGAGGCCTGGCCCGGAGGCTCGGGCGAGACGGAGAAGTAAGCCTCCGTCCGAGGCCTGACTCGGGCGAAGCGGAGAGTACGCGCTCGCCGAGGCTTGGGCTCGGGCGAGACGGAGTGAAGCAGAGGCCGGAGGCCTCGGGTGCTTACCACGGATTGGAGGCAGGGCTCGAGGGTGAGGCTCGACACGTGCTCGAGGGTGAGGCTCGACACGCGCTCGAGGGTGAGGCTCGAGGAAGAGCGACCGCGGCCGCTCCGGCGATCCGGCGATCCTGCTCAACACACGAGACCGCAAGGGCCGGGTTAGAGTCGCACGGAACCGAGGAACACGACACGGGGGTCGGTGAGGATGATCATGGCCGGAGACGGCGAATTTCACGAACCCGAGCTCGCCGGGTTGTGCCGGAGATGGGAACGGCGAGCTTACGCCGGGCGATTGAGGCGTAGAGATGAAATTGAAGGGTGGAAAAGCTTCACGCGCTCAAGGCGGAGCTTCTGAGCTAGTGGTGGAGCGGCGGAGGCACTGGACTGGCCTGGCCACGGTGGCGGAGATGAGTGAGGGAGGTCGGGCTCCGGCGGGCTTTTATAGGCACGGCCAGGGGCCGGTAGAGACCTCGGGGTTGCGCGGGGTGGTTTCGGGGGCGTGCGCACTCGATTGCGCTCTGGCGGATAAGCTGGCGTGCAGCTGGGGCTCGGCGCAAGCTCGCCGGCAATGGCCACGCGGCGGCGGCCGCATGAGGGCACTGTAGGTGGCCGAGAGCGAGGGTCAGCGCTCCGTGCGGGCGCGGAGGGGAACAGGGCGACAGCGGCGGCAGGTTGGTGGCGCGTGGGGAGCAGCCGTATGCGCTGCAGGGCGCAGCGCCGGCGCCATGGCCGGGCCCCCCCTTTTCCCCTGGCTCTACGGGAAGAAGAACAGTGTAGGGGCTAGGTTTGATTTTGCCAGTTTCTGAATTTTGCAAATACTCCAAAAAATTGAACTGAGCAACAAAAAAACTCAAAACATCAAAGTTGTTCAAAAAAAAGAGATCTACACTTTGTCAATATGAACATTTTCAAAATCCAAATAGTTTTGAACAATATTTGAAATCAGAAAGGGGACACTTTTAGAATTTGAATCAATTGAAAATTACTTTGGTTTTATACTGAAACTTGAAAATCTTCAAACATGAAAGTTGTTCCTTTTATCAAAACCTACAACTTGCTATAATACACTTTTCCTGAAACTCATTAGTTTTTGAACTAATTTTGAAAACTGAAAAGGGAACAAAAGTTAAGGTTTGAATGAATTTGAAATAACTCAAACTTTGTACTGCAACTTGAAAATTTGTAAAATACCAAAGTTGTTTCTCTTGACAGATCTACAACTTTGCTTTTGGACCACTCAAATTTTGAATAATTTTGAATTACAAAAAGAGGGATAAAATCCAAGGTTTGGAAATCAGGGTTTTGCAAAAAGATTTGAAATCAAATTTGATTTTTGAACTTTGGCCAACACAACAAACTTCAAGACACCAAAGGAACAAGAATTACACAAAAGCTAGTCACAGAGATGAAATTACCATTTTGCCCTTGTAGAGAGAAGTGGGCTAATTAGGGTTTTTGCAATAGAGGTACTTCACATAAAATGATACACTTAGCAAAATGCATACACATGAAATCATGATCAAGATGCTTAAAGATGATAATGATGATATGTCAAGTTAATTACATACTAACACCAGAGGTGTTACAGCCTTCCCCCCTAAAAGAAATCTCGCCCCGAGATTCCACGTCTTACGAAAGGACAAAGAAGGGATAAAGGCAAAACTTTACATCGACAGAGATTCGAGAAAGTCGGGGTAGTTCTTTGCTAAGAAGTCTTCAGATTCCCAAGTAGCTTCTTCTTCGAGTGCTGGTTCCACTGGATTTTGTACCATCTTGTGGTAGTCTTCGGGGTAACACGATCCTTGTGATCCAACACCGGAACTGGATATTCCGAGTAGGATAGATCAGGCTCTAGCTCGACACCTTCAACTTCCACGACATGTTCTGGTACTTGAGACACTTCTTGAGTTGGGAGACATGGAAAACATTGTGGACAGCGGAGAGATGATCGGGCAAACTTCAGCTTGTAAGCTACCTTGCCACAACATTCCAAAATCTCAAACGGACCAATGTAGCGGGGTGCTAACTTTCCCTTGACTCCAAAACGAGAGTGACTCCTTTGGTTGGTGAAACCTTGAGATATACATAATCTCCAACTTGAAACTTCAGAGGTCGACGTCTCTTGTCAGCGTAGCTTTTTGTCGAGATTGGGCAATCTTCATATTCTCTTGTATCTGCTTGACTTTCTCTTCCATATCTTTGACCAGGTCAACTCCAAGAATTCTCTTTCTCCGGGCTCAGACCAACTGAGGGGTGTACGACAACGACGACCGTACAGTGCTTCAAAGGGTGCCATTTTGATGCTCTCTTGGTAACTGTTATTATAAGAGAACTCTGCCAAAGGCAAACAGTCATCCAAGTATCTGCGAAGGTAAGAACACAGGCTCTCAACATGTCCTCCAGCACTTGGTTGACTCGCTCAGTTTGTCCATCAGTTTGAGGATGATAAGCTGTGCTATGTAAGAGCTTGGTTCCAAGTGAGGTATGGAACGCTTTCCAAAACTTAGCGACAAACTGGGTACCACGATCAGAGACAATGGTTTGGGTATGCCATGAAGTTTCACTATGTGGTTCTTGTACAAAGCGGCATACATGGGGACGGTGTAACTGGTCTTTACTGGCAGAAAGTGAGCTTGTTTGGGAGATCGGTCCACGATTACCCAAATGGAATCAAAGCCTTTGGGTCTTGGGTAGTCCATTGACAAAATCCATATAATGTCGTCCCATTTCCAAGCGGGTACTGACAAAGGTCTGCAATTCTCCTCCAGGCTTCATGTGTACTACGCCTTGACTCTTTGGCATATCACACTGAGCGGCATACCGGGCAATCTCAATCTTCATTTTAGTCCACCAGAATCTCGCTTAAGTCTTGGTACATCTTGTTACTACTGCCGGGGTGAATAGAGAATCTGGTCAAGTGTGCTTCATCAAGGATTAAACTGTCTCAATTCAGGCACTTTGGGAACTACTAGAACGGTTCTTGAACCAAACAACTCCTACATCATCGACCTGAAACAATCAGCCTTTCCGGTCTGGACTTTTCGATGATTTGCTTGATTCCAGGGTTATCCTTCTGAGCAGCAATGACTTGATCCTTGATGGATGTTTCTATGCTGACATTGTTCAGGCTTCCTTGCGGAATCATTTCGATACCCATCCTTTCAAGTTCATGGCACAAGGAAAGATCATAGGGCCTCGTCGTCAGACAGTTGCAGTATGACTTGCGACTGAGGGCATCGGCAACTACATTTGCCTTACCTGGATGGTAATGTACTTCGACATCATAATCTTTAATCAACTCAAGCCATCTTCTGCCTCATATCAATTCTTCTTGAGTGAAGATATACTTTAGGCTCTTGTGATCCGTATACATATTGCAGGTGCTGCCCAACAGATAGTGATGCCAAATCTTCAAGGCATGCACGACTGCTGCTAGCTCAAGATCATGGGTTGGGTAGTTTTCCTCATGTCGCTTAAGCTGCCGTGAGGCATAAGCGATTACTCGCCCTTCTTGCATCAAAACACAGCCCAAAACCAGTACCAGATGCATCACAGTATACATCGAAGGGTTTCTCGATATCTGGTTTAGCTAGGACTGGTGATGTGGTTAACAGTTCTTCTCAGGGCTTGAAAGGCTTGCTCACAGGCTGGTGACCAAACGAAATCCACGGAATTCTTCAACAACTCTGTGATAGGCTTGGCGATTCT
The DNA here is from genome assembly GCA_009763385.1 of Coix lacryma-jobi var. lacryma-jobi. Classification (NCBI taxonomy): domain Eukaryota; kingdom Viridiplantae; phylum Streptophyta; class Magnoliopsida; order Poales; family Poaceae; genus Coix; species Coix lacryma-jobi. Next base: position 110,236,469 of record CM019827.1, on the reverse strand, counting down.
GGAGAAATCTGGGATGAAACGACGATAGATCCAGCCATTCCCATGAAGCTACGAACTTTCGCGGACAGTTGTAGGTGGCTTCCAATCCAAGATATCTGCCACTTTTTCAGGGTCAACTGACACACCTTCGGCGGACAGGACATGACCAAGGAATTGAATCGATCTAGCCAGAATTCACATTTACTGAACTTGGCATACAGCTGGTGATTCTCTGAGACGAGAGAGAACGATTCGAAGATGCTTGGCGTGATCTTCAGGAGTTCTTGAATAGACAAGGATGTCGTCAAATGAACAACGACTACAAATTTATCGAGCTCTGGCATGAACACAGAGTTCATGAGATACATGAAGTGAGCGGGGGCATTGGTCGAGCCAAAGACATGACCAAGTACTCATATAGACCATATCTGGTGGTGAAAGCTGTTTTAGGAATGTCTTCCGGACGGATTTTTATTTGGTGATAGCCAGATCTGAGATCAATTTTGGAGAACACTCTGGCTCCAGATAACTGGTCAAAAAGAAGGTCAAAGCGAGGCAAGGGATATTTATTCTTGATGGTGACCTCGTTGAGCGGGCGATATTCAACGCACAGACGAAGACTTTGTCCTTCTTCTTCACAAAGATAGCAGGACAGCCCCAAGGAGATGAACTTGGGCGAATGAGACCCTTATCCAATAGCTCTTGCAATTGGATCTTCAGCTCTGCCAACTCTCTGGGAGGCATTCGATAAGCTCTACGGGATATAGGAGCAGTCCCGGGCTTTAGCTCTATGGCAAACTCAACATTACGGTCGGGAGGCAGACCAGTAGATCTTCTGGGAAGACATCATGGAACTCACAGACCACGGGAATATCCCTGACTTCCGGAACACACAGGCGGTATTCAACTGGGTGGTTGCTGGTTTTTGAGGCATAGGAATTGGAGAAGGAGTTTGGAGGTGCTGTTAGGAATATCCACTCTCACAACTCTATTCAAGATGTCTATCATGCTTTATACTGACACATCCAATTCATGCCTAAGATGACATCTATCTCTTGATTGCGCAGTACTATCATGGTGGTAGGAAAGACATGTTCCCACCAACATTACTGGTATACTGCGGACCACTTCCTTAGTATTTATCCGCCCTCCAGGCGAAAGTATGCAGAAACTTTCTTTAACTCCCCCATGGGTAACTCATGCTTGATGACAAAGTGCGACTGATGAAGGAATGCGATGCACCAGAATCGAACAAGACGACTGCAGGATGATTGGCAACAGGGAACCTACCGAGCATGACGGGCTCTCCTTCTGGGATGTTACTGACGTGTGAATAGACTTGCCCGTGCTTCTTGACAAACTTGCCCTTCTGGACGTGCTGCTGCGGTGCACGGTGCTGCTGCTGTGATCCTCCAGGGCCTTTCTGTGCATGCTGGGCATTCTTCTTGGGTTTTGGGCATTCGCGAGACCAGACCAACTTGGCCACAGTTGTAGCATGGATGGTTGTAAGCTGTTTGAGGGGTGGTGACACGAACACCTGGGGCGTTCGGCTGAGTGGCACTTTGCTGGTTGGCATTATGGGTGGTGGCCGCGGTACGAACGACCACTTGCTGATGGGGGTATGGGGCACGGTTTTGGTGGTGGCTGGGGTGATAGAGGATTCTTGGCGCTGTGGTTGCTGGAGAAGCTGCTAGACCCAGCCTTCTTCTTCTTCTTCTCCTCCTGATACTGGCGGTTACTTTCCTCGAAAGCGACAGCACGGTCAACGACATCATGATAGGATCCGTTAGGTTGTTGGATAGACCTCTGCGGATCTTAGGGTGCAGACCTCTGAGAAAACAATCTCTCTTCTTTTCCTCTGTGTTGACATAGTCGGAGGCATACTGGCTCAGGTGGTTGAATTTGTCCCACGTACTGCATAACGGTGGAATCTTTCTGTTGCAGGCCAGGAATTGATCCAACTTCATTTTCATCATCTCGAAGGGATGTGATGTGCTCTGAAAGCGGTGCGGAACTCTTCCCAGGTCAGCTGGTGACCTTCAGGCTGGGCAGCCAACAGGTTGGCGTACCAGGCACTTGCGGGACCACGGAGCTGCTGAGAAGCGAACCGAGGCTTCTGAATCTCTGTGCAGTGTAAAAGACCGAACTTCTGTTCCATGGTGCGTAACCAGTCGTCAGCCTCAAGAGGTTCATCGACCTTTGTGAAGACCGGTGGTCGGGTTTCAGTGAAGTCCAACGTAAGTTGTCTCTTGGTTGTTGCGACGACCACGGTTGCCGTTGTTCTGCTGCCCTTGGTTCTGAGCCATCAGGTTGGCAGCGGCGGCCAAGGCTGCAATGGCATCTGCCAGGGTAGCAGGAACTGGTGGAGGGTTTGGGATGTTGGCATCATCAGAACCTCCAGCTCCGGTACGGGTGTTCACCAGGCATCTGTTAAGAACTTTGAACTTAGCATCCAAGATTGATTTTGAACGAAACTGACTGATAAGATTCATTGATGCAAGGATAGATAACTGATACAGAGGTTCGATAGATAGCCACTAACTGACAAAGGAAAGGTACAAGGCAAGATACAGACTCGACTAGACAGAAGACCAACTAACGCCCCAAACCTAGACTTAAGGCTTAGGTGAGCAATGGCGCAATAGACACAACGAGTCTAGTCGTCATCGATGATGATCATGTCTTCATCGTCGTCTTCATCTTCGATGATGAGTTCGGGCCTCTTCCTCCTCATCCTCGTCCTCGGCATGGACATCTTCTGCAGGTTCCACTTCTTCATTCTGGTCTGGCTCATGTTCTACTTTAGGTTCCTCCACGACTCCATCTTCTGGATCCTCAGCAACAGGTGGAGCCACGGGGTGAAGTTGGTTGTACAGTTGATGTACTTCCTCATGAAGCATATCATTGTACTGCTCAATCTGGGCAGTGTACTGCTGCAGTCCATGGAGCTGGGCTCTGGTGACATCTTCGTGGGTCCAAGCATCATTGCGCTGCTCGATAGCGCGAACCGTGTTTCCGATTGGCCTGCTCCAGGGAAGCTCGTGCCTCATAAAACTCCAGGCGGGAAAGGTAGAAGTCATGCTCCATGTTTCTCCATCTCAGCCTTTAGATTCTTGATCTCCTCCTTCAGCTGCTTGCGGGTGCGGCGGGGAAAGCGACGTCCATTGGAGGATTCTCCAGTCTCTTCTCCGGTGCGTGGCGCCAGCTGTGACGTGGCACGCCATTCGGTCCAGTCGATTTGCGAGCAGTCCGCTTGATAATGACCATATCTGGACAAGAGGTTATAGGTGAGAAAGGCTAGCAAGAAAAAGTTATAGGGACACTATCCCAACGAACTCTTTTATATATACTTAAGTGATTATGACATGATGCATGATTCGTTCCTACGGAACAAGGCAATGCAACTACTAAGGTAAGGTACATAGGGCTTATACAAGTTGTCTTGCTACTAGTTGCCAAAGACAAGATGAGATGAGAGAAGCAATTTGGACTCAAATAGTCAAGTTTAGTTTTTAGGCTTAAAAACCTTTTGAAGTTTTCGCAAAAAGATTGCAACGTCGTAGTGAGATGCTCCGATACCACTCTGTAACGTAACGACCCTAATCCCATGGCCCACTGATCACTGTCAACCACTGGCAGTCGATCCGTACAGCCAAGAGATTAAGACCCGGTTCCGCTACTGGGCGGCTACATCAGTGCCCGATGTCCGCAGGATCATCTCACAATTCAGTTACAATCTCTTGAACATTTTGACAAATAACATCGGAGTAAATAGCGGAAGACTTAGATAACAATAGTTTTAACAAACCAGGGTTCAACATGAAATTCAAAGTGAAGTTATTACAGACCATAGTTCAAATAGATAGAGTTGGCAGAGTAGCATATGACAACCACTAAAAGATAAAGATACTTCACCCAGCCCGAGGGAATAATCACTCATCGGCCTCATCGGCCTCTTCCTGAACAACAGTCACACAGCAGGGTCCAAGGCATACTGAGGAATCTGCCATACCTGCAACATGGGTAAAAGAACCCTGAGTACAAAGGTACTCAACAAGACTTACCCGACTAAGAAAAAGGGAGAAGACTCAGGTATGAGAGGCTTAGGGTAGTCAAGGTAAGGCTTTAAGCAAGTTCAAGTATTTTGCAGAAAAGCATTTTTGTAACCTTATTTTATTTTTGAAAGTTCAGTATTTCTCAATTCTTCATCATTCATGATTCATTTTACATTTCAAAACATTCCTAGTTGAGAACCACTCCCTGTTGACAGTCAGTGACTAAGTCTCCATACCGAGGAGCAGCGTTAATCCGGATAATAATACTCACTGAGGGTCCCTATCCACACTGCATATGTAGCACCAAAGCTTGCATATGCCAACTCGTCTACCACGATTCCTCCAAGATTGGGGCCCGGTCCTACGCCACCCGGAAGTACAGTAACACCACTCCAATCCGGGACTTTAAAAACCCACGTGGGTACATGCTACTTCCGCCATCTCTCCACTCCAGTGCGCGGTTGTCGGTCCAATAAAGGATTCCTCGGAGCCGAAGCTTTCCGTAGTATGTGAATAGTTGCAAGTCTTAGTCAATCAGGCCCCCATACAGGTGGTCCCTAAATTTTTTCCAGCCAGCGACAAGCACCTCGGGACTCTAACCCAAGAGTACAGGTCCTGTCAGTTTTCAACCCTGTCCCGGTCGGTGTCAACTGTTGAGTCCCGGACTACACATGACGGCACCGTACGCAGGACAACCTCTCCTTCCCATTGACTAAGTACGATCAGATACTTAGCCAATAGTGGGAGTAAACCAGAAATTCCCATAAATATTCTTAAAGTGATCACACTTTTGAAATTGGCATTTTTATTGCAAATCTAGTGTATAGCATTGCTAAGCATTTTTCAAATCGTTTTGAAAAGCAGGTATCGGGTGTATCATTGGTCAAGGTAGATAATGCATCAGATAGGATTTCACTCAACTCCTATAACCTAATGCAAATTTAACTCAAAGACATTTAAGGAAACATTTATAAAATTTCAAGGAAAGGGTTAAATGCACCGGGGCTTGCCTTGGATGGCAAAAAGGACGGACTCGGGGTTGTCGGAGCTCGGGGTTGCCGCCTCGGGGACAGATCCTTCGGTGGCTACCTCGACTTCAGGGCCTTCTTCCTCGGTCACTATAGTATGGCAATGATGCATGCACATGAGATGCTAGTATGAACAAAGTGCATAGGATAAAACTAGAGTATAGCTTTGCAATTATGAGTAGTGGTTAAAGTGGACAATAGATTACTTATCCCTTTTTAGCAATATTAGCCAACTTTACTAAGCAACTTTTATTAAGCCTAAGCATAAACTCATAAGGCATCACAAACATCATAGACCAGAGGGGTAGGGGTCTATGAACATCAATCAATCCAAAAGTCACATCACAGGGCATTCAACACTAACCCTAATCACCTTTCTCTATTTTTCTTAATTATTTAAAAAGGTCATTTTATGAAGATGCTCCAAAAATTACCAAATTAATCACATAAGTTTTGTTATGGTATAAATAGATGGCAAAACAATTTTATAATTTTTGGAGGTCATTATGGTGCTCAATTAAATCTAGACATTAATTAACAAAAGGCACTATTCCTTAATTAAAATAAAGCTCAAAAATCAACTTGCTCCAAAAGACTTCAAAATTTTACCAGAGACTCAGGAAGGCATAACAGCACATAAAAATTTATCTCCAGATTTTTGGAGTTATAGATCACTCCCCAAAAATACCAAAACCTCCATTTTTCAATTAAAAGGGGAATTTTACATTTTTAAATATTTGCACAAACTCAAGTTTCATATTTTTATAAAATACTACCGAGCATAAGGAGTCTACCACAAAAATTTCAGAATTTTTGGATGCACACAGAAAATCATACAAAAAAGAGAAAACAGAACACTATTCATATCTCGCAGAAAAAGAGAAGAGCACCGTGCTCCTTCCAGGCCGGGCTCGGCGAATCGCGGGGCTTGGGCGAATCGCGCGGGGCTCGGTCGAGACGGAAGCGACAGCTTCGTCCGAGGCCTGGCCCGGAGGCTCGGGCGAGACGGAGAAGTAAGCGCCTCCGTCCGAGGCCTGACTCGGGCGAAGCGGAGAGTACGCGCTCGCCGAGGCTTGGGCTCGGGCGAGACGGAGTGGAAGCAGAGGCCGGAGGCCTCGGGTGCTTACCACGGATTGGAGGCAGGGCTCGAGGGTGAGGCTCGACACGTGCTCGAGGGTGAGGCTCGAGGAAGAGACGACCGCGGCGGCGCTCCGGCGATCCGGCGATCCTGCTCAACACACGAGACCGCAAGGGCCGGGTTAGAGTCGCACGGAACCGAGGAACACGACACGGGGGTCGGTGAGGGATGATCATGGCCGGAGACGGCGAATTTCACGAACCCGAGCTCGCCGGTTTCTGCCGGAGATGGGAACGGCGAGCTTACGCCGGGCGATTGAGGGCGGTAGAGATGAAATTGAAGGGTGGAAAAGCTTCACGCGCTCAAGGCGGAGCTTCTGAGCTAGGTGGTGGAGCGGCGGAGGCACTGGACTGGCCTGGCCACGGTGGCGGAGATGAGTGAGGGAGGTCGGGCTCCGGCGGGGCTTTTATAGGCACGGCCAGGGGCCGGTAGAGACCTCGAGGTTGCGCGGGTGAGGTTTGCGGGGGCGTGCGCACTCGATTGCGCTCTGGCGGATAAGCTGGCGTGCAGCCGGGGCTCGGCGCAAGCTCGGCCGGTCAATGGCCACGCGGCGGCGGCGCGCTGGGCACTGTAGGGGCCGAGAGCGAGGGTCAGCGCTCGCGTGCGGGCGCGGAGGGAACAGGGCGACAGCGGCGGTAGGTTGTGGCGCGTGGGGAGCAGCCGTATGCGCTGCAGGCGCAGCGCCGGCGCCATGGCCGGGCCCCCCCCTTTTCCCCTGGCTCTACGGGAGAAGAACAGTGTAGGGGCTAGGGTTTGACTTTTGCCAGTTTCTGAATTTTGCAAATTACTCCCAAAAATTGAACTGAGCAACAAAAAACTCAAAACATCAAAGTTGTTCAAAAAAAGAGATCTACAACTTTGTCAATATGAACATTTTCAAAATCCAAATAGTTTTTGAACAATATTTGAAATCAGAAAAGGGGACACTTTTAGAATTTTGAATCAATTGAAAATTACTTTGGATTTTATACTGAAACTTGAAAATCTTCAAACATGAAAGTTGTTCCTTTTATCAAAACCTACAACTTTGCTATAATACACTTTTCCTGAAACTCATTAGTTTTTGAACTAATTTTGAAAACTGAAAAGGGAACAAAAGTTAAGGTTTGAATGAATTTGAAATAACTCAAAACTTTGTACTGCAACTTGAAAATTTAATACCAAAGTTGTTTTCTCTTTGACAGATCTACATCTTCGCTTTTTGGACCAACCTCAAATTTTGAATAATTTTTGAATTACAAAAAGAGGGATAAAATCCAAGGTTTGGAAATCAGGGTTTTGCAAAAGATTTGAAATCAAATTCTGATTTTCGAACTTTGGCCACACACAACAAACTTCAAGACACCAAAGGAACAAGAATTACACAAAGCTAGTCACAGAGGTGAAATTACCATTTTGCCCTTGTAGAGAGAAGTGGGCTAATTAGGGTTTTTGCAATAGAGGTACTTCACATAAAATGATACACTTAGCAAAATGCATACACATGAAATCATGATCAAGATGCTTAAGATGATAATGATGATATGTCAAGTTAATTACATGCTAAACACCAGAGGTGTTACAGTCCAGTCTACCATGAAGGCGGAGTATGTTGCTGCGGCTAGCTGCTGTTCCCAGTTGCTCTGGATGATGGCCACTTTGCATGATTTTGGTTTGAGCTTTTCTCTCGTCTTCCTTTTCTTTGTGACAGCGCCGAGTGCTATTAGCGTTGCTAAGAACCCCGTGCTGCACTCGAAGACCAAACACATTGATGTGCGCTTTCATTTTTTGCGAGACCACTATGAGAAGGGTGATATCGACCTTCGCCATGTCGATACTCATCATCAGTTGGCTGATATTTTCACCAAGCCTTTGGACCAATAAACTTTTGCTAGGTTGAGAGGTGAGCTTGGTGTGTGTTTTCCCCTTTTAGATGGGGGAAACATTTTGGTTCTTGTATCATGAACTGACTATTTTCGTTTGTCTTGTTTTTCTTTTGGTTTAGTCTTTTTGCATACGCTTTTACATTCTGAGCTTCATGTATATAATCTTTAAATGTGACTATGCTCTGTGTAGTGTATGCTCCGATGCTTTATGTTTATGCTTGTAGCTTATGCTCTTTCTGATCACTAATACATGTTGTGAGCTGAGCTATTTTTGAATGGTGAACCTGCTTAACAAATAAAACATGAAAATGTTCACCATTGAGATATGCATCTAGCATGTGTAGAATTATTGAAATCACTTGTGCTTCTCATATATGCTAGGTTGCTATGTCTCTAGTTCTGAGTCGATCACTTGCTTGGTCTGTTCATATACTGTCTTAAATTTGAACCAAGTTAAGTGAATTAGAAAGATCGAGATGGGATTGCTTGTCAACACATCATTGTTTCTCATTGCACTTTGAGTTAAACTTGAGCTGTGTAGTGTATGACCAAAACTGTTGCTTTAAGCTTCTGATTGCTTCTGCATAGGCTTCGCACAGTTGAAAAGTTAGGCAAGACAAGCTTTCAACCTCTCCTCGCAATCACATGCTAAAATTTGAACTTGTGTAACTCAACCGCTGCAACTCCGATAAAATATGGATACACAAGTCTATGTTTTCATTCTATATCCCCAGGGTACCACATGATGGTACATGGGCCACACTACTAGGGGTCGTCCGGCCCATAGGATGAAGACGTGCGGCGCACGATATGCACTGCATGACAGTTGTAATCTAGATACTATACCAACTCGGATACTGATAATGTAACTCTGTCCCTTTGAAATATATAAGGAGGGGCAGGGGTCCTCCAAGAGGACAGGGGAGATAGAAGATAGGTCCTAGGCCACAGGTCATAAGCTACAAGCCAGATCCAATCAATACAACTCGACGCAGGACGTAGGGTATTACGCTAACCTAGCGGCCCGAACCTGGATAAACCTCTGTGTTCATCTACTTTTGCCTTGCGTCAACGTCTGGGTCATCGTCTTGCGCACCTTCCCCTCTAATCTACCACCTTGGGCATACCCCTAGGTGGACTATCGACCATATTTCGTCGACAGTGGCGCCCACCGTGGGGCATGTGCGTACGGACGCCATGACGACTCAGATGGGTTTCCTTCCTCGTTTCCACGACCCTTCCGGAGGCTTCACGTTCGTCGTCAGGTCGTTCTTCTCGACCACCGACGTCGACCGGCGCCGCCAGGGCCGTGGAGGCGGTGTAGGCTTTCCCTGTGCTGAACAGATCTGCTTCCATCACTTCGGCGTCGGCGAGACCAGCCTCGACATCTCTTCGAGGTCATCTTCCCCGGCGCTCCGACCACGCTTCCCCGCTATCGGAGACGGCGTGTCGACAATACCGATATGATTGAATCCATCAATCGAGTCATGGCAGGCATCGCCGACACTCTCGCTCTCGTAGATCCGATCGGAGATCGATCTCCAAGCACAACGCCGCTCGTACCTCTCGCTCTGACCTCCAACCGGGTCGCAATGATCGCCGTAATAATCGGCGCTATGACGACCATGACCGGGAGAAAAGATCGAGTGGTAGACAACTCCATCACCGTCGACAAGAAGACATCATTGGCTTGGCTGATCAACTACGACGAGGATTACGAGAAGCTGCTCGATGACCCGTGTCGTACGCTCGCTCCTCTGATATCTACGAGCCAGAAGCGAGCCATCACGTGGTCGTCGAGCCATCGACGAGCCACAGTCAAGCCACCGTCGAGCCAACGAGCCATCGACGAGCCACCGTCGAGCCATCGACGAGCCTACGAGCCAAAGCGAGCCATCACGTCATCGACGAGCCACCGTCGAGCCATGAACGAGCCACCAACGAGCCGACGAGCCACAAGCGAGTCGTCACGTCATCGTCATCGTCTCACCACCATCCTCGCCGACCGCTCGTTGACGACTCATCGCCGTCCTCGACGCCTCTCGTCGACTACTCCGTTTGGACGACAATCAAGCTAAGTATTATCTTTCTCATCAATCAAATATTTCTTCGATCATGATATATCTCTAGATATCATCGTGTACCTCCGCGGTCACATTATTCTTCATAATGGCTCTTCATTATTTTTCACCATATACCAACCTGAGGATGACATATGCGTTTTCCCGAACAGCCACGTTTACACTCGTGCTTTCCAGAGACGGCCCTGTCTCCGGCTCCTCCCTACACGTGAATGCAGCTCCGCGCTCTGCGTTACGGGTGGTCGGCAGTGGCTCCTCGGTGACGCTGGTGCTCTTACGCGTGCCAGGGCTCCGCGCCTCACGCTCCGGAGTTATCGGCTAGCCGGGGCTGGCGACTCAGTTACAAACAAACTGCTCGGGAGAATTTTATTTAATGCTGAGCGTTCAATCCAGCTGACTGACCGCTGAGCGGCACATGCTGTTTCTTTATCGTTGTTATTTTCTCCATATTTTATTTATATGTCATGTACTACCAATTCTCCGTATTATTTTTCAGGGTCGAGGTTTAGTCAACGAGCTTATCCTTTACGCTCGGGACTGGACCAACACGATGGACGAGAAGATCATCGTTTGGGACCACCTGACGCTCGGACTTCGTCGCTGACCAGCTGGGCGTACTCTTCGACGCTCATCGATGGCTATGCCAAGAGCTCGCTAGCTGAGCTGGGGACTCCTCGGTGCTCGTCGTCGTCGACCACCTGGTCGGGTCGCTTGGTGCTCATCACCTGGCGCTCGGACTTCATCATCGACCAGCTGGTCATACTCTTCAACGCTCATCGATGGCTACGCCAAGAGCTCACCAGCTGAGCTGGGACTCCTCGGTGCTCGTCGTCGTCGACCACCTGGTCGGGTCGCTTGGTGCTCATCACCTGGCGCTCGGACTTCATCGTCGACCAGCTGGTTGTACTCTTCGACGCTCATTGATGGCTACATCGAGAGCTCACAGCTGAGCTGGGGACTCCTCGGTGCTCGGATTCGTCGATCACCTGGTCGCTTTGGCTCGGTGCTCACCACCTGGTGCTCGACTTCATCGCCGACCAGCTAGCCAGACTCCTCGACGTTCATCGACGGCTACACCGAGGGGTCACAGCTAACCTGGGGACTGCTCGGTGCTCGGACTCGTCGTTCGGCAACCTGCTCGAACGACATGGCTTTTCATCATAGTGGTTTTTACCGTTTTATAAGCCTGCTACAAGATTTATTCTTCATCTTCTAGCAGCCTTGGGGACTACCGTGTATAAATGGCGCTCATTCGCGCATGTATATAAGTCTGATTATTCTCAAGACCCTGGCACTACGTGACCGAGTCACCTGCTGTCAGGCTCGGGGACTAGCTGTGGGGATATAGACCCCAGGGTACCATACGATGGTACATGGGCCGCATTACTAGGGGTCGTCTGGCCCATAGGATGAAGACGTGCGGCGCACGACATGCACCGCACGACAGTTGTAATCAAGATACAGTACCAACTCGGATACTTACCATGTAACTCTGTCCCTTCGGAATATATAAGGAGGGCCAGGGGTCCTCCAACGAGACAGGTCAGAGCAGATCATAGATCATAGGTCATAAGCCACAAGCCACATCCCATCAATACAACTCGACGCAGGACGTAGGGTATTACGCTAACCTAGCAGCCCGAACCTGGATAAACCTCTGTGTTCATCTACTTTTGCCTTGCATCAACGTCTGGGTCGTCATCTTGCGCACCTTCCCTGCTAATCTACCACCTTGGGCATACCCCTAGGTGGACTATCGACCATATTTCGTCGACAGTGGCGCCCACAGTGGATAAAATTAGAGCGGGAGTCTGGCATTGCGTCATGTAGAACCATTTCTCTTGCCAGCCGCTCACATTACTCTGCAAAGGAACGTTGATGTACTCGGACGCCATCCCCTTGCGCAGCAGGATGTATGCGCTACCCGCAATGCGTGACCACGGCTGTTCTTCTTCAGTTGAAAGAAAATAGCGAAAACAAATTGAAATGCGGGCTGTATTCCAAGAAAGCCTCACATAGGTGGATGAAAATGCCACAGACAGATGGAGTTTGGCCCGAGATTGCAAAGTCCAATCCCCCAAAATTCAAGCAGACCACGGAGGAAAGCATGGCATGGCAGACCAAATCTCTAATAAAATAATCCTCGAAGAACTATCTCATCAGCATTGGGTTGAGGATAAGTCTCACCAGTCGGCGCTCTCCAACCGCCGGTCACCTTGTCCGGCAGCAGTCACCGGCGGCGCGCAAGACGGCCGATACTCTCTCTGTACTCTTTGGACGGAACCCATTCTTGGTCCAATCTCACAGCCGTCGCCGCCGCAGTCTTCCTCATCCTCCGCGCCATCGGTTTCGCCGAACAATGCAAGCTTCCCGCGATTTCGTTTTCTGCGTTTTTGGATCTAGGGCTACAGGGCAAGGTTCGCGGAGGAAGGAAATGGGGAATGGGAATGACAACGGTCAGGGTAAGTTTTGACTATGCGGCATTCCCTTTATAACCTAGTGCGCGACCCTTTGGGAATCTCACCCGCCGCGTGAAAGGCTTTTCGTACCACAACAATCAATACGGCCCATTTTTACCGGCCCAATAGTTGAGCCCTTCTACGAATCAACAAAATTTATCCATTTTATTAATAAATGTAAAGCGCCAGCCTTCTCAGCAAAGCTGGGGACTGGTCAGACGGCCAGTTACAGGCACAAACGTGGCAGAGCTGCGTTGGCTTCACGACCAGCTTCACCAGTCATACTGGGGACTGATCGGCTTCATCGCCAGCCTTCTCAGCAAAGCTGGGGACTGGTCAGACGGCTAGTTACAGGCACACACGTGGCAGAGCTGCGTTGGCTTCAAGACCAGCTTCACCAGTCATACTGGGGACTGGTCGGCTTCATCGTCAGCCTTCTCAGCAAAGCTGGGACTGGTCGGACGGCCAGTTACAGGCACACACGTGGCAGAGCTGCATTGGCTTCATGACCAGCTTCACCAGTCATACTAGGGACTGTCGGCTTCATTGCCAGCCTTCTCAGCAAAGCGGGGAATGGTCGGACGGCTAGTTACAGGCACCACACGTGGCAGAGAGCTGCGGTTGGTTCACGACCAGCTTACCAGTCATACTGGGGACTGGTCGGCTTCATCGCCAGCCTTCTCAACACAGCTGAGGGACTGGCAGACGGCCAGTTACAGGCACACACGTGGGCAGAGCTGGGTTGGTTGGCTTTCATGACAAGCTCCAACCAGTCATACTGGGGATTGGTTCGGCTTCCTCGCCAGCCATCGCAAGTGGGAATGGTCAGACGGCCAGTTACAGGCCACACACGTGGCAGACCTGCGTTGGCTTCAACGACAAGCTTATCAGTCATACTGGGGACTGGTCGGCTTCATCGCCAGCCTTCTCAGCAAAGCTGGGGACTGGTCAGACGGACAAGTTACCCGCACACACATTGGCAGAGCTGCGTTGGCTTCACGACCAGCTCACCAGTTGTCGGTGGTACAAAAAAAGGGTACCCCCAATCAACGCAAAACCGAACGCTCCGTCTCCGTCTCGCCCGAGCCCTCCCAGCAAGGCCTCGGGCGAACGCCCGTCTCCGTCTCGCCCGAGCCCTCCCAGCAAGGCCTCGGGCGAACGCTCCGTCTCCGTCTCGCCCGAGCCCTCCCAGCCAGGCCTCGGGCGAACGCTCCGTCTCCGTCTCGCCCGAGCCCTCCCAGCCAGGCCTCGGGCGAACGCTCTATCTCCGTCTCGCCCGAGCCCTCCCAGCAGGCCTCGGGCGAACGCTCCGTCTCCGTCTCGCCCGAGCCCTCCCAGCCAGGCCTCGGGCGAACGCTCTATCTCCGTCTCGCCCGAGCCCTCCCAGCAGGCCTCGGGCGAGCACGATCGCTCTCCGTCTCGCTCGAGCCCTCCAGACCTCGGGCATGCGCGCCCCCACACCTCGAGCCTTAACACACGGACCTCGAGCTGCACAGACAGCCGTACCAGCCCATACCACGCATTTAATGCCTTCACCTACTCCGGTCATGTCCACTAGTGCACGGCGTGTACCACAGTAACTCGGTGTAAAGGTCAAGTCTCGTTTTCACCACAAGCATGGGCAAAAGGGCACCAGTACAGCACTGTTCGGCCAAGCCCGGCACTGTAACCCCTCGAGGCCGGCTACGCGCCCCTCGAGCCCTGCACTGTAACCCCTCGAGGCCGGCTACGCGCCCCTCGAGCCCTGCACTGTAACCCTCGAGGCCGGCTCCGCGCCCCTCGAGCCCCCGTGGCACCACCTCGAAGCCGGCTCCGCGCCCTTCGAGCCCTAACTACTTTCGTGCTATTGGAGGACAGGTACCCCAAACCCGGAGGGACCTCACCGCGTACTGTACATTCCGGGATGGGTGCTGTACGGCTCCCGCCTTGTCGCGCCACCACGTCCGCGCCCAGGATGGAAGCCACGACCCAAGGACGCCTCAACAGCGACGATCACATCGGCTCCAGTGCCCCGACAAGACAGGGTTCCTACCCTTCTCCGTATGGGGCACCATACGCCCCGACACCTGTAATACTTTCATGTAACCCTGGCCTCCCCTTGCTCTATAAAAGGGGACGCTAGGGCCCTCATTCAAGACGAACACAACACACGAGTCCACGCACAGACACGAGTCCGGACTCCGGTCCACGCTCACTGAGCTTGTATCTCCCCTGTACAAGCACTTAGGTGCAAGTAATACAAGAACATCTCCCCCCGCTGGACGTAGGGCCTTCTTTGCCCGAACCAGGATAAATCCTGTGTCCCCTTGCATCACCATCCAGGAAGAGAAGCACGCGATCATATTACTCGTTGGTGTGATACCCCCGGGTACGAAACACCGACCGACATTGGCGCGCCAGGTGGGGACTTCGCGTGCCGTGGCGAGCCGTTGATTCTCGTTCCTCTCTGGATGGCTTCATCCCCTTCTCCGTTCTCGGCTGCGTCGTCGTTGGTTCGGCCAGCTCGGGAGTCTGGCCTCGCCAGCTCAGCTGGCGGACGGCAACTCTGCACGGCGAGCTGCTGGCTCGCTGCTCCACCGAGGTGGCGCCAGCCCGCGCTGGGCGTACGCCTCGCCCCGCGCGCGCGCCGTCGCCGCGTCACGACGACGTGCGCGTCCGAGCGTCGCAGCGTCGCCATCGTCGTCGCCGGGCGCAGGCGGTGCCCGCGGCAAACACCTACGCCCCCGTAGCCGGTGCAGGGTCCCCAAGGGGAAACCCGCCCGGCGCGCGGCCGGAGACCTCCAGGGCGCACACGCCCGCCTAGCGACTTCGCATTCGTCATGCGTACGGACCAGGAGCCAGGCCAGAGGCCTCCGAGCCGTGCGCCGTCGACGCCGCTCAGCCTCCTCCCGCACGGGTCGCGCCGCGCTCGACGCCAGCGGTTCCCGGTCGGCCTCGACAACTCTGCGGCTGTATACGCCCACCGCCTCGACGAGCGCCATCAGGACCAGACGGTGGTGGACCGGGAGCAGCGTTCGGGCGCGCTGCTGCAGGCCATGGCCAGCCTGGAAATCGTCCACCCGCGCGTGCGTCGACCGCGACTTCTTGCGACCCCTCGAGCCACCTCGGCGAGCCACCGTCGGAGAATGGTACCGCGAGCTGCGGTCCCAGCATCGGCCAAGGCGGCGTGCCGTCAACAGCTCCGACTCCGACGAATACGACTACCACGACCCCGACCTCTGGGATCCCACCAGGGAGTGCTTCCAACTCGAGGGAGTCGTATGCGATACCGAGGACGAAGGCGACGACGACAGGCCGGCCCTCGACCTAGAGGGACCTAGCGACGTGGCCGCGGCAGGCGGATCACGCGTTCAGGGAAGGGACGAACCTCCGGCACCGGCTGTACCGCCTAAGCACGACGATGGCCGGGCGGCGCAACTCGCACAAGTGCAAGAGGCAATCACCAAAGCCGAGGAGGAACGGCGACACCTGCTGCAGCTCCGGCAAACCCTGATGCAGGAACCACCCCAGCCCCGAGGAGCCGGAGCTCGAGGCCGGGCTCGAGAGGTCCACCGGCGGATCCTCGAGGACGGGGCACCAGCACGCCCTGAGGTATGTTTCCGCGAGCTGGCCAGAACGTGGTGGCGGCGGCTATGATGCTCCGTGACCTGCCCGCCGTCTCCAACCCCGATGCCAGGCGCATGCTCGGAGAAATGAAAAACCTCCTCGAGACAGCCGCGGTGCAGCAGGCCGAGAGCTCGGCGTCACGCCGACGCGGAGCAGCCTCGGGAGAGACCGGCGGACACGCCCCACGACGCTCGCGAGGCATCCGTCCACCAGCCGGACGCCTCTCGAGCTAGGCCAGTCCGCGAACGGATCGTCGACAACCGGCCGCCTCGAGACCCCAACGACGCCCGCAACGACATCAACCGACGGCGCAAGGACAAGGGGGCCCAAGAGCGTGGCTATAGCGCCCATCGAGGGGGGCGCTACGACAGCGACGAGGACCGGCAGGTCCTCGAGCCCCCGGGCCCCCGAGTCTTCAGCCGGGCCATCCGCAGCTCGACCCTCCCCGACCGCTTCCGACCGCCGACCAACATCGTGAAGTATGACGGGGAGGTCGAGCCCAAGCTCTGGCTCTCGGACTTCCGCCTTGGCTGCCAACTGGGCGGAGCGAAGAACGACGACCGCGTGATCATCCGTCAACTCCCACTTTACCTCTCGGACACCGCCCGCCGGTGGCTCGAGGGCTCCCGCCGGATCGGATCCATGACTGGGCCGACCTAGTCAGGGTCTTCGACGGGAATTTCAAGGGGACCTGCGTGCGTCCAGGCAACCCCTGGGACCTACGGCGTTGCAGGCAGGCGGCGGACGAGCCCCTCCGCGACTTCGCTCGACGGTTCTCGAAGCAGCGTCTCGAGCTCCCCCACGTGCCTGACGAGGACGTCATCTCAGCGTTCCTCGCGGGCACGACATGCCAAGAGCTTGTTCATGAGCTAGGACGCTACCGTCCCGGGACGGTCGAGGACCTGATGGATCGCGTCACCAGCTTTGCTTCGGGCGACGAAGCAGTGGGGGCCTTCTTTGGCCGTTCCACGGACAAAGGCAAGGCGGTGATCGCGCCGGAGGGCTCCAGCAAGGGCAACGACGCCAAGAACGACAACAATGACGGCAACAAAAGGAGAAAAACAAACGCAAGGGCCAGAAGGCGAAGCGTGGCGCCGATGACGACGACGACAAAGAGGTGCTCGCGGGCGCCCTCGAGCCTAAGAAGCCCGAGGCCCCCCCGATGGGGCTGTTTTCGACCAGATGCTCGAGGATCCCTGTACCTACCACAGGGGCCCCGTAAACCACAAGTTGAAAGACTGCCGACTGTTGAAGGGCTACTACTCCAAGCTCGGCGATAAGAAGGAAGACGCGCCTAAGGGAAAGGATACCGATCGACGCGGCGGGCAGAAACGCAGATGGCGACTTCCCCCCGGTGCGCGACTGCTACATGATCTACGGGGGGCCGACCGTCGGGCTCTCAGCTCGAGAAAGAAAGAAGGAGCGCCGGGAAATCTTTTCGCTTGGCCACGACGCCCCCCGGTATCTTGACTGGTCCGATGCGCCAATCACGTTCGACCGTGACGACCATCCGGACCGGGTCATAAACCCGGGGGCTTACCCCCTCGTCGTCGACCCCGTCATAGTCGACGTTCGGTTCTCCAAGGTGTTGATGGATGGGGGCTCGAGCCTCAACATCATATACCTCGAGACCCTCGACCTCCTGGGGATTTCAGAAGGACAGCTCCGACCCAGTGTCGGGGGGTTCCACGGAGTAGTACCAGGAAAGAAGGCCCACCCCCTCGGGCGCATCGACCTGCCGGTCTGCTTCGGCACGCCGGCAAACTTCCGACAGGAAACGCTCACCTTCGAGGTGGTCGGCTTCCAAGGGACCTACCACGCCATCATCGGCCGGCCAGGCTACGCCAAGTTCATGGCGATTCCTAACTACACGTACTTGAAGCTCAAGATGCCGGGGCCAAAAGGGGTCATCACCGTTGACACCTCCTACGAGCACGCATACCACTGCGACGTGGAGTGCGTCGAGCGGGGGGAGGCCAACGTCCACCTCGACTCGCTCGAGGCCTTGGCAGCTCTGGCCACCGAGGGGGCCCCAGAAGCAAAGCGTCACGCCGGCACCTTCGAGCCGGCCGAGCACACCAAGCAAATACCCGTCGACCCGACCTCGGCCAATGGCAAGACGCTGACCATCAGTACCAGCCTCGAGCCCAAATAGGAAGCAGTGCTCGTCGACTTTCTCCGCGCGAACATCGACATGTTTGCGTGGAACCCCTCGGACATGCCGGGCATACCGAGGGAAGTCGCCGAGCACGCCTTGGAGATCCAGGCCGGGTCCAGACCGTGAAGCAACGCCTGCGCCGCTTCGACGAGGAAAAGCGCAGGATCATCGGCGAGGAGGTGCACAAGCTTTTGGCGGCCGGATTCATCAAGGAGGTATTTTACCCAGAGTGGCTAGCTAACCCTGTACTAGTTAGGAAAAAGAATGGAAAAATGCGGATGTGTGTAGATTACACTGGTCTGAATAAAGCATGTCCAAAAGTTCCATTTCCTTTACCTAGAATTGACCAGATCGTCGATTCCACTGCTGGGTGCGAAGTGCTTTCGTTCCTTGATGCGTATTCCGGCTACCACCAAATTAGGATGAGAAAATCCGATGAGCTCGCGACCTCTTTTATCACGCCATTTGGTATGTACTGCTATGTTACGATGCCCTTCGGCCTTCGAAACGCCGGGGCAACGTACCAGCGATGTATGCAGCACATCTTTGGCGAGCACATAGGCAAGACCGTCGAGGCCTACGTCGATGACATCGTGGTTAAAACTAAAAAAGTAGGGAACCTCATCAGCAACCTCGAGACCACGTTCGAGTGCCTCCGGGCCAAGAATGTGAAGCTCAACCCGAGAAGTGTGTCTTTGGTGTGCCTCGAGGCATGCTACTTGGCTACATCGTCTCACAACGGGGGATCGAGGCAAACCCTGAAAAAATCTCAGCAGTCACAAGGATGGGCCCGATTCGTGACCTCAAGGGTGTGCAGAAAGTAACAGGCTGCCTAGCCGCTCTCAGCAGATTCATCTCGAGGCTAGGAAAAAGCGCTACCCCTCTACCGCCTGCTAAAAAAGACGGAACACTTTGCGTGGACCGCCGAAGCGGAGGAGGCCTTAACCAAGTTGAAGGGGCTGCTGACTTCTGCACCAATTCTCGTGCCCCCGCGACCAGCCGAAGGTGACGATTCCCCCGAGCCCTCCTCCTCTATGTGGCCGCAACCACTCAGGTGGTTAGCGCGGTCATAGCCGTCGAGAGGCACGAGGAGGGTCATACATTGCCGGTCCAGCGACCGGTATACTTCACCAGTGAGTGGTACTCTCCGAGGCCAAGGTCCGGTACCCGCACATCCAAAAGCTGCTCTACGGCATCATCGTCACAAGGCGCAAGCTCCAGCACTACTTCCTCGCTCATCCCGTGACGGTGGTGTCGTCCTTCCCCCTCGGAGAGATCGTCAACAATCGGGAGGCCACGGGGCGCATCGCCAAGTGGTCCGCCGAACTAATGGGGGAGACCATCACCTATGCCCCGCGAAAGGCCATCAAGTCGCAAGCGTTGGCGGACTTCGTTGCTGAATGGACCGACACTCAGCTCCCGCCGGCAGATTCAAGCCGAGCTCTGGACCATGTACTTCGATGGATCCCTCACGAAGACGGGGGCAGGAGCAGGCCTGCTCTTCATCTCGCCCCTCGGAGTACACATGCGCTACCTGCTACGCTTGCACTTCCCCGCCTCCAACAACGTCGCCGAGTACGAGGCCCTCGTCAATGGGCTGCGCATCGCCCTCGAGCTCGGGGTCCGACGCCTCGACGCCCGAGGAGACTCGCAGCTCGTCGTCAACCAGGTTATGAAGGCTTCAAGCTGCATCGATCCCAAGATGGAGGCATACTGCGGGGAGGTGCGCAAGCTGGAAGACAAGTTTTACGGCCTCGAGCTCAACCACGTAGCTCGGAAATACAACGAGGCCGCAGACGAGCTGGCAAAGTTGGCGTCCACGCGCGGCACGGTACCGCCAGACGTCTTCTCGAGGGACGTCTTCGAGCCATCCGTCGAAATCGACCGGGGGCTGGCCCCTCGACGCCACCCCTCGAGCAAGAACGGGGGCTCGACTCTCACGCACCCTCGAGAAGGCACTCCACCCCCAAGCCTCGACGTCCGCAGAGGCGATGCAGGTCGACGCACACGCCTCTTCGTCATCACGGCCCCTCGACTGGCGGACGCCCTACCTCGACTACCTGACGCGAGGCGAGCTACCAGAAGACAAGACGGAGGCCCGACGCATCGCTCGGAGGGCCAAGACCTACGTCATCTACGGCGACGAACGGGAGCTATACCGACGAAGTCCGACTGGATCCTTCAACGCTGCATCCCACTCGAGGAAGGGCGCAAGCTCCTCGACGATATGCACTCGGGGGCTTGCGGCCACCACGCAGCGCCGAGGGCCCTGGTTGGGAACGCCTTCCGTCAAGGCTTCTATTGGCCGACCGCCATTGGGGACGCCAAGCGTTTGGTCCGAGCGTGCCATGGGTGTCAATTCTACGCCAAGCAAACGCACCAGCCCGCACACGCCCTGCAGATGATCCCAATCACTTGGCCATTTGCCGTTTGGGGGCTCGACCTCGTGGGTCCCCTCAAAAGGACAAGTGGAGGGTACACACACATGCTCGTGGCCGTCGACAAGTTCACCAAGTGGATCGAGGCTAAGCCGATAGGAGACCCCACCTCCGAGAAGGCTGTCGAGTTCATCGCCAACATCATGTACCGGTTCGGGGTGCCTAATGTCATCATCACCGACAATGGCACCCAATTCACGGGCAAAAAGTTCACCAACTTCTGCGATGACAACAACATTCGCGTAACCTGGGCCTCGGTCGCATACCCCCAATGCAACGGGCAGGTCGAGCGCGCCAACGGCATGATACTCCATGGGCTGAAGCCAAGGCTGTTCAAGACCCTCAAGAATTTCGGAAAGGGGTGGGCTACAGAACTCCCCTCGGTGCTGTGGGGCCTCAGGACTACGCCGAGTCGAGCCACCGGGTTCACTCCGTTTTTCCTAACCTACGGCGCCGAGGCCGTCTTACCTACGGACCTCGAGTACGGCTCACCTCGACTTCGAGCCTACAACGAGCAAACCAGTGACGAAAGGCTCGCCAACGCCAAGGACCAGCTCGAGGAGGCCCGAGACGTGGCGCTCATCAACTCTGCACGCTACCAGCAAACACTTCGATGCTACCACGACAAGCACGTGCGCAAAAGGGACCTGGCGGTGGGGGACCTCGTGCTTCGACGGCTGCAAGATAATCGAGGGCGCCATAAGCTCACCCCTCCGTGGGAAGGCCCATACACCGTGGCCGAAGTGCTCAAGCCAGGCACATACAAGCTCTACGACGACCAAGGCAGGATCCTGGCGAACGCGTGGAACATATCTCAGCTACGTCGCTTCTACCCTTAAAGGCCTCGAGGCCTTGTTCATTTTATCACTTTGTACAAACATGTCAAAATGAATGAACAAACTCGTGCATTATGTTCGTTATGTTGCTTCGCATCTTAAGGTAGCCTCGACCCTGCCTAGCTCAGGGTCGAGCCTCCCTCGGGGGCTGACAAGGGGTAAACGCCCCCCAGACTCCGGAAAAAACGCGTGTTTTCTTTTCAAAAATTTGACCCTCGTCTCGACTCGCCGCCTCGAGTAACTAGCGACGTCTAAATCTAAAGTACCTCGAGCCTCCAAGGTCGGGGGGCGTCGACGTAGACGGCCGCCTACGCCCCCGGGCTACGGTGCCCTACCTACGCCTCCCCTCGAGGGGCTCGCGACGTATCGAAGGAACACAGACTAAGTTAGCAGAAACTCGAGCTTGCGACAAAGAGAAGCGGTCAAACGCATTTGAAAAGAAAACAACTCTTTTCATAAACAAATCACATATACATTCGGGTCTCGACGTACCCTCATTTATGTCATAGAATTCTTACAAGGGCCTCGACGCCCAAATTTGGCACGCAGGCCTCAGTCCTCGTCGGTGCGGTACTCCTCCCCGAGGTCCACGATGGCAGGCTCGACCTCGACGCCCGAGCTCGAAGGAGGAGGGCTCCCGACACCGCTGCTGGCGTCAGGAGGCAGCACGTCCTCCTCGAAGATCTTCGCGAGCGACGTCCCCGGCCTCTCCATCTTCTCCAAAATTTTGTCGACACGGCGGTTGTTCCACTCCTCATCCTTCCCCTCGATCTCGATGAAGCCATTCGCGACAACGTGGACCGGGAAGCGGAAACCAGAGCGAACAACCGCGAGTGTCTGCTTGACGCCGTGATGGAGAGCTTGCCGGACACGGTCCCGCGCGGCTGCGTCGAAGAAGCACAAGGCGTCGACCAAGGCATCGCCCCGAGCCATTGCACCTTCTGCCGCGGTCACAGGAGGAGCACCCCACATGGGGCCGAGCCGGTCGAGAGAGGAGCGAGCCCGCTCCGCCACCATCGTCTCATCTTGGAGTTGGTCCAAGAGAGCCTGGTTCGTTCCGCGGAGCTCCTCGACCGTCTTCTCGACCCCTGCGCAATAAACAAGGAAGAGTGAGACGGCGGCAAACAAGAGAGTGGACGACGGCCGTAACAAAAAACTTCGAGACCCAAACAAGAACAAGGTGTAAGCCTCACCGTCGCAGTGTTGCCCCAGTGCGGCGAGGTCGCTGGTCAGGCCCTCAGCACGCTGCTCCAGCCTGCGCTTCTCGGCCAGCGTGAGGAGCTTCTCGGACCTAAGGTCCTCGATCAGCCGGCCCGCCTCCACCAGGGCCAGATCTTGCGGATCACCTCCTGCCGCGCCGCCCCCTCGGCAGCCGGGCGGTGGCGGCACCACTCACGGCGTCTTCGGCCTCTTTTCTCGCCGCCTCCGCTGCGGTTCGGGCGCGGCGGCCTCGCCACGGGCGTCAGCAGCCTCCTGCTTCGCCGCCTCGGCTTCAGCCCGGGCAGAGGTGGCCTCGCTTCGGGCGTCCGCGGCCTCCTTCCTCGACGCTTCGAGAACGGCGGCGGCCTCCTCCTTGGATCGGCGACCTCGCCTCGAGCCACCCGGACCTCCGCCTCCGCCTCGTTAAGCCGGCTCGCCATCTGGGCGTTCCGGCTCAGCTCCGCGCGGAGATCTCGAAGCTCCGCCTCAGCCCGCGCGAGGGCGGCTGACACCTGTGCGGACCGGCCCGCCTCCTCGGAGCAGGACCGCTCCGCCTCCGCCATAAGCACGGCCACCTCCCGGAAGATGGACCGCACCTCGCGCGGGCCCCCGCTGGGCCGGCTGCTCGATGGGAACCACGGCAAGGGGCGGGCTCGTGGGACGGGGAACGGCCATATCGGTCGGTCGAGCTCGATGTCGGGCAGATCCTCCTCCGCCTCGAGCTGCCCCGACAGCGACCCGCCGCCCGACGGCACGGGCCCCGACTCCCTCCGTCCCTCCGCCGGCGCTTCCTGTTGCGGATCGATCGAGGGAAGGCTCGACCCCGGGCCCTCTTCCCCGGCCGGGCCCTCCGGCGCCTTGTCGGCGCTAGCCGGCACCTCGGGCGCCTCCACCGTCATCGAGCCCGCGGCGAGGAGCGGCCCCTGCTCCAGCTCGTTCAGGAGGTCCTCCACCGTCGGCTCCTTCTCCGCCGACGCCTCTTCCCCCTTCCCTCCTCCGCAGCCCGGCCCGTGCTGGTCGGAGCCACAAGGGGCGCAGTCTCCTCAGCCCCAGACGCCGGCGGGGCCGTGCTCCCCAGGCGCTTCCCCCGAACACCCGTCGGGTGAGGGGAAGGATGGCGCTCCCAGTTGGCACCATCGCGGAGGAGGAGGAGGGGGAGGAGCAGCGCTTCGGCGGATACGGTGGTGGCAGGCTCGATGCCATGAGCTGAGGCCCCTGCAATACGAGATGACGGAGATGTCAGAACCAGGAAGAGTACCTCGACCCCTGTGGTCGATGGCGACGGCCTCACCAAAATTCGCGACGATCATCCGGCCCCCTCGAGCCATGGCAGCTCGGGCCTTCTCCAGCCAAGCGGCTTCTCTAGCGGAGGAAGGTGCCATACCTCGAGGTGCCTGTGCCTCGACGGGGCTCGAGGTCTTGGCCCGCTTGGACGAAGCGAGGTCCACCTCCTGGTAGGAGCGCTTCCCCCTGAGAAGATGGAGATGGCACGCGTCATCAAAAGCAAAGAGGTGAAGCCTCACTACCGACGAGACCCAAGGAAACTACTCACCCGAAGCGGCGGCTGGGCTTCTTCCCGGAATCGCCGGACCCACTCGGGGGCTTCGAGCCCACCCCACGGCTCGAGCCCTGCGCCTGGGCCGTCTCCACAGGGCTGGGATGGGGGGAGGGCTCCCGACGCCTCCCATGGCTCGACCTCGAGGGAGAGCCCTCCTTCCGCCCACATCGGGGAGGGCGACCGTACCACCCTCGTGCTGACGTCGTGGCGCTCGCCCCGGCGCGGGCTCCGGGACCTGCTCCGGCGCCCGCGCTGGTGGTCGCGCCCTCCCGCGTCCGCTTCCGTCCCGGCGGCGGTGCGGCGATGGACTCCGGGGACGCTCGCGCCCCTGGTCACGAGACGCTCGGGGGCTCCCTCCCCGACGCTCGTGATGGCGCGGGCTCGACGCCTCTTCTTGGCGCCCGCCCCTCCGCGGGCTCGACGGCGCCCTTGACGGCTCGCGGGGGTCGGGCCCGAAACCCTTCTCAACCTGTCGACCGCCTCTCGAGGCCCGACCCCTCTCGAGACCCCCCGTCTGGGCTGACGCGGGGCGGCCTCCGTTGGCGCTGTGGCGGAGGCGCTCCGGGTCCGGGGCTTCCTTACGACCAGGGGCACATCCGGCGCGGAGCTCGACGGACCTCGGGCCCCCGACGAGGCAGGGATCGGCGCCGCCTTCCGCGGCTGCGTCCCGCGCGACCCTTTTGTCGGTGGGACCTCCAGTGTACCCTCCTGCACAGAGAGCGGTCAGCCCTGTCATCGACGAGCCCCGCGCGCATCAAGCGCGCATCCATCCCCTCGTCGTCGCCCTCCTCCTCATCACCACTCTCCTCCTCCGAGCTCGAGGAGCTCAGCTCGGGGACCCGTCCCCAGGCTGACGGTTACGACGAGCCTTCGCCAGTCTCTGCTCCCGAGCTAAGCGACGCAAGTTTTTATCTTTCTCTTTCTTCTTTTGGCATCCTTGCTCTCCTTGTCCTTCTGAGCAGAGAGGCGCCTCACCTGAGAATCCGCGGCGTCCTCCCTCACCGGGGGCCTCGACGCGCGACAAGTAAATGCCCCCTGAAGAAAGAAGAAGCGTGATGAGACAAACCACAAGACGGATGCAAACGGATCGAGGAGAAGGGGAGGAGGCTCGAGATAGCTCGACTCGAGGAGGCTTACCAGGTCGAGACACCCCTCGTCGGGTGCCATCGCAACCAGGTTGGAGAGTTCAGGGACGAACGGCCCCTGGATCGTGATCGACACCCGGGAGACGCCCTCGTTCCGGGACAGCCTCTCTTCGGCCATCCTCGAGCGATTGAGCGCCTCGAGCTGAGCCTGCGGGCCCATCTCGTGCATAAGAAGGGGCGGTCCGCCAGCGGAAGAACTCTTCGCTGGTGGAACGCCCAAATGACCGCTTGCACGGTCAGCTTCTTCTCATCCACCAGCGTCTTCATCATCTCCATCAGCGGGCCAGGTGGCGTTGCCTGTCCGCCGCAACGCCCCAGGTCCACTTCTCCGGGCGTCGAGTAGGACCCTGCCGGTGTACTGCGGAAGGAGGCCACCTTCGTTCCGCAGATAGAACCAATGGTCGTCCCACCCGGCCTGGTTGGTGGAAAGCTTGTATCGCAGGTACTCGCGGGGGACATTGGCCGACGAGGTCCCCGCCCTCGCGGTGATGGCAAGGGAGCCCATGCGCACGGGCCGCCTCCCGCTGGGCTTCAGGGACTTGATGAAGAGCTCGCCCCGGAAGAGATGGACGAACATCTCCCAGTGCGGCTCCATCTTCAGGTACCCCTCGCACACCGCGGCGAATATGGCGGCGTGCGAGATGGAGTTGGGGGAGAAGTGTTGCAGCTCCACCTCGAAATGGTGGGCCAGCCCTCGCAAGAAGCGGCTCGGCGGGACGCCGAGCCCCATACGGTGGTAGCGCGTGAAGCTCACCACGTACCCCTCCGGCGGGTGCGGCTCCCGGTGCTCCGCCGACGGGATAACCCACCATGCGGGTCCCTCCTCCGGGTTGGGGCGCAGAAGCCCCTGGGCCACCAGCGAGTCCATTTCGCTCGCGTCACCTTCGACGGGCTCCAGTCCTCGGCCGGCAGCATCTGTGTCTGGGCGGCCATGACGGTGGCGCGGCGCGGATCCGAGCAGCGGACGGGCGGCCGGAAATCCCCAATCGACTAGCTCGAAGGAGAGGGCGCGTAAAGGCTACGGCGGCGGCGAAGGCAAAGGCAAAGTAAAGGGTTCTTTTTCCCCTCTTTCGATATTTATAGGGGAAATCCAGACGGGCGGGATCTCCCACGACGTAAAAAGGTAACCGAATGCATTCAATGCGCCCACCTAACCGCGTCTCGAGCCGGATGCAGGATACACGCGTTACCTCTCCATTCGCTCCACTACCCGGGCCCGCCACGACCGTCGCTCCGGCTTCGCGCCCGCCGCTCTCCCCGACGATTTCCGCCTAAAAAGGCGTGCCCAACGGGCAGAAGGATTCCCAGACGACGGAGGCTTCTTCATAAAGGTAAAAACGGGCCCCGGCCCTAAGTCTCGAAGCAGCGAAGGCTGGCCCTCGAAAAGGGTTCGACAGCCGGCTTCGAGCACCCGAGTCAGGGACACCAAGGGGCGCCACTCGCGGCATTACTCGAGGGCCGAGCCCTCGAGGCCCCTCACGTGTATCCAAGGCGGGGAGCTCGACGTGCAGTGAGATCCCCTCGGAGGGAGGCATCGAGCCACCGGGTCCTATCGAACGGACCCGGCACTCCTGCAGACTGAGCCCCCATGCTTTATGAGACCGCCTCCGGGCCACAGTCGACCCCTAACGAACGGGGCACGAGCTCTCACTTGGATTCCCCGTTACCAGCTCACCGGGAACCTCGATACTCGCCCACTCGGGTAGTACGAGGCATCCCCCTCGCATCCGATCGAAAGGACTCGCGGGATGACAAGCCAGGGCAATCGGCATGCCGGACAGCTCGAGGAGCCGGCCAGTCGGTTCAGCCTGGCACCCCTCGACGAAAGAGGGTCAAATAACTCGAGCAGTTGCGACTAATCTTTCCTTTGTGTGAGCATGAGATTTTCAGGCTTCGGACGAAACGCCCCCGAGCCAGGCTCGGGCGGAGTTTCCCACGACAAAGAAGAAAGGCGCGCCTAGCGGGCAGAAGGCTTCCAGCGACGGAGGTTCTTCAAAAGGATCCAAAACTCGGGGACTCGAACCGCAAAAAGCCCACGAGGAAGTTCCAACCACTTCCCCGTGGCCTCGGGGGCTACACCCACGGGTGTCGCTCGCGCGACACCCATGGAATCAGCACGGCAAACCCCTCGAAAACCAACGCAGTCAAAGTCCTCAAAACCCAGGTCAAAGAGCCCCTGCTCGAGTGCAAGCACTCAAACAAGGCTCGGGGGCTACTGTCGGTGGTACAAAAAAGGGTACCCCCAATCAACGCAAACCCGAACGCTCCGTCTCCGTCTCGCCCGAGCCCTCCCAGCAAGCCTCGGCGAACGCTCCGTCTCTGTCTCGCCCGAGCCCTCCCAGCAAGGCCTCGGGCGAACGCTCCGTCTCCGTCTCGCCCGAGCCCTCCCAGCCAGGCCTCGGGCGAACGCTCCGTCTCCGTCTCGCCCGAGCCCTCCCAGCCAGGCCTCGGGCGAACGCTCTATCTCCGTCTCGCCCGAGCCCTCCCAGCAAGGCCTCGGGCGAACGCTCCGTCTCCGTCTCGCCCGAGCCCTCCCAGCCAGGCCTCGGGCGAACGCTCTATCTCCGTCTCGCCCGAGCCCTCCCAGCCAGGCCTCGGGCGAGCACGATCGCTCTCCGTCTCGCTCGAGCCCTCCAGACCTCGGGCATGCGCGCCCCACACCTCGAGCCTTAACACGGACCTCGAGCTGCTCAGACAGCCGTACCAGCCCATACCACGCATTTAATGCCTTCACCTACTCCGGTCATGTCCACTAGTGCACGGCGTGTACCACAGTAACTCGGTGAAGGTCAAGTCTCATTTCACCACAAGCATGGGCAAAAGGGCACCAGTACAGCACTGTTCGGCCAAGCCCGGCACTGTAACTCCTCGAGGCCGGCTACGCGCCCTCGAGCCCTGCACTGTAACCCCTCGAGGCCGGCTCCGCGCCCCTCGAGCCCCCGTGGCACCACCTCGAAGCCGGCTCCGCGCCCTTCGAGCCCTAACTACTTTCGTGCTATTGGAGGACAGGTACCCCAAGACCCGGAGGGACCTCACCGCGTACTGTACATTCCGGGATGGGTGCTGTACGGCTCCCGCCTTGTCGCGCCACCACGTCCGCGCCCAGGATGGAAGCCACGACCCAAGGACGCCTCAACAGCGACGATCACATCGGCTCCAGTGGCCCCGACAAGACAGGGTTCCTACCCTTCCCGTATGGGGCACCATACGCCCCGACACCGTAATACTTTCATGTAACCCTGGCCTCCCCTTGCTCTATAAAAGGGGACGCTAGGGCCCTCATTCAAGAAGAACACAACACACGAGTCCACGCACAGACACGAGTCCGGACTTCGGTCCACGCTCACTGAGCTTGTATTCTCCCCTGTACAAGCACTTAGGTGCAAGTAATACAAGAACATCTCCCCCCGCTGGACGTAGGGCCTTCTTTGCCCGAACCAGGATAAATCCTTGTGTCCCCTTGCATCACCATCCAGGAAGAGAAGCACGCGATCATATTACTCGTTGGTGTGATACCCCCGGGTACAAAACACCGACACCAGTCATACTGGGGATTGGTCGGCTTCCTCGCCAGCCTTCTCCGCAAAGCTGGGGACTGGTCAGACGGCCAGTTACAGAAACACACGTGGCAGAGCTGCGTTGGCTTCACGACCAGCTTCACCAGTCATACTGGGGACTGGTCGGCTTCATCGCCAGCCTTCTCAGCAAAGCTGGGGACTGCTCAGACAGCCAGTTACAAGCACACACGTGGCAGAGCTGCGTTGGCTTCACGACCAGCTTCACCAGTCATACTGGGGACTGGTCGGCTTCATCGCCAGCCTTCTCAGCAAAACTGAGGACTGGTCAGACGGTCAGTTACAGGCACACACGTGGCAGAGCTGCGTTGGCTTCACGACTAGCTCCACCAGTCATACTGGGGATTGGTCGGCTTCCTTGCCAGCCTTCTCAGCAAAGCTGGGAACTGGTCAGACGGCCAGTTACAGGCACACACGTGGCATAGCTGCGTTAGCTTCACGACCAGCTTCACCAGCCATACTGGGGACTGGTCAGCTTTTTCGCCAACACCCTCAGCAAAGCTGAAGACTTTTCAAACTGCCAGTTACAAAAATTACAACATAGATATATGACACATTTTGACATACAGCAGTCACCAGTACAAGTACAATCAAGATCTAAAACGCTACTGTTGACACTGGTTATCCATCAAAACTAAAGGATAAATAAATATGAAAAGGGCATGAATTCAATCACCAACAAAGGTTTAGGGTTTCAATTGACAATATTCCACGAGTTTTGGTGAATTGTGATTCTGCAGGGACTAAACCAGGAAACCAGCGCTGATTGCTTCCCCTAGAAGGAAACCGACGGGAGATAACGCAACCGCCATGTCAGGATTATTCTAGAAGACTCCAGAGGACGCAAGAAGACACCAGGACGTCGACCACCACGAGAGGCTGAAAGGTGGGACCGACCGGTCCCACCCTATGACCGGTCGGTCACCCACCGGGCCTGATGGCTTCCGTCTTCTGCAAGCTACTTCCACCGACCTCCAGGATGCATCTTGACCGTACCTCAAGTCGGTTTGATCCAAGGGCCACGGTTCATCGCCCAGGGCTATATAAATAGCCCCAGACCCCCTCTCCAGGCATCTCCCTCTCATTATTCATCTCCACATCAGAAACTAGGGTTCCAATGTAGAAGTAGAGGTCCCTCTAGATGAATCTCTTCTAGTTCATCTAGAATTAGATCTAGTTCATCTAGTTGTAATCAAGAGCCAGCTATCAAGTAGAAGACTAGATACCCCTCTAGTTAGGTTTAGAACCTAGTCTTATATTAGAACTAGAGAGAGAGAGAGAGAGAGAGAGAGAGAGAGAGAGAGAGGAAGAGATCAAGAAGGAGCTCCGGCCTGTCGGATCAACTTCTTCATCTTGTACCTGTGGATTCAAGTTCTTCATTGACTTGCTTCAACGATTGTTTCGGTAATCAACGTCTATATTTAAGTTTGAGTTATTGTTCTCATTATTCTTAAGGTTTATGACTCTCTTTTGAGTACTCTAATTCTAAGTTGCTCTAGAGTTAGAGTAGTTGGATAGTGTAAGCGTGGTGCTTAGACTTGATAGCTCATAAATGCCTCCTATAACGCCGGTAGTAGTGGTTGTTCGCAAGGGTGACTCTTATAGCCTTGTTGATTCTTCTATAGTCCACTTACCCGTGTGTAGGCTCGGTAGGATTATACATTTGCATAAAAGACTCATACTCTGTTTGTGACCTTTTATGGCAACTTCCCCACTAAGAATAATATAAACATATCACTCTTGAATTAGATTTAGACAGCCTTAGTGATCCCCTCTATACTTCTAGATTCTCCGTCCTTGTTAGCTACTCAGGGGATAGACTTTAAGACTTAATGCTATCCGTTCCTTTGGGTTCGATATTAAAACTGGGTTACTCTGGTGAAGTGCTACATCGGTAGATCTTATCTGTGCGCTTGCGGATAAAGTAGAGTGTGCGTTAATTTATACCAACAAGCATTTCTGGCGCCGTTGCCGGGGAACGGTAGATCAACTTAAGTCTTAATCTAACCTTGTAATCATACTTTTATCTTTTTCCTTTTTTGTCCCAGTCTTTTCATTATTTTTGTTTTCATTCTTATGAATGTTATTTTTTGAATTCCACTCTTATCTATCACTACCCCATGAGCAAGCTATAACCAGTAGAATCCTTATACCCCATCATAACACCTGGTTATTAGCTATGCCTACCTTTCTGCTGCACTGTTCTTGTAATGAGCATAGAAATATAATTGTAAAATATTCCTTCGGGTATTTTTGTCACTAACCTTCCCAGGTCTGGAGCAGAAAAGAACGAAGGAACAACAAACACAAGGTATGTCCAACCAATCATCATGCAACATTGAATTACATTCATCCAATCTTGATTTCTGCAAAATCCAAGCTTGGAGAATAGACTTTCTAAGAATATCTCTTGCCATGTTGCTATGTTGGTTGTCCCTACTTCAAGATATGCTCATATACTAATCATACTCTTTCATGTTATCTTTATTTGCTATAGTATATTCTTTGGTTTGGAAGTATTTTCATACACCTTTTAAATTAGGCATGGAGCTTAGTTTAACTGTTTTCATGAATTAAAGTAAGACATGGTGTCTGGTTTGATTCTTGAGCTAAAAGGTGTGCTGATTTTACCTCTAAAGGCTTTTAAATTTGTATGGTGCTTAGGTTAAAATGCCTTCCTAGATCAAATTAGACGTGGTGTCTAGGTTGATTTCTGAACTAATAGTATGCTATAGTAGATATTGGATATTTTGTTGGACTAACCCCTGCAGGGAAACTTTCAATATCAATTGGGAAAGTCCGGAGATGAACTCACACTGGAGATGAAGCAAGGCGTACAATGAACTTCAACTTTGCACAATGAAGACTCAGCTCGTTCATCATAGATGAAAGAACTGTGAGTATCAAAGTTTATTTTTGTCTTCTACTGCAAGTTATCTTTTGCCTTGAATCATGTTAAAATGCAGCCAACACATAAAATACTAGTCTATGCTAAAATAATCCTAAAAAAACATCTTTTATTAGCATAGATGCAAAATACATAAGTTGTGGATAATAACCCATGTTTCAAATTCTTGCAATCCTTCGGGTATATATCCACTAACGTTATGCAGAAGAGATTTTGTTCATCCATGGTTTGGTCTGAACATTGAAGATCCAAAACCCAAACCATAGACACACAAACCAACTCTCAGATCACAAATGGTGCTAGCCTAGCTTTGAGTCTTGCTTGAGCACTGATGACAAACAGGATGCAACTTACCTCGTATGAAACAACCTATGCCTGCAACCATCATGCCCAAGACATCAAGACAAGAAGTGGAAAGTTATTCTCTTCTAATCAAGAGCTAGCTTGGAGACAAGATGGTACCACTACAACAATAGCAAGATCTACAAGTCAAACACATGAACATGTTTGGAGTCCATCTACATCACAAGCCAGCCTGGGAGAGACAATTCCGTTGTCTAGGTGTGTTTCACAATCAAAGAGAGGAAGGAGAAACCCAACTTCAAACATATTGATCTCCTACTCACCACTTTGATCAGTACAAACCACTAGATGTTGTCCCAGTTGAGAAGAAGAATATGATCCACCACTCATTCTTGGAAGATCGTTCTTGAACGCCATCAATGTTATCATCTTTGCCGGACCTGGAGAAGTCAACTTTTGGATCTTTCGCTGCATCTTCAACATCTACATCACTTATGAGCAGCCAAAGAGAACCAAGAGAAGACTCGAAGGGAGAACCAACTACCAAGAATTGAGGAGGGCATCATGAAGGATGAAGCCACTACACCACAAGAGTAGAAGATGGAGAGATAGTACCTGAGCCAGCAAATCAAGAAGAACAGCCGATAAGATCTCCATCATCTAGACACTGTTGAGAGAACAAGTCTCAGTTGTGACACTACAAGACAAAAGACTCTCATGGAGGCACTCGAGTAGCAGCTCTAAATTCAAGTCTCTTGTCAACCCAATAATTAAAGGGGAAAACAAGAAAGGTTGACAAGAGAAGAATGTGGAACTGTCCCTATATCCTCATAGTACAGAATTAAGACAAGAAGAGAGGGATCCTAGTCAGCATACTCGAAGAACAATGCGCCTTCACGATAAGTCGACACAAGAGAAGGAAGATCGATACCTCTAAAGATGATTCCACTGTGATCTTCCTCCTCTCAATCACACTGTGAGACAAACAAGAGAAGACAAGTCATTCATAAACAACACTAGCTAGACAAGAGAAGCTTCCACAAGGTGGTTCAGCACAATCACTTTCCAATGACAAAGTAACATTTCAAGGTAAGTAACCATCACTTTACAAGCTTCTTCTTGATTCTAGTATGAACATAAATAAAGAACTAAACATGTTTAAGTTGCACCTCACTTGATCCAACCTAATCAACTCAACATGTTTAGTCCTTTGATCTTTTGTTCTAGCTTTACTCTCTTGAATCTCACTATCTTAACTAAATGAGCTAAAATTGTGCATCTAACCTTTGGAAGATGATATATCTCAATTATGAAAAGATCAACACTTTATGCATAGATTATCCTTCCTTGGGTTAAGTAATTGATCTGTTAAATATTTTAAGATGCTACTTTCATGCTCATCCTCTGATCCTATCACTCATGTTAAGATTAAATAGAACACATAAACAAAAAGTTTATCTTGTGCAATGTGCCTAAGGTTAGAGAGGAATAAACAAAACTTTTGGTTCTGTTGGTGTTTTTCCACCAACAGAGCCCATGCACTTGATCTCTACCTTGTCTTTATGAGCAGGCCACACTCTTGAGCAAAACATGGAGAAGTTTGTCACTCCCAAATTCTATAGAGTAAAGGTCCTAGATCTACAAGAACATGCACACTGAGCAAGATGCTGCCAGCGTCCACAATTAACATTTCACTTCAAACTGCTGGGCAAACAAAAATGACATGAGTGACACCATATCAAGAGGCATAAACAAGAAGGAATGATGGAAGACGTCGTAGTCAGAATTAGAGGTCATAAAGTCTCCATAGACTTCTTGATCCTCGACATGAGAAGACGATGATGTCCACCTCATCCTAGGAAGACGATTCCTCTACGCTACAAGTACAATAATCTACAAGAGGAAATCCATTTTCACTTTCCTAAAAAAGGGGTACGATGCAACTTCATCAACTACATGTCCAATGAAGCACCCAAGAAGAATAGAAGTGAAAGACGCCGCTCTCAACGCCAAAGAAGAGAAACTATCAAGAATAGAGAGGCCAATCACGAAGAAGAAGCTATCGGCACTGTCCTAGAAAAGAAGGAGAGAAACCTCAAGACAGTAAACACAGGAAGTGAAGACCAGACCAAGAAAGTATGGAAGAAAAAGTCTGCACCTCAGAGGTACAATCAATAACAACTTTCAAACGTCTGACATACCTTGGGAGGTCTGAACCAGGGAAGGTCCGATTCGTCGGACCTAAATATCCGAACCTTCGCCAAAAGGTAAAAATCAGTAGTTATCTTTATATTTACTTTGCTCATCCATTTCATGCATATTAATTCACAAATATTTTTTAATTTCTGCATTGCATTAGAAAAGAAATAAAAATGTTGCAATTGTTACACTATATCATAAACCATAAAGCCCCATGTGAATAATCCTATGGTATGTAAAAACCCGTAGGAATGTTCACTGTGGTGGCATAAAATAATAAATGTGCATGCATTCATCCTGTTGCATTTTTCTCTTGCATCATAAAAATATAAAAATACAAAAATATTGAAAAAAGAGATCTTACTGAAATTCTAGACAACTAAGGCTTCAGTGGCCAACCACTAATGTTTAATCTGTTCCACAAGTTTTGTTGTCTATTTGAGTTTCACAGGATTTGGAAGGCCAAGAAAAGCTAACGAGCAAGTGAATGTTCCATCCACTATTGGAGCACTGTTTTAATAACCATCAACATCAATCAAAGCTCTAATAGAGGAAGGACATGTCCATTGCCAGTCTGCTACATTGCAAGATCGAACGACTACATTCAGCTTGGGGGAAGGCACCCCCATGTATCCATGTAAGTATCTTTATCCTCTTAAGTTTTTTTATAAACAAATTAGGAAAGAACAAAAAAATATGAGCACATGAAGGCTCACCCATAAAAAGAAAAAGAACAAAAATATGTGAGCACATGAAGGCTCACCATTAATTAAAAAAAGAGATAAAAATATATGGGCACATGAAGGCTCAACGCTATTAAGGGAACCAGCTTGGGGGAGACGCACCCCCGTTATCCTCGCGATTCAGGTATGTCTTTATTATTACTGCTACTACTATTATTAGGTTTTATCTTAAAGTGTGTTTAGATTAATAAAATAGTGTGTCTAGTTTGTTTTAAGAAGTTGATGACTAAAACCCTCTCTCCCTAATCTTTTGTATGGAAATGATGAATAGTTGCTCTATCTAATTTCTTTCAAGTACCTAGACTTTAAAGCATGAGTTCTCCTAATTAATAATGATGCCTTAAAATAAAATTAAATGCATGGATGACAAATACTTAATCTAAGGTCTAGGTAATTGGGATATGACATGTGATGATCTACTGCTATTATCTTGTTCTAAACAACACTAAAGTTCCGGAGATTTCTAAATAAAAACTTGACTAATAATTGCATTGAGTTAAATTAAGCTTTGTGACCCTATGAGTAGTTTATCATACCATTGAATTGAGACCACTTACACATTTCATCCATCTTTCGCATAAATGCTCATAATTATTTGTTGCTATACTCTCTAAAGTTTGTTAGAAACATGTGGCTATGAAAAAAAAGAGATCCGAGGAAATAAAAAGGGACAAGTGTCCGAAACCTCAAAAAGATAGATCTCGAGGAAATAAAAAGGGACAAGTGTCCGAAACCTCGAAGAAAAAAAAAGAAAAAAAAAGAGAAAAAAATGTCAGAAAAAATGGGCACGTGCCCGACAGTAGAATTAGCCTGATAGCCATATGTCTCTGATAAACAGAAGAGAGTGAATATATTCAAAAGAGCATCCGACTCCATTTTTCCATACACATGCACTTCTTGATTCAATGGTTGGTTGACTTTCTCTTTGGATCCATTGTTAATTTGACAACATATGTATTAATGCTTTTGAAAATTAATTAAAACTCCGGGATAAAGGTGAAGTGAAAGAGCTAGAAACATAGTGCTTGATTTGATCGTTCAATCTCTCAATTATTCAAGATCTAAGGTAAGAGTAATAAGCACCATGAAGAATAACATGATATGTTTCGGAGAATTTTTGTTTAACGGCAGGTATACTTGTTGGAAGTGAAGATATTGTAGCAACTCCTGATCCATTGTTAATTTTTTGGTTTTGCTAAGGGACTAGCAAAGGGTAAGCTTGGGGGAATTGTTGACACTGGTTATCATCAAAAACTAAAGGATAAATAAATATGAAAAGGGCATGAATTCAATCACCAACAAAGGTTTAGGGTTTTCAATTGACAAATTCCACGAGTTTTGGTGAATTGTGATTCTGCAGGGACTAAACAAGTAAACCAGCGCTGATTGCTTCCCCTAGAAGGAAACCGACGGGAGAGATAACGCAACCGCCACGTCAGGATTATTCTAGAAGACTCCAGAGGACGCAAGAAGACACTAGGACGTCGACCACCACGAGAGGCTGAAAGGTGGGACCGACCGGTCCCACCCTATGACCGGTCGCTCACCCACCGGGCCCGATGGCTTCCGTCTTCTGCAAGCTACTTCCACCGACCTCCAGGATGCATCTTGACCGTACCTCAAGTCGGTTTGATCCAAGGGCCACGGTTCATCGCCTAGGGCTATATAAATAGCCCCTAGACCCCCCTCTCCAGGCATCTCCCTCTTCATTATTCATCTCCACATCAGAAACTAGGGTTCCAATGTAGAAGTAGAGGTCCCTCTAGATGAATCTCTTCTAGTTCATCTAGAATTAGATCTAGTTCATCTAGTTGTAATCAAGAGCCAGCTATCAAGTAGAAGACTAGATACCCCTCTAGTTAGGTTTAGAACCTAGTCTTATATTAGAACTAGAAGAGAGAGAGAGAGAGGAAGAGATCAAGAAGGAGCTCCGGCCTGTCGGATCAACTTCTTCATCTTGTACCTGTGGATTCAAGTTCTTCATTGACTTGCTTCAACGATTGTTTCGGTAATCAACGTCTATATTTAAGTTTGAGTTACTGTTCTCATTATTCTTAAGGTTTATGACTCTCTTTTGAGTACTCTAATTCTAAGTTGCTCTAGAGTTAGAGTAGTTGGATAGTGTAAGCGTGGTGCTTAGACTTGATAGCTCATAAATGCCTCCTATAACGCCGGTAGTAGTGGTTGTTCGCAAGGGTGACTCTTATAGCCTTGTTGATTCTTCTATAGTCCACTTACCCGTGTGTAGGCTCAGTAGGATTATACATTTGCATAAAAGACTCATACTCTGTTTGTGACCTTTTATGGCAACTTCCCCACTAAGAATAATATAAACATATCACTCTTGAATTAGATTTAGACAGCCTTAGTGATCCCCTCTATACTTCTAGATTCTCCGTCCTTGTTAGCTACTCAGGGGATAGACTTTAAGACTTAATGCTATCCGTTCCTTTGGGTTCGATATTAAAACTGGGTTACTCTGGTGAAGTGCTACATCGGTAGATCTTATCTGTGCGCTTGCGGATAAAGTAGAGTGTGCGTTAATTTATACCAACAGCTACTCTAGTACAATCAAGGTACAGAGTCTTGATACATAATGCACCAAGAACTGGGTACAGCGAGACGTAGCAAAGCAGATACAGAACCTTGGGTAGACACATGAGCCTTTTCAGTTCGTCCTAAGGTGGGTCTTAGGCACCGCCCCAATGCTCAAGGAACTCCAGGCAAGACCATCACCCTCGCCGCCCTTTTGACAACCTGTGACTCCGAGGTTATCTACGAGTGGTAGTCACAAGAGTTCTTCTAGGCGCACCTCTGTATCCCTCTGCTACCGACTACTTAGAAACCATCCTAACGGATGATCCATTCACAAGAGTTCTTCTAGACACCTCATTTATCTTATAAAAGTAAGATATCCGGGGGTTTGGCCATCTCTACCAAAGATATCATAATCAGACTAAGGGAAGCCATATGCTAAAGAAGGCGTGAGTTCTCTGCTATTCAGGCAGGGTATTTATAGGCGGTTCCTTCCTGGTCCATAGACATTGTCTATGAATAAAACTGACCGTGGGATCAATTATTCAACTTATGTACTGTGTTACATGTGAAGTCTGCCATTGGTGATGGATTTGATTCTCACATGCCCGTCACGAAGACAACGACAAAACTTGCAGTTGCGGAAAACAACAAAAGTCATAGTCGAGACGTACAGATAAGACAGACCATCGTTTGTCACGGGTTCAACAGAGTAAAGGCTACTGAATGTGATAGCGTACGCTGAAATTTGAAGAACGGCCAGGAAAGGTACACTTTAAAGAAAAGCATAGCAGTAAAAAGTTGATGCTCTTGTCTGCATATGGTGTGGTTATTCTGTCACGGATCTACAGTTCATTTCATGACCTTGGCATCACATGACCGAGTCATCTATTGCCAAGCTCGGGGACTACCGTGTATACATGGCGCTAGGTCGCGCATGTATATTTTTATTCTTGTTTTTATTTCCTGACCTTGGCATCACATGACTGAGTCATCTATTGCCAAGCTCAGGGACTATCGTGTATACATGGCGCTAGGTTGCGCATGTATATTTTTATTCTTGTTTTTATTTTCTGACCTTGGCATCACATGACCGAGTCATCTATTGCCAAGCTCGGGGACTAAGTGGGCACACTTCACCTGGTCGGTGAGTATGCAGGCGAACTTCAGCATGGTCGCTCTAAAGACTGGACAGGTGTTGCTGTTATGTAACTGTAGAGTGGGCACACTTCACTAGACTTCCAGAAATCATTTTTTCTTTTTTAAGAGCACATTACATCTTGCGGGTTCATGATACGGCGGTCAACGGAATATAACTTGATCGGAGATCAGGTTTTGAAGTGTGGATGAAGCTGTTCGG
This sequence comes from Coix lacryma-jobi var. lacryma-jobi, assembly GCA_009763385.1. Taxonomy (NCBI): domain Eukaryota; kingdom Viridiplantae; phylum Streptophyta; class Magnoliopsida; order Poales; family Poaceae; genus Coix; species Coix lacryma-jobi. Next base: position 110,197,300 of record CM019827.1, on the reverse strand, counting down.
AGATGTTGTCAAGATCTCTTTTCACCACTTCAAGATTCAATGTGCTCGGGGACTAGCTGTGGGGGTATAAACCCAGGTATCCTCACGGCTAGACTTGGGCTGCTTCATGAAGGCCGGCCCAACTCGCTGCGAAGGATCGTGACGTCAAAGCCCAGTTGGTCGGGCAAGCGGCCCAGCTGGTCGGATGACGGCGCGGGAGCCTTCTGAGACAAGGAAGCACAGTCGGTTAGGAAAGATATCGTGTTCTCCACGACATGAGATTGTAATCGACTAGGTTTCCTTATTCTATCATGAGATCCGATCTACTAGGATCTGTAACCCTGCTCCTCGCAGCTATATAAGGCGAGCAGGGACCCCCTCTCAAAGACACGTTCATCAATATACAGAGTAGACAACTCGACGCAGGACGTAGGGTATTACGCTGAACTCGGCGGCCCGAACCTGGATAAACCCTCGTGTTCATCTAGTTTCGTCCCTGTGTCACGTCTGGATTGTCGTCCCACGCGCCTTCCCCGCTAATCTACCACCTCGGGCATACCCCTAGGTGGGCTATCGACCGTATTCCGTCGACAGTAGTTCACCTTGTATACATGATTAGCACTTGTTTGACTTCCTGTCTATACTTGTCTAGTGCTATTTTGCTGGTGAACCCTTTTGACTAAATTTTCTCACTTTGCTCATATGTTCATATTTCATATTTGGTGATCAGTTTGAGCCTTTGCTAGCATGTGTGCTTCAGTTGCGTCATTGGAGTTATACTGTGTAGAGCAATCTTGCATTCTCTTGACTATATTCCTGAAGCTGCTAACTAGCATTTTGACTCATATGTATTTTGGAAGGGGGAGAAATTGACTTGCTGGGACTTTTGATGGTGCATTCTCTAAGGGGGAGAGATTTTACACGATGGTGCATTTGCTTGATGGTGCATTTTCATCTAAGGGGGAGAAATTTGACAAATCATGAGTGCCCTTCTATGTTCAACTAAGGGGGGAGAAAAATTTTCAAATCTTGAGCTTTCCGAGTTGAACCAAGGGGGAGTTTTCCTGGTTGTGTGCACTATTCGAGGGCGAGTTTTGCTTCCTGTTGGCCATAAGGCTTTGGTATCGAGCTTTCTTGCTAGTTGTGTTGAGCCTCGGTGCCTCTATCTTGAGGGACTAGCATTTTGCTTTGATTTATCAATTGGTGTCTGCTAGCGGTGTTGAGCCTGTTCTACCACTTCTTGAGGGCTAGCTTTGCTTTGCTTGGTTGCGTCGAGCCGTTGCCCATGTCTTTGGGAACCAAGTTGTTCTGCTCTTTCCACTTGACCTTCTTCGGCTTTGCTATGCTTTTGGGTCATTTGGTCGAGTTTTCTCTCTTTCTTCTTTCCTTCCTTCCTTCTATTATGATTTGTGTTGGTAGTTGACAATGCACTCATCAAGGGGGAGATTGTGGATACATGGGTGTATGCCGAGTCTTTGAGTGATGAGTGATTGTCAACTGGGATAATGCGCATGTTCTTTGGCTTGTGTTGTGTAGGTGTCGAGCACGGATACAGTGATCAGAGGCAAGGTGAAGGTCAAGTAGAGACGTGTCGTGCCGATGGACCGAGAGTGGCGAAGGACGGACGTGAGGCTTGAACTGAGGGACCGGTGGCCCGAGGATCAGCTGTGGTGGCTGACAGCCTGGGACAGCGACGAGCGGAGACTTGCGGGGCACAGTGTTGCTCGGGTCGAGGACCTGGGGACACGTGTCGGTGGACGGGGTGCACGGGCGGTGCATCCCATCTACAACTTCGGTTTGGTGGTAGAGCCAGAGAAAAACCATCGGGTGGACGGTTTCCAGGTTTGGGCCTCAAAACCTGGGCGCTGATGGTTTCCGAGTTTGGGCCACAAAACTCGGGCTGAGGACGGTTTCCAGGTTTGGGCCTCAAAACCTGGGTGCTGCGGGTTTGCTGAGTTTGGGCCACAAAACTCAGGCTACGATGGGCTGGTTTCCCGGTTTGGGCCTCAAAACCGGGGGTTGGTCGTGAAGGCTGGTTTCCCGGTTTGGGCCTCAAAACCGGGGGGGCGAAGTCCGGGAAAAGGACGAGCGGAGCGGTGGCGGCACGTGGCGGCAATCGGTGAGGTTGCGTCGAGGCAACGCTACCAGTTATGCGGGCGTGGCCGTCGGATCCGCCTACCATCGAGTTGGTCTAGAATAACCTTAGGGTTTAGCTGGTTCGCTCTGTATTTAGAGAGGGGTAGAGTAGGAAATAGAATTAGGATAAGTAGAGAGAGACACCCTCCTCCCATTCTATCTCAGTCATTTGCTCTTTGCTTCTAGGGTTTCCTGCTCTCCCAATCCCCTGCTGTAGCTAGCTGAGATCCGCAGAGAACCATACCTCTGTGTACTGGAGATTTTGAGGAAGTGAGGCCGTAACCTCACTGTTGTAGCGTGTGGTAGCCACACGGTTGCAGATCGATGACTTGATTCGCGTTTTTGTTTGTGTTCTTCGCGTTCTTCGTTTCTCCGCGATTTTCCTGTCACTCGATATCCCTCTCTACTGTGTCTTTGCGAAATCCATTTGAATCAACTTGTTCTTTATAGTGAGGAGATCATTTTCACCGAAGGAATTCGTCTAACTCCTCACGAACAAGTAGATCGGGTTGATTTCGTTTTCGTGGCGCTTTTTCGTTAATACTCCTCCCCTTTTGATTTCCCGGTGATTGAATCGATTTGAGCGGATGATTTCTTGGGGATAGTCTCCTAACTACCTCGTGATCATCCTCTCCTAGTTTGGGAACGTGGGATTGTGAGTTGATTCGATTTTGGGAGGATTTGTGAGAAGGGCGACTGAAATCGCCCTCTCTGCAAGGTCGCGGACAGTCCGCGCCTGGTACCGCGGACAGTCCGGGCATCGGGGGTGAGCCAGATCAGTGGCTGCGTTCCTCGGCTGCCTTGGCGATTTTTGACCGGCGGACAGTCCGCAGTTGAATTTCGCGGACAGTCCGGGAGTCGACCAGGGACGTTCAACAATCTTGTTGTTTTGTCCATTTGGCCGGCGGACAGTCCGAGCTTCTGTGGCGGACAGTCCGCAGTAAGCCCGGACAGTCCGGGATCGTACCGGCGGACAGTCCGGGATCCTGCTGTTTGTTGCGGTTTAGTGCGTTTGCTCTCCCGGCTTCTTCGCTTGGTTTCCGGACTTCTCGTTTGGCCTTGGAGTTGACCAAGGAACCTCTCTAGGTATCTTTGCTACTTGTTAGCATCGGTATTTAGGGATTTCTCAACGTAGCCGTCTATCTACGTTCGGGACTTGGTCTTCGAGGGTCGAACTTGTGCCGGTACTTTTGGCGTTTGGTTTGCTATCGCTTTGTGGTGCCTCGCTGTGATCCTAGGGATCATCCACCCTCTTCCAAGGGTCGTGGGTATCACGGTTTCGATCGAAGCTTTTGGGGGTTGATTTTGGGAACAAAAGGCCAAAGTTTTGAGAGAAATTTTTGAGCTCCCATTCACCCCCCCCCCTCTGGTCGCCTTGCTATTGCATTCTCGGTCCTTCAGCTCCAACGAGGACTAGGGGGAAGCTTGCGTGCTTCTCGATACCTCGGTAAAAATACCGGAGTCGTCGACGGGAGTTTGCATCTCTATCACACTCTTTAGCTTCCGCATTTACATTGCTACATTGTTTATGTGCTTTACCTTTCCTAGCTTAGATATGCTAGTTGATAGGTTTGGAAACTAGGTTATAACTCCTTTTGTGGTAGAGATAGAAAACACACCTAGCAAAACCTTAGTTGCACATTAGATAGTTTACCTTCTATTGCATAGGTGTTGACTAGGTGGTAATTAGAGGCCATAGTTAGAGTAAAGTTTTTAGTTGCCTAATTCACCACCCTCTTAGGCGTCATGATCCTTTCAAAAACCATTTGAACAACTTACGTAACAAATTAACAGCTAAATCAGCTATACAACTGGTAGATGTTGTTGCAGCCATAAGTGGAAACACTAGAACAGTTAAGTAATCATACCCTTCACTAGAGCCCAATGGAGAAGAACTTGTCCACCACGCAGGAAACCCAGCAGCTTGAAGATTTGCGAGTGGTGGAGATGCTGCTGCAGCCAAGCGAGAGGGATTACCGACGGACGAAGTGGATCCATCAGTAGGGACAACGGGAGCACCGGTGACTGAAGCAGATCGAGCACTCACGGTGGCCGAAGCACCTCTGGCTTGCCCTGCCTTGCCTTGTCTGGAACTTGAGGACGGCGGCCGCAGTTGATTCATGCTCGCAGAAATTTGGGATGGATTGGAGACGGACGATTTAGGTCTTGCACTTAGGGGCTTGGGGATGGTTTAGATCTAGGACTTGGGGGCAGAGCCAGATCTAGGACTTGGGGACAGAGCCAGGAATAGCTCGAGGCAAAGTAGGGAAGAAGAAACGAGAGCAGGGCGGGAGTAGCGGCGAGGCGGCGGTGGGGAATAGCGCCAGGGAGTAGCGACCGGAAATCGGACGCGGGAGCGGAGGGGCGAGCGTGCGCACAGGCGGGAGGGTGAGTGCGCAGAGCCGGGAGGGAAAGCACCGGAGGGCGGGAAGGAAAGGGCGCGGAGGCGTGAGGAAAGCGCGCGGAGGCGGAGGGAAATCGCGGGCTCGCGCGCCATCTCCTCCTCGACGACGGCGGTACACGGGATCTCTGGGGAAGCTGTTTGACTCTACTCGAGTCTTCCCAACGGGATTTCTCTCGTGTCTATCTGCATCGGTGCTTGGGTCGACATGGTTCCTTCAGGAAGAAATCGTTTCTCTATTTTGTGGTCTCTCTCCTCATTGATTTCTTTGCCACATCAGCAAAAAGCTGAGCTATCAGTGTAATTAAGAGGGATAGAAACTGCTATTAATATACCATTGGGACTGTCCTAATGAAACTATGCATCGAAAGAGTTGGCTCTATAATGTAATTTATTACTCTTGGAAACTACACTAGAAACTGTCCGTTGGGACTGCCCTTATCTGATCAGTTTGATGGTGCATACAGTCATCACTTAAGGGCGTCCGCAATGGTAATAGCTAGTAGTAGCTACGTAGTCAGCTGATGTGGAGGTAAGAGACAAGAAAAAAGACTATTTTATACTATTGGGTCCACATGCTCCTCTCACGTATTATTGGGCCACGTGAAATAGATAAGCTATTTGCTTGTAGCTAGTGAGTACTCTCCACCTTATTCTTGCCATATCACATCTACATAGCTAAATAGCTAGTTGTTGGAGACGCCCTAACAATGCAGCATTGAGAAGAGTTGTTGGGATCATGTGTAAGCTATTGAATCTATCGAACATGTGGCATCCATCAGTTGACCGGATGCAGAGGCAGCACAACCCATGGAGGCGCATCTGGTCGATCAGTTTTTGCCCCAATAGCTAGGTGCTTTGTGTGGCACCTATTTTAGTGAAGTGCTCGTTTGGGGCTATCTCCCCGACCATTTTGATCCTTAGACATCCCCTAGAGCTGATATACACCCCTCCCACTCCTCTCTCTTGATTGTTGATCATCCAAGTGAGTTGGGAGAGCATCCAAGTGCATTTGCATCGTGTTGGCACATCTAATGGCACTTGTGGTTGCTTTGATGTGGTTTTCTTGTTACTCTTGGCACTTGTCGGTGCCTAGATGGCTTAGAGTAGCTTGGTGGAGTGAGCAAAAGTTGGTGATTGTTCTTGGCCACCATCGTATCAAGATTGTGAGGGGTTAGTGGGCCTCATCCCCGATAGAGCGCCGAAAGGCACCTCTAGTGAATTGACTGTTTTATTGAGCTACCTTTCTTGTGGTAGGTTCTTGTGGCGCACATTTATTAAGCTTGGTGAGGTGCCAACTAACCATCGAACCAGTGTTGGTCGACAAAATAGGGAGTATCGTGTCGGCAAGCACATGAATCTCGCGGTAAATTGTTGTCCCTCGTGTGTTGATTTGATTGATTGGATCATCTCATTGGCTACTTAGTGATTGGTTTATTCCTTAACATTCTTGGGGATTGGTTCCTCTGAGTGGTAGTCATTGGTGATCACAAAGACTTAGTGAAACCTCTTCTATCCCTAGATCTTTACATTTTGCATTACTTCTTGTTGAGCTAGTTGGTAGTGGTAGAAGTGGTTAGAATAACTTGTAGTAGTAGCTTATAGCTTGTGTAGCTCTCTAGCTTTACATGTGTGTCGTAGACTTATTAGAATTAGAATTGTTGGTTTAGGTGGCTTGCAACACCCTAATAGGCTAACATAAAAAGCTTTGCTTAGTGTGTTGCTAACAATTTTTTAGTTCCTTGTAGATTTTTATTAATCTATTCACCCCTTCTAGCCATATTAGAACTTTTCACTTGCATGCCGCTTTAGGAATGGCCTGACCAATCAATGAACGAGCTTTTGTTCCTCAAGTACGGGGAAAGGAACTGCCCCATCGATGATGAGGGTGTCGATGTGTCCGAGGTTGACCCTCCTCCCCTCCCCCCCCAGGATGGGCTTGAGGTTCTTCAAGTTCAGCGGGGAGGGCTGGCTGATGGCATCAAGCATCGCACCGAAGCAACACAATATACCAAAATCCTAATGGCAGTGGTGAGCGCGACACTGCTAGTGTTATAGCCTATAGGGAGGTCCATGCGGTTGGGTGGAATTTTTTCAGAAATGTTAACCCACGCTAGGGTGTTTTGGTCCCTAGTGTCACACATTTTTTGGATTGTTGGATGGGTCGCGTGTCGTCCATCTATGGTGTCTCTGCTTCTCCCTCTGCCGCCTCACACCTGCTCCCTCGATGTTGCATCTTCCTCTACCGCCATGCACCTACTTTTCTCGGTGTCGCGCCTTCCTCCTCCACTGCCCCGCGCCTAAGGCAAGTGTCAATGGGAAGTTTCACCTCCCAGTTTCTAATACATGAAACTTCATATGAAATTGGACTCTTGCACAGTGCAAAGTTTCAATACACGGTTTCATATATTATTTGTCTTTTCATGGGTCCCACTCATCTCTCTTTTTCCCCTCTCTCTTCCTTTCTTCCCCATCTGCACCTGTAGTCTGCACCGTGGTCGGAGGAGAAAATGTCACGGACTTGCTCGCCTGCGCTCCTGGCTCGCAGAGCTCGTGGCGAAGCTCCCGTGCCTCGGCCGGCGGAGCCCGCTGCAGCGCTTGCCTCCCGGGTCGAGCTCTCGCTCGCCCCTGCCCCTGCGCCATGGCCGGCGGAGCCCGGGACGCCGCTCGCGCTCGGAGGAGCTTGCGCGCGGGCGCGCGGCGGCGGGTCGCTCGGGAGCAGCTCGACCTCGGCTCGCTTGTGTATCACACTCGCGGCTGGTGTCTGGCACTCGTGCCCGCGCGACCGGCGGAGCCCACGGCGCCGCTCGCGTTGGCGTTCGCCCGCGACCGCCAGAGCTCGCGGTCGGGGGCTCCATGGCGCGGCCGAGCTCCTGCGCCCGCGGCCGGCGGAGTCCGCAGCGGAGGTCGCGCCGTGGCCGGCGGAGCCCGCGGCAGCGCTCGCGTTGGCGTCCGCCCGCGACCGCCAGAGCTCGCGGTCGGGGGCTCCATGGCGCGGCCGAGCTCCTGCGCCCGCGACCGCCAGAGCCCGCTGCGGAGGTCGCGCCGCAGCCGCCGAAGCTTGCGTCTGTCTACAGTAAAGGTCGCATCTCGGCGAAGCAGCGGAGCGACCTGCGCGACAGAGTAGCCAGCGCGGTGGCCGAGGCGCCCGCCTGAGCCGGATTCCCCTCTCGATGAAACCCAAATCTTCTCAGTGGGGATTTCATCGCCGTTTCATGGTCTTGGAAACGTCGTCGCGGTAATGTCATGGGGATGAAACAAACTCCTTCTCTCTCCTCTCCGTTTCATGCAAAAAGTGCAAATCTGATGATGTGACACACTAATAAATGTGCATGACACACTCTATGAAACCCCATTGAGACTAGCCTAAGGGCATGTACAAGGGCATGTACAGCCCACAGACAGAGATCGTCTATAATAACCTCGAATTTAAGATACAGACAACTAAAAAGACAGATTATACAGTGCACCGTCTATGTCATTTATTGCAAGCTAATTAATACGTTACACATAGCTAAGATCAATTATGAATATCATTTTGTAGACCACTATGTTGCTATTTGATAGGAATAGATCAAGCATAAATAACGTGAACATGATTACAATATTTCTTTGAAAACATCACTATAAATCATTAATGTATAAAGCTCAATATACTACGTATAGAGATGAGACTCACACTTAGCAGAAAATTATTAAAGTTTAGTGTAACTGAAAAAGTTACAAGTCTCTGAAATCAAGCAACAGACTTATAACAAAAGCCTCTTCCTGAAAATTGAGTGACCAATACATCACTTCTCACGCAATCTAAAAATACTCAGGTTGATCAATGAAAAAACAGTTTGAGATCCTGCAGTGCTCCAATCTCTATCAGAGCTGGCTGACGCACTAGCACCCTGAAACAAGCACCGTCTGTATTGAAAGAGAGGTAAGAAGACTGATGTCATCCTGAAACTATCAAGTGTTCAAATAGCTCCCTTGCCCACCCAATTTAATCATAGAAATCAAAAGTGTGGACACAGATGTGAGCAGAAGGTTACAAAATTACGATTCATAGAATGGTTAATTATTTTCACAAAATTCTTATTTGCGCTAGATCTGAACAAGAATCGCATGAAAGACTCCATGGAGGAAGCTTGCTTGCCTGCACGCTCGCTGCGGCCGGGATGGACCTCGCATGTGTGGCTCACGGCGCCGGGGAGGACCTTGCCTGTACAGCTTGCGGCGGCTGGAGCGGAGCTCGCCTGCGCGGCTCGCGACGGCCATGGTGGACCTCGTCTGCGCAGCATGCGTGGCGCCCGAGCGGAGGTCGCCCTTGCGTAGCCTGGAGCGCGTTGGAGCTAACCCGCATCTTGGGCGGCTGGGGCGAAGGTCGCGAGCGGCGTGCGGTCTAGCCCACGGCGGCTGCGGCGGAGATTGCCGCACGAAGTCGGCGACACGGCAGAGGTCGACCGTGAGGATCGAGCGCGGAACATCCTCCTGCGCGCGCTAATACCAGATTCAACATGCGGGATTCGCGTGCGTCGTGTGTAGTCGATTCAAGAAAACGACTCTCATACAGCGCTGTTGCAGCCAGCGACCGGGCCTTGGAGCACGAGCCCTCGGCGTCGTCTCGCGAGGCGACGCTGTGCCCGTCTGCAAGCCAAACGAGGGTTGTTTTTAGAAAAATTGCAACATACAGACGGGGAGAAAACACGCGCTGTACATGCCCTCCCTCTGCTGCCCCATACGCTCCACCTTCCCATGCCGCCGCCACCGCAAAGAACGCGACCACCTGTGGCTCGGTGTTGTTGCCCCTAGGCCGGACCTTTGCCACAACCCTTTGTAGTCTGTTGCATAGCATTACATAGCATGTTTTGATTCAGTTTTGCATACACACGAGGACCGACTTGTGGTGTCCGTGTGCGTAGGAGGTAGTGGCCGAGATTCGCTCGCCATGAACCTGAGCATGCAAGCCATGGCCGGCTGTTGCGGCACATGGGGATGGACGTGCGCACTATGCGTGATCGTGCGGCCGTGGCTTGTACAGCTCTCTGTTGTAATTCCAATAAATAGAAGCAAACAACATCAGAAAACGCTGCCGTTGCAGCACCAATCTGTGCGTCCAAGTGTCTTCGTGTTGTGTTCTTCCAGTTCGTGCTTGCCTCTGTCGTCTTCGTCCTGCCTGCTCTCGCCATTGCACCGGCGACTGACAAGTGGCATCAGAGCTAGGAGGAGTTCTCGCCGTCGACCATGGCGTGTCCGACGAGAACCCGTGGCCATTCTCCGGCCGGGAAGAAGAACGACGGTTCCGGCGGTTCCGGCAACAAGATGTCGTCCCTGCGCCGCTCTCCACCGCGCCGCTCTCCACCACGCCGATCACGCACGCGCGACCCACGTCGCTCGCGCACCCGGGATGCACGCCAACCCCGGGAAGTCGTCGTCGAGCACATCATACGGGAGGGCGGCGGCTCCGGCAACTGGCCGCAGATGACGTGGACGAACTACCACGAATGGTCCCTTCAGATGAAGCTGAAGTTGCAAGCGCGCCACCTCTGGGAAGCTGTGGAGTTCGACGACGTGGACTTCGACGACGATCGTAGTGCCCTCGACGCCATCTGCTCCGCCGTTCCAGGGGTGATGGTCCCCGTGCTCGCCACCAAGGACACCGCGAAGGACGCATGGGAAGCCATCAAGACCCTCCGCATCGGCGATGATCGCGGGCGGATCGCAACGGCGCAGAACCTCCGCGCAGAATATGAGTCCATCACACTCCGTGACGGTGAGCCGATTGAAGAATTCGCTCTGCGTCTCACCGGCATCATTCAGCGCCTCGCCACCCTCGGCGACCCGGAGACGAGGAGAAGGTCGTCCGCAAGTATCTTCGCGTCGCCCGTGCCCGCTACAAGCAGCTGGTAATCTCGATTGAAACCATGCTTGACATATCTCAACTGTCAATTGAGGATATCACTGGGAGACTCAAGGCGGCCGACGATGTCGAGCCCACTCCGGCGGAAACCGCCACCGGGAAGCTGCTGCTCACTGAGGAGTAGTGGATCGAGAAGTACAAGCAGAGGGGGAATGATTCCTCCCGCGGCGGCTCCAGCTCCGGCGGCCGGGGCAGAGGCCGGGGGCGCGGCTCCGGCGAGCCTCGTCCGCCACCGGACTCGCCATGTCCGTGTTGTGGCAAGAAGGGGCACTGGGCCCGCGACTGCAAGAACAAGAAGAAGGAGGAGCCGGCCCAGCAGGCCCATGTGGCCCAAGAAGAGGAGGCCACTCTGATGCTTGCCATCGGGGTGGCCCAGGAGGAGCGCTCCCGTTCCCCTCCGCCGCCACCGCTGTGCTTCACCGAGCTCTCGCCCGAGGCGCCTCTCGAGGTCCATCTCGTGGATAAGAAGGTCCACGCCGAGCTCAGCGATGCGGAAGACCGAGATCCATCTCGCTGGATCCTGGACACCGGCGCGTCGAATCACATGTTCGGATCCCACGTCACCTTCGCCGACCTCGACACCGACGTCACGGGCTCCGTCCGATTCGGGGATGGGTCCGTCGCACGCATCGAGGGCACCGGCACGGTGCTCTTCCACTGCAAGAACGGCGAACAACGGGCGCTCGCCAACGTCTACTTTCTACCTCGCCTCAACACTAACATTATCTCCGTCGACCAGCTTGACGAAGGCGGGTACCAGGTGCTGGTGGAAGATGGCGTGATGCGGGTGCGCGATGAAGAGCAATGCCTCCTCGCCAAGATTCCTCGGAGTCTAGGTCGACTCTACAACCTCGACGTCACCATCGCGCGTCCGGTGTTCCTGGCAGCGCGCACGGACGACGACGCCTGGAGATGGCACCAGCGGTTCGGCCACATCCACTTCGCCACACTACGCAAGATGGGACGCGAGGAGCTGGTATGCGGACTGCCGGCCATCGATCAAGTGCAGCAGGTCTGTGAAGCCTGTCTTGCCGGCAAACAGAGGAGGGCACCTTTTCCCCAGAAGGCGCTCTGGCGTTCCACGAAGCCGCTCCAACTCCTCCACGGTGACATCTGCGGGCCTATCACGCCGGCTACCCCGAGCGGTAACAAGTACTTCCTCCTGCTTGTCGACGATTTCTCACGCTTCATGTGGATCTCGCTGCTGCCATCCAAAGACGCCTCAGCCACCGCCATCAAGAATATTCAGGCTGCGGCGGAGTGCAAGAGCGGCAGGAAGCTGATGATGTTGCGCACCGATCGTGGAGGAGAGTTCGCGGCCGCTGATGTAACGTAACGACCCTAATCCCATGGCCCACTGATCACTGTCAACCACTGGCAGTCGATCCGTACAGCCAAGAGATTAAGACCGGTTTCGCTACTGGGCTACATCAGTGCCCGATGTCCGCAGGATCATCTCACAATTCAGTTACAATCTCTTGAACATTTTGACAAATAACATCGGAGTAAATAGCGGAAGACTTAGATAACAATAGTTTTACAAACCAGGGTTCAACATGAAATTCAAAGTGAAGTTATTACAGACCATAGTTCAAATAGATAGAGTTGGCAGAGTAGCATATGACAACCACTAAAAGATAAAGATACTTCACCCAGCCCGAGGGTGAATAATCACTCATCGGCCTCATCGGCCTCTTCCTGAACAACAGTCACACAGCAGGGTCCAAGGCATACTGAGGAATCTGCCATACCTGCAACATGGGTAAAAGAACCCTGAGTACAAAGGTACTCAACAAGACTTACCCGACTAAAGAAAAAGGGAGAAGACTCAGGTATGAGAGGCTTAGGGTAGTCAAGGTAAGGCTTTAAGCAAGTTCAAGTATTTTGCAGAAAAGCATTTTTGTAAACCTTATTTTATTTTTGAAAGATTCAGTATTTCTCAATTCTTCATCATTCATGATTCATTTTACATTTCAAAACATTCCTAGTTGAGAACCACTCCCTGTTGACAGTCAGTGACTAAGTCTCCATAACCGAGGAGCAGCGTTAATCCGGATAAATAATACTCAGCTGAGGGTCCCTATCCACACTGCATATGTAGCACCAAAGCTTGCATATGCCAACTCGTCTACCACGATTCCTCCAAGATTGGGCCCGGTCCTACGCCACCCGGAAGTACAGTACACCACTCCAATCCGGGACTTTAACCCACGTAGGGTACATGCTACTTCCGCCATCTCTCCACTCCCAGTGCGCGGTTGTCGGTCCAATAAAGGATTCCTCGGAGCCGAAGCTTTCCGTAGTATGTGAATAGTTGCAAGTCTTAGTCAATCAGGCCCCCATACAGGTGGTCCCTAAATTTTTCCAGCCAGCGACAAGCACCTCGGGACTCTAACCCAAGAGTACAGGTCCTGTCAGTTTTTCAACCCTGTCCCGGTCGGTGTCAACTGTTGAGTCCCGGACTACAACATGACGGCACCGTACGCAAGGACAACCTCTCCTTCCCATTGACTAAGTACGGATCAGATACTTAGCCAATAGTGGGAGTAAACCAGAAATTCCCATAAATATTCTTAAAGTGATCACACTTTTGAAATTGGCATTTTTATTGCAAATCTAGTGTATAGCATTGCTAAGCATTTTTCAAATCGTTTTTGAAAAGCAGGTATCGGGTGTATCATTGGTCAAGGTAGATAATGCATCAGATAGGATTTCACTCAACTCCTATAACCTAATGCAATAATTTAACTCAAAGACATTTAAGGAAACATTTTATAAAATTTCAAGGAAAGGGGTTAAATGCACCGGGGCTTGCCTTGGATGGCAAAAAGGACGGACTCGGGGTTGTCGGAGCTCGGGGTTGTCTCGGGGACAGATCCTTCGGTGGCTATCCTCGACTTCAGGGCCTTCTTCCTCGGTCACTATACGTATGCAATGATGCATGCACATGAGATGCTAGTATGAACAAAGTGCATAGGATAAAACTAGAGTATAGCTTTGCAATTATGAGTAGTGGTTAAAGTGGACAATAGATTACTTATCCCTTTTTTAGCAATATTAGCCAACTTTACTAAGCAACTTTTATTAAGCCTAAGCATAAACATCATAAGGCATCACAAACATCATAGACCAGAGGGGTAGGGGTCTATGAACATCAATCAATCCAAAAGTCACATCACAGGGCATTCAACACTAACCCTAATCACCTTTCTCTATTTTTCTTAATTATTTAAAAAGGTCATTTTATGAAGATGCTCCAAAAATTACCAAATTAATCACATAAGTTTGTTATGGTATAAATAGATGGCAAAACAAATTTTATAATTTTTGGAGGTCATTATGGTGCTCAATTAAATCTAGACATTAATTAACAAAAGGCACTATTCCTTAATTAAAATAAAGCTCAAAAATCAACTTGCTCCAAAAGACTTCAAAATTTTACCAGAGACTCAGAAAGGCATAACTAGCACATAAAAATTTATCTCCAGATTTTTGGAGTTATAGATCACTCCCCAAAAATACCAAAACCTCCATTTTTCAATTAAAAGGGGAATTTTACATTTTTAAATATTTGCACAAAACTCAAGTTTCATATTTTTATAAAATACTACCGAGCATAAAGAGTCTACCACAAAAATTTCAGAATTTTTGGATGCACACAGAAAATCATACAAAAAAGAGAAAACAGAACACTATTCATATCTCGCAGAAAAAGAGAAGAGCACCGTGCTCCTTCCAGGCCGGGCTCGGCGAATCGCGGGGCTCGGTCGAATCGCGCGGGGCTCGGTCGAGACGGAAGCGACAGCTTCGTCCGAGGCCTGGCCCGGAGGCTCGGGCGAGACGGAGAAGTAAGCCTCCGTCCGAGGCCTGACTCGGGCGAAGCGGAGAGTACGCGCTCGCCGAGGCTTGGGCTCGGGCGAGACGGAGTGGAAGCAGAGGCCGGAGGCCTCGGGTGCTTACCACGGATTGGAGGCAGGGCTCGAGGGTGAGGCTCGACACGTGCTCGAGGGTGAGGCTCGACACGCGCTCGAGGGTGAGGCTCGAGGAAGAGACGACCGCGGCGGCGCTCCGGCGATCCGGCGATCCTGCTCAACACACGAGACCGCAAGGGCCGGGTTAGAGTCGCACGGAACCGAGGAACACGACACGGGGGTCGGTGAGGGATGATCATGGCCGGAGACGGCGAATTTCACGAACCCGAGCTCGCCGGGTTTGTGCCGGAGATGGGAACGGCGAGCTTACGCCGGGCGATTGAGGGCGGTAGAGATGAAATTGAAGGGTGGAAAAGCTTCACGCGCTCAAGGCGGAGCTTCTGAGCTAGGTGGTGGAGCGGCGGAGGCACTGGACTGGCCTGGCCACGGTGGCGGAGATGAGTGAGGGAGGTCGGGCTCCGGCGGGGCTTTTATAGGCACGGCCAGGGGCCAGTAGAGACCTCGGGGTTGCGCGGGTGAGGTTTGCGGGGGCGTGCGCACTCGATTGCGCTCTGGCGGATAAGCTGGCGTGCAGCTGGGGCTCGGGCGCAAGCTCGGCCGGCAATGGCCACGCGGCGGCGGCGCGCTGGGCACTGTAGGGGCCGAGAGCGAGGGTCAGCGCTCGCGTGCGGGCGCGGAGGGAACAGGGCGACAGCGGCGGCAGGTTGGTGGCGCGTGGGGAGCAGCCGTATGCGCTGCAGGTGCAGCGCCGGCGCCATGGCCGGCCCCCCCCCCCTTTCCCCTGGCTCTACGGGAAGAAGAACAGTGTAGGGGCTAGGGTTTGACTTTTGCCAGTTTCTGAATTTTGCAAATTACTCCCAAAAATTGAACTGAGCAACAAAAACTCAAAACATCAAAGTTGTTCAGAAAAAAGAGATCTACAACTTTGTCAATATGAACATTTTCAAAATCCAAATAGTTTTTGAACAATATTTGAAATCAGAAAAGGGGACACTTTTAGAATTTGAATCAATTCAAAATTACTTTGGATTTTATACTAAACTTGAAAATCTTCAAACATGAAAGTTGTTCCTTTTATCAAAACCTACAACTTTGCTATAATACACTTTTCCTGAAACTCATTAGTTTTTGAACTAAGTTTGAAACTGAAAAGGGAACAAAAGTTAAGGTTTGAATGAATTTGAAATAACTCAAAACTTTGTACTGCAACTTGAAAATTTGTAAATACCAAAGTTGTTTCTCTTTGACAGATATACAACTTTGCTTTTTGGACCAACCTCAAATTTTGAATAATTTTTGAATTACAAAAAGAGGGATAAAATCCAAGGTTTGGAAATCAGGGTTTTGCAAAAAGATTTGAAATCAAATTCTGATTTTTTGAACTTTGGCCAACACAACAAAACTTAAAGACACCAAAGGAACAAGAATTACACAAAGCTAGTCACAGAGGTGAAATTACCATTTTGCCCTTGTAGAGAGAAGTGGGCTAATTAGGGTTTTTGCAATAGAGGTACTTCACATAAAATGATACACTTAGCAAAATGCATACACATGAAATCATGATCAAGATGCTTAAAGATGATAATGATGATATGTCAAGTTAATTACATGCTAAACACCAGAGGTGTTACAGCCTTCCCCCCTAAAAGAAATCTCGCCCCGAGATTCCACGTCTTACGAAAGGACAAAGAAGGGATAAAGGCAAAACTTACATCGACAGAGATTCGAGAAAGTCGGGGTAGTTCTTTGCTAAGAAGTCTTCAGATTCCCAAGTAGCTTCTTCTTCAGAGTGCTGGTTCCACTGGATTTTGTACCATCTTGTGGTAGTTCTTCGGGTAACACGATCCTTGTGATCCAACACGCGAACTGGATATTCCGAGTAGGATAGATCAGGCTCTAGCTCGACACCTTCAACTTCCACGACATGTTCTGGTACTCTGAGACACTTCTTGAGTTGGGAGACATGGAAAACATTGTGGACAGCGGAGAGATGATCGGGCAACTTCAGCTTGTAAGCTACCTTGCTACAACATTCCAAAATCTCAAACGGACCAATGTAGCGGGGTGCTAACTTTCCCTTGACTCCAAAACGAGTGACTCCTTTGGTTGGTGAAACCTTGAGATATACATAATCTCCAACTTGAAACTTCAGAGGTCGACGTCTCTTGTCAGCGTAGCTTTTCTGTCGAGATTGGGCAATCTTCATATTCTCTTGTATCTGCTTGACTTTCTCCTCCATATCTTTGACCAGGTCAACTCCAAAGAATTCTCTTTCTCCGGGCTCAGACCAACTGAGGGGTGTACGACAACGACGACCGTACAAGTGCTTCAAAGGGTGCCATTTTGATGCTCTCTTGGTAACTGTTATTATAAGAGAACTCTGCCAAAGGCAAACAGTCATCCCAAGTATCTGCGAAGGTAAGAACACAGGCTCTCAACATGTCCTCCAGCACTTGGTTGACTCGCTCAGTTTGTCCATCAGTTTGAGGATGATAAGCTGTGCTATGTAAGAGCTTGGTTCCAAGTGAGGTATGGAACGCTTTCCAAAACTTAGCGACAAACTGGGTACCACGATCAGAGACAATGGTCTTGGGTATGCCATGAAGTTTCACTATGTGGTTCTTGTACAAAGCGGCATACATGGGGACGGTGTAACTGGTCTTTACTGGCAGAAAGTGAGCTTGTTTGGTGAGTCGGTCCACGATTACCCAAATGGAATCAAAGCCTTTTTGGGTCTTGGGTAGTCCATTGACAAAATCCATACTAATGTCGTCCCATTTCCAAGCGGGTACTGACAAAGGTTGCAATTCTCCTCCAGGCTTCATGTGTACTGCCTTGACTCTTTGGCAGGTATCACACTGAGCGGCATACCGGGCAATCTCAATCTTCATTTTAGTCCACCAGAATCTCTGCTTTAAGTCTTGGTACATCTTGTTACTGCCGGGGTGAATAGAGAATCTGGTCAAGTGTGCTTCATCAAGGATTAACTGTCTCAATTCAGGCACTTTGGGAACTACTAGACGGTTCTTGAACCAAACAACTCCTACATCATCGATCCTGAAACAATCAGCCTTTCCGGTCTGGACCTTTTCGATGATTTGCTTGATTCCAGGGTTATCCTTCTGAGCAGCAATGACTTGATCCTTGATGGATGTTTCTATGCTGACATTGTTCAGGCTTCCTTGCGGAATCATTTCGATACCCATCCTTTCAAGTTCATGGCACAAGGAAAGATCATAGGGCTTCGTCGTCAGACAGTTGCAGTATGACTTGCGACTGAGGGCATCGGCAACTACATTTGCCTTACCTGGATGGTAATGTACTTCGAGATCATAATCTTTAATCAACTCAAGCCATCTTCTCTGCCTCATATTCAATTCTTCTTGAGTGAAGATATACTTTAGGCTCTTGTGATCCGTATACATATTGCAGGTGCTGCCCAACAGATAGTGACGCCAAATCTTCAAGGCATGCACGACTGCTGCTAGCTCAAGATCATGGGTTGGGTAGTTTTCCTCATGTCGCTTAAGCTGCCGTGAGGCATAAGCGATTACTCGCCCTTCTTGCATCAAAACACAGCCCAAACCAGTACCAGATGCATCACAGTATACATCGAAGGGTTTCTCGATATCTGGTTGAGCTAGGACTGGTGATGTGGTTAACAGTTTCTTCAGGGCTTGAAAGGCTTGCTCACAGGCTGGTGACCAAACGAAATCCACGGAATTCTTCAACAACTCTGTGATAGGCTTGGCGATTCTGGAGAAATCTGGGATGAAACGACGATAGTATCCAGCCATTCCCATGAAGCTACGAACTTCGCGGACAGTGGTAGGTGGCTTCCAATCCAAGATATCTGCCACTTTTTCAGGGTCAACTGACACACCTTCGGCGGACAGGACATGACCAAGGAATTGAATTCGATCTAGCCAGAATTCACATTTACTGAACTTGGCATACAGCTGGTGATCTCTGAGATGAGAGAGAACGATTCGAAGATGCTTGGCGTGATCTTCAGGAGTTCTTGAATAGACAAGGATGTCGTCAATGAACACGACTACAAATTTATCGAGCTCTGGCATGAACACAGAGTTCATGAGATACATGAAGTGAGCGGGGGCATTGGTCAAGCCAAAATACATGACCAAGTACTCATATAGACCATATCTGGTGGTGAAAGCTGTTTTAGGAATGTCTTCCGGACGGATTTTTATTTGGTGATAGCCAGATCTGAGATCAATTTTGGAGAACACTCTGGCTCCAGATAACTGGTCAAAAAGAAGGTCAATGCGAGGCAAGGGATATTTATTCTTGATGGTGACCTCGTTGAGCGGGCGATAGTCAACGCACAGACGAAGACTTTTGTCCTTCTTCTTCACAAAGATAGCAGAACAGCCCCAAGGAGATGAACTTGGGCGAATGAGTCCCTTATCCAATAGCTCTTGCAATTGGATCTTCAGCTCTGCCAACTCTCTGGGAGGCATTCGATAAGCTCTACAGGATATAGGAGCAGTCCCGGGCTTTAGCTCTATGGCAAACTCAACATTACGGTCGGGAGGCAGACCAGGTAGATCTTCTGGGAAGACATCAGGGAACTCACAGACCACGGGAATATCCCTGACTTCCGGAACACAGGCGGTATTCAACTGGGTGGTTGCTGGTTTTTGAGGCATAGGAAGTTGGAGAAGGAGTTTGGAGGTGCTGTTAGGAATATCCACTCTCACAACTCTATTCAAGATGTCTATCATGGCTTTATACTGACACATCCAATTCATGCCTAAGATGACATCTATCTCTTGATTGCGCGGTACTATCATGGTGGTAGGAAAGACATGTTCCCCCAACATTACTGGTATACTGCGGACCACTTCCTTAGTATTTATCCGCCCTCCAGGCGAAAGTATGCAGAAACTTTCTTTTAACTCCCCCATAGGTAACTCATGCTTGATGACAAAAGTGCGACTGATGAAGGAATGCGATGCACCAGAATCGAACAAGACGACTGCAGGATGATTGGCAACAGGGAACCTACCGAGCATGACGGGCTCTCCTTCTGGGATGTTACTGACGGTGGTGAAGTAGACTTGCCCGTGCTTCTTGACAAACTTGCCCTTCTGGACGTGCTGCTGCGGTGCACGGTGCTGCTGCTGTGATCCTCCAGGGCCTTTCTGTGCATGCTGGGCATTCTTCTTGGGTTTTGGGCATTCGCGAGACCAGTGACCAACTTGGCCACAGTTGTAGCATGGATGGTTGTAAGCTGTTTGAGGGGTGGTGACACGAACACCTGGGGCGTTCGGCTGAGTGGCACTTTGCTGGTTGGCATTATGGGTGGTGGCCGCGGTACGAACGACCACTTGCTGATGGGGGTATGGGGCACGGTTTTGGTGGTGGCTGGGGTGATAGAGGATTCTTGGGCGCTTGTGGTTGCTGGAGAAGCTGCTAGACCCAGCCTTCTTCTTCTTCTTCTCCTCCTGATACTGGCGGTTACTTTCCTCGAAAGCGACAGCACGGTCAACGACATCATGATAGGATCCGTTTAGGTTGTTGGATAGACCTCTGCGGATCTTAGGGTGCAGACCTCTGAGAAAACAATCTCTCTTCTTTTCCTCTGTGTTGACATAGTCGGAGGCATACTGGCTCAGGTGGTTGAATTGTCCCACGTACTGCATAACGGTGGAATCTTTCTATTGCAGGGCCAGGAATTGATCCAACTTCATTTTCATCAATCCCGAAGGGATGTGATGTGCTCTGAAAGCGGTGCGGAACTCTTCCCAGGTCAGCTGGTGACCTTCAGGCTGGGCAGCCAACAGGTTGGCGTACCAGGCACTTGCGGGACCACGGAGCTGCTGAGAAGCGAACCGAGGCTTCTGGATCTCTGTGCAGTGTAAAAGACCGAACTTCTGTTCCATGGTGCGTAACCAGTCGTCAGCCTCAAGAGGTTCATCGGCCTTTGTGAAGACCGGTGGTCGGGTTTCAGTGAAGTCCACGTAAGTTGTCTCTTGGTTGTTGCGACGACCACGGTTGCCGTTGTTCTGCTGCCCTTGGTTCTGAGCCATCAGGTTGGCAGCGGCGGCCAAGGCTGCAATGGCATCTGCCAGGGTAGCAGGAACTGGTGGAGGGTTTGGGATGTTGGCATCATCAGAACCTCCAGCTCCGGTACGGGTGTTCACAGGCATCTGTTAAGAACTTGGGAACTTAGCATCCAAAGATTGATTTTGAACGAAACTGACTGATAAGATTCATTGATGCAAGGATAGATAACTGATACAGAGGTTCGATAGATAGCCACTAACTGACAAAGGAAAGGTACAAGGCAAGATACAGACTCGACTAGACAGAAGACCAACTAACGCCCCAAACCTAGACTTAAGGCTTTAGGTGAGCAGATGGCATAGACACAACGAGTCTAGTCGTCATCGATGATGATCATGTCTTCATCGTCGTCTTCATCTTCGATGATGAGTTCGGGCTCTTCCTCCTCATCCTCGTCCTCGGCATGGACATCTTCTGCAGGTTCCACTTCTTCATTCTGGTCTGGCTCATGTTCTACTTCAGGTTCCTCCACGACTCCATCTTCTGGATCCTCAGCAACAGGTGGAGCCACGGGGTGAAATTGGTTGTACATTTGATGTACTTCCTCAAGAAGCATATCATTGTACTGCTCAATCTGGGCAGTGTACTGCTGCAGTCCATGGAGCTGGGCTCTGGTGACATCTTCGCGGGTCCAAGCATCATTGCGCTGCTCGATAGCGCGAACCGTGTTCCGATTGGCCTGCTCCAGGGAAGCTCGTGCCTCATAAAACTCCAGGCGGGAAAGGTAGAAGTCATGCTCCATGTTCTCCATCTCAGCCTTTAGATTCTTGATCTCCTCCTTCAGCTGCTTGCGGGTGCGGCGGGGAAAGCGACGTCCATTGGAGGATTCTCCAGTCTCTTCTCCGGTGCGTGGCGCCAGCTGGTGACGTGGCACGCCATTCGGTCCAGTCGACTTGCGAGCAGTCCGCTTGATAATGACCATATCTAGACAAGAGGTTATAGGTGAGAAAGGCTAGCAAGAAAAAGGTATAGGGACACTATCCCAACGAACTCTTTTATATACTTAAGTGATTATGACATGATGCATGATTCGTTCCTACGGAACAAGGCAATGCAACTACTAAGGTAATGTACATAGGGCTTATACAAGTTGTCTTGCTACTAGTTGCCAAAGACAAGATGAGATGAGAGAAGCAATTTGGACTCAAAATAGTCAAGTTTAGTTTTTAGACTTAAAAACCTTTTGAAGTTTTCGCAAAAAGATTGCAACGTCGTAGTGAGATGCTCCGATACCACTCTGTAACGTAACGACCCTAATCCCATGGCCCACTGATCACTGTCAACCACTGGCAGTCGATCCGTACAGCCAAGAGATTAAGACCGGTTCCACTACTGGGCTACATCAGTGCCCGATGTCCGCAGGATCATCTCACAATTCAGTTACAATCTCTTGAACATTTTGACAAATAACATCGGAGTAAATAGCGGAAGACTTAGATAACAATAGTTTTACAAACCAGGGTTCAACATGAAATTCAAAGTGAAGTTATTACAGACCATAGTTCAAATAGATAGAGTTGGCAGAGTAGCATATGACAACCACTAAAAGATAAAGATACTTCACCCAGCCCGAGGGTGAATAATCACTCATCGGCCTCATCGGCCTCTTCCTGAACAACAGTCACACAGCAGGGTCCAAGGCATACTGAGGAATCTGCCATACCTGCAACATGGGTAAAAGAACCCTGAGTACAAAGGTACTCAACAAGACTTACCCGACTAAAGAAAAAGGGAGAAGACTCAGGTATGAGAGGCTTAGGGTAGTCAAGGTAAGGCTTTAAGCAAGTTCAAGTATTTTGCAGAAAAGCATTTTTGTAAACCTTATTTTATTTTTGAAAGATTCAGTATTTCTCAATTCTTCATCATTCATGATTCATTTTACATTTCAAAACATTCCTAGTTGAGAACCACTCCCTGTTGACAGTCAGTGACTAAGTCTCCATAACCGAGGAGCAGCGTTAATCCGGATAAATAATACTCAGCTGAGGGTCCCTATCCACACTGCATATGTAGCACCAAAGCTTGCATATGCCAACTCGTCTACCACGATTCCTCCAAGATTGGGCCCGGTCCTACGCCACCCGGAAGTACAGTACACCACTCCAATCCGGGACTTTAACCCACGTAGGTACATGCTACTTCCGCCATCTCTCCACTCCCAGTGCGCGGTTGTCGGTCCAATAAAGGATTCCTCGGAGCCGAAGCTTTCCGTAGTATGTGAATAGTTGCAAGTCTTAGTCAATCAGGCCCCCATACAGGTGGTCCCTAAATTTTTCCAGCCAGCGACAAGCACCTCGGGACTCTAACCCAAGAGTACAGGTCCTGTCAGTTTTTCAACCCTGTCCCGGTCGGTGTCAACTGTTGAGTCCCGGACTACAACATGACGGCACCGTACGCAAGGACAACCTCTCCTTCCCATTGACTAAGTACGGATCAGATACTTAGCCAATAGTGGGAGTAAACCAGAAATTCCCATAAATATTCTTAAAGTGATCACACTTTTGAAATTGGCATTTTTATTGCAAATCTAGTGTATAGCATTGCTAAGCATTTTTCAAATCGTTTTTGAAAAGCAGGTATCGGGTGTATCATTGGTCAAGGTAGATAATGCATCAGATAGGATTTCACTCAACTCCTATAACCTAATGCAATAATTTAACTCAAAGACATTTAAGGAAACATTTTATAAAATTTCAAGGAAAGGGGTTAAATGCACCGGGGCTTGCCTTGGATGGCAAAAAGGACGGACTCGGGGTTGTCGGAGCTCGGGGTTGTCTCGGGGACAGATCCTTCGGTGGCTACCTCGACTTCAGGGCCTTCTTCCTCGGTCACTATACGTATGCAATGATGCATGCACATGAGATGCTAGTATGAACAAAGTGCATAGGATAAAACTAGAGTATAGCTTTGCAATTATGAGTAGTGGTTAAAGTGGACAATAGATTACTTATCCCTTTTTTAGCAATATTAGCCAACTTTACTAAGCAACTTTTATTAAGCCTAAGCATAAACATCATAAGGCATCACAAACATCATAGACCAGAGGGGTAGGGGTCTATGAACATTAATCAATCCAAAAGTCACATCACAGGGCATTCAACACTAACCCTAATCACCTTTCTCTATTTTTCTTAATTATTTAAAAAGGTCATTTTATGAAGATGCTCCAAAAATTACCAAATTAATCACATAAGTTTGTTATGGTATAAATAGATGGCAAAACAAATTTTATAATTTTTGGAGGTCATTATGGTGCTCAATTAAATCTAGACATTAATTAACAAAAGGCACTATTCCTTAATTAAAATAAAGCTCAAAAATCAACTTGCTCCAAAAGACTTCAAAATTTTACCAGAGACTCAGAAAGGCATAACTAGCACATAAAAATTTATCTCCAGATTTTTGGAGTTATAGATCACTCCCCAAAAATACCAAAACCTCCATTTTTCAATTAAAAGGGGAATTTTACATTTTTAAATATTTGCACAAAACTCAAGTTTCATATTTTTATAAAATACTACCGAGCATAAAGAGTACCACAAAAATTTCAGAATTTTTGGATGCACACAGAAAATCATACAAAAAAAGAGAAAACAGAACACTATTCATATCTCGCAGAAAAAGAGAAGAGCACCGTGCTCCTTCCAGGCCGGGCTCGGCGAATCGCGGGGCTCGAGCGAATCGCGCGGGGCTCGGTCGAGACGGAAGCGACAGCTTCGTCCGAGGCCTGGCCCGGAGGCTCGGGCGAGACGGAGAAGTAAGCCTCCGTCCGAGGCCTGACTCGGGCGAAGCGGAGAGTACGTGCTCGCCGAGGCTTGGGCTCGGGCGAGACGGAGTGGAAGCAGAGGCCGGAGGCCTCGGGTGCTTACCACGGATTGGAGGCAGGGCTCGAGGGTGAGGCTCGACACGTGCTCGAGGGTGAGGCTCGACACGCGCTCGAGGGTGAGGCTCGAGGAAGAGACGACCGCGGCGGCGCTCCGGCGATCCGGCGATCCTGCTCAACACACGAGACCGCAAGGGCCGGGTTAGAGTCGCACGGAACCGAGGAACACGACACGGGGGTCGGTGAGGGATGATCATGGCCGGAGACGGCGAATTTCACGAACCCGAGCTCGCCGGGTTTCTGCCGGAGATGGGAACGGCGAGCTTACGCCGGGCGATTGAGGACGGTAGAGATGAAATTGAAGGGTGGAAAAGCTTCACGCGCTCAAGGCGGAGCTTCTGAGCTAGGTGGTGGAGCGGCGGAGGCACTGGACTGGCCTGGCCACGGTGGCGGAGATGAGTGAGGGAGGTCGGGCTCCGGCGGGGCTTTTATAGGCACGGCCAGGGGCCGGTAGAGACCTCGGGGTTGCGCGGGTGAGGTTTGCGGGGGCGTGCGCACTCGATTGCGCTCTGGCGGATAAGCTGGCGTGCAGCCGGGGCTCGGGCGCAAGCTCGGCCGGCAATGGCCACGCGGCGGCGGCGCGCTGGGCACTGTAGGGGCCGAGAGCGAGGGTCAGCGCTCGCGTGCGGGCGCGGAGGGAACAGGGCGACAGCGGCGGCAGGTTGGTGGCGCGTGGGGAGCAGCCGTATGCGCTGCAGGCGCAGCGCCGGCGCCATGGCCGGCCCCCCCCCCCCTTTCCCCTGGCTCTACGGGAAGAAGAACAGTGTAGGGGCTAGGGTTTGACTTTTGCCAGTTTCTGAATTTTGCAAATTACTCCCAAAAATTGAACTGAGCAACAAAAACTCAAAACATCAAAGTTGTTCAGAAAAAAGAGATCTACAACTTTGTCAATATTAACATTTTCAAAATCCAAATAGTTTTTGAACAATATTTGAAATCAGAAAAGGGGACACTTTTAGAATTTGAATCAATTCAAAATTACTTTGGATTTTATACTAAAACTTGAAAATCTTCAAACATGAAAGTTGTTCCTTTTATCAAAACCTACAACTTTGCTATAATACACTTTTCCTGAAACTCATTAGTTTTTGAACTAATTTTGAAAACTGAAAAGGGAACAAAAGTTAAGGTTTGAATGAATTTCAAATAACTCAAAACTTTGTACTGCAACTTGAAAATTTGTAAATACTAAAGTTGTTTCTCTTTGACAGATCTACAACTTTGCTTTTTGGACCAACCTCAAATTTTGAATAATTTTTGAATTACAAAAAGAGGGATAAAATCCAAGGTTTGGAAATCAGGGTTTTGCAAAAAGATTTGAAATTAAATTCTGATTTTTTGAACTTTGGCCAACACAACAAAACTTCAAGACACCAAAGGAACAAGAATTACACAAAGCTAGTCACAGAGGTGAAATTACCATTTTGCCCTTGTAGAGAGAAGTGGGCTAATTAGGGTTTTTGCAATAGAGGTACTTCACATAAAATGATACACTTAGCAAAATGCATACACATGAAATCATGATCAAGATGCTTAAAGATGATAATGATGATATGTCAAGTTAATTACATGCTAAACACCAGAGGTGTTACAGCTGACTTCGTCAACTATCGTGCCCAACTTGGCGTTCGCCGACAGCTCACAGCGCCGTACACGCCACAACAGAACGGCGTCGTCGAGCGCCGCAACCAAACCGTGGTGGGCACGACCAGAAGCACGATGAAGGCAAAGTCTCTCCCTGGTGTGTTCTGGGGGGAGGCAGTGTCGACGGCGGTCTACCTGCTGAACAGGTCCTCCTGCAAGGCCATCGGCGGGCGCACTCCCTATGAGCTCTGGAACGGGCGCACGCCGTCGATCCAGCACCTCAGGACGTTTGGCTGCATCACCCACACGAAGCTGAACACGCCTCACCTGAAGAAGCTCGACGATCGCAGCCGCCGTATGGTGTTCGTTGGCTACGAGCCGGGGTCTAAGGCCTATCGGGTCTATGATCCCTCGACGCGATGTGTCCACATCAGCCGCGACGTCGTCTTTGACGAAGCAGCTGCGTGGGCATGGTCGGCAGCAGACCCCGCCGAGCCGGACGACTTCACCGTCGAGGAGCTGGATGACTAGGACCCCTCCGTGATCACCACCACCAGAACGACTACGGCGGTCTCCCCTATGTTAGGCTCGGCGTCACCAGCTCCATCGGGCGTGGACACATCCCCAGCTTCAGGTGTGCCCATGGCTGGTACACCAACAGCTCACGGTGCTCCATCAGCATTCAGCTCCGCGGCACACCCTGAGGTGGAGTTTGCATCTCCACCGGGAGCCGAGGTGGAGGACTACCTCAACGCCGACCATGATGGTGACGCTCCTCTCCGCTACCGCCGCATCGACAACGTGCTTGGGGAAGCTCAGACACCCGAGCTTGCCCACCGCGATCTAGAGGAGCGGCTGCTGCTGGCGAGCGATGCCGAGCCGGCCTCTTTCGAAGAAGCCATGCAGCACGAGTGCTGGCGTCATGCCATGCTCGACGAGATGACCTCCATCGAGGCCAGTGGTACATGGAAGCTAGTGGAGCCGCCGGCGCGCACCAGGCCAATCGGCCTCAAGTGGGTGTTCAAGGCAAAGAAGGACGCTGTCGGCATCGTCACCAAGCACAAGGCTCGCCTCGTCGCGAAGGGCTATGTGCAGCGGCAGGGCATTGACTTCGATGAGGTCTTTGCCCCTGTCACGCGTCTGGAATCGATTCGGCTATTGCTCGCACACGCTGCCTATCAAGGATGGGCCGTCCACCACATGGATGTGAAGTCGGTGTTCCTCAACGGAGTACTTCGGGATGAGGTGTATGTCGAATAGCCTCCCGGCTTCGTCCTCTGTGGCCACGAGAACAAGGTGCTTCATCTCGTGAAGGCGCTCTACGGGTTGCGTCAAGCTCCACGAGCGTGGTACGCCAAGCTTGATGAGTCCCTCATCGGACTCGGGTTTCGGAGGAGCACCTCAGAGCACGCCGTCTACCTGCGCGGGGCTGGAGCTCGCCGGCTAGTGGTCGGTGTCTATGTGGACGACCTGATCATCGCCGGCGGCAACCAAGTCGACATTGACACCTTCAAGGACCAGATGAAAGCCACCTTCCAGATGAGCGACTTGGGACTACTCCACTACTACCTCGGTTTGGAGGTGTCCCAGACTCAAGCCGGCATCACCATCTGCCAGAGCTCCAATGCTGCCAAGATTCTGGAGAATGCTGGGCTGACAGGCTGCAACTCAAGCACAACTCCGATGGAGCCTCGCCTGAAACTCAGCAAGGTGAGCTCGTCCCCAGCCATTGATCCTACTATGTATCGCAGTATTGTGGGCTCCCTGCGGTATTTGGTGAACACCAGACCCGACTTGGCGTATTTAGTAGGCTACATCAGCCGGTTCATGGAGAACCCAACTACTGAACATCTAGCGGCCATGAAGCGTGTGCTGCGCTATGTCGCGGGTACCCTGCACTTCGGCTGCTACTACAAGAGGAAGAAGAATCCCCAGCTGGTCGGCTACAGCGACAGCGACTTAGCTGGGGACATTAACACGCGCAAGAGCACATCAGGCATCCTCTTCTTCCTCGGTGACAACACCATCACTTGGCAGTCACAGAAGCAAAAAATTGTGGCGCTGTCTTCGTGCGAAGTCAAGTACATCGCAGCGACGACCGAAACTTGCCAGGGAGTGTGGTTGGCGCGACTACTTGCTGAACTCAAGAGTGAGGAGGCCGGTGCTGTCACCTTGAAGATTGACAACGAGTCTGCCATTGCACTCGGCAAGAATCCCGTCTTCCATGATCGCAGTAAGCATATTCGTTTCCATTTCATTCGTGAATGTGTGGAGGAAGACAGGGTGAAGCTCCAGTCTATTGGAACGTCAGAGCAGCTCGCAGACATACTTACTAAGGCTCTGGGACGTGAACGCTTTTGCGAATTACGTTCCAGAATTGGTGTCATTGATGTACAGAGGCTACACAAGGATTAGGAGGAGAATTTGTTAGTAATCCTTTGTAGTCTGTTGCATAGCATTACATAGCATGTTTTGATTCAGTTTTGCATACACACGAGGACCGACTTGTGGTGTCCGTGTGCGTAGGAGGTAGTGGCCGAGATTCGCTCGCCATGAACCTGAGCATGCAAGCCATGGCCGGCTGTTGCGGCGCATGGGGATGGACGTGCGCACTATGCGTGATCGTGCGGCCGTGGCTTGTACAGCTCTCTATTGTAATTCCAATAAATAGAAGCAAACAACATCAGAAAACGCTGCCGTTGCAGCACCAATCCGTGCGTCCAAGTGTCTTCGCGTTGTGTTCTTCTAGTTCGTGCTTCCTCTGTCGTCTTCGTCCTGCCTGCTCTCGCCATCGCACCGGCGATAAGTCAAACCTCCGCTGCCATCCCTTATGCCCCTAGGTCAGCCCTCCGCCGTTGTCCCAAGGCCGGCCACGACTCCCCAAGGTAAAGAATTTGTAACTTTTTTTTCTCTAAAATTTATGAATAATTTGATCTATATTTCTCTGATATATGCAATCTATGTAAATAATTTGATTTTTATAAAAAATTGACATATATTTCTGAGATCTGCACTTAACCCCAAATTACATTATTTTGTCCAATAAATTACAAGAAATCATTGTAAATATAGCTAAAAGATATATGAATGCACGTGAGAGCTTCTAAACACTCGGTTGTTGACTGACACATCTTTTTTTTTATATGTAAGAGATGCAGGCTAACTGTTTGCTTGAATCCTACCTGAAGCCGTGGACCTGACGATAGCTATGGGCACCATTCTACATGTTACACGCATGAACACCACATTCGCACGCGCAAGTGTACGTAAAGTATGCAACATGTACCTAATAATCAACAAAAAAGGTTCTAAAAGAATTTACACCGAGTACCATTCAGAGGCACCTCAATCACTCTATCTGGGCACTGCAGTGTCCAAATCGTCCATCGTTCGTCCATCTGGCAACAAAATCAAGAATTATGAAACGATGCAAACACATCAGTATCAAACACCGAGTTACATATATCAATGCTATCCTTTTATCTTTTCTTCTAGAGAAACTGCACAGCTAGCTGCTAGCAGAAAAAGGAGTAGCGAAAAGGTCGCACCAATGTTCATATGGGCCTCACGATGCGCTGTATCTACCAGACTGATTTTATTCTCTCAACAAGAAATTGCAATGGAGTCAGATTTTGTTCTGAACCAGAGTACCAGCGTAACAGCTTCACTGAGTCCATGACACTCGGATAATAATAAATACTTGCAGTGATGTAAATTCCAAGCAATAAGTTAACAACTCCAAACTGCACAGGCTGATAATTGATAAAGCTCAGCTTATGGCTCCTCATGCAAAAATGACCAAGGCCCCGATTTCCATAGCAACCTGAGGTTTGTCCAGTGTGTTCACTAATTAATATCAAAGCATGCATGGCAACAACTAAAAAACATAGATGTCAGGGAGTTTATTTGATAAGCAACTCCAAAAATGCGCCTTTTTTACCAGCCAAAGCGTCATGTTCATAACAGAGCATGCATGAAAACAACTAAAAAAACATAGATGTCAGGGAGTTTATTTGACAAGCAACTCCAAAAATGCGCCTTTTTTACCAGCCAAAGCGTCATGTTCATGAAATGAAGATATGCTTCCAGGTGCCAGTTGATACACAGGCACACAGCACATGTCATAAATTTCACCTATCTAGCTGAAGCTAAGAAAGTGTCACAAACAGTCAAGATCTCTGAAAGATCACAGAAAAATATTGCTTCTTGGCATTGATGTAATCTGTTCCTGATGATCAGCAAACATGTTGCACAAATGAAGTCATGATGACAAGTGGAAGATCTAACCAGTATGAGCAGCAGTAATAGCCTTCAACATCTATTATTGTCAATTTTACTGCTAAGCCACATCATTCTTATGAAATTAGTTAAACCCCGCACCACACAAAAAAAGAGTTACATGCCTATGATTCCAGAACAACGTAATATGATTTTTTAATTATAAAATAGAATAGAAAAAAATAAATTGCAGGATCACAAATGCAATTTGCGAGGTACAAGGTAGAATAATTAACATATTCACCTCACAATGCCTGCAGCCATACGCAATCCCATGAGTGTAGTCAAACCAGCCCAAACTCCAGCCAGGCCAAATACAGATGGAGCCCATAACAGGACGAGTGAAGACATAACCCCAACCACAATCTATAGAAAGAAAAATCAAGAAATGAATAAACAATTGAAAAACAAAAGATATGAAAAGGCTGGAGGACTAGTTCCCATACAGTAGCTTGAGCAACATAGTCAAAATCTGATACACCATAATGTAGACCGTCAAAGATGAAGGCCAGGGCATTAATTGGTTGACTGGCACAGACAAACTGAAATGAAATTTAACATTAGAAAAAAGACATAAATGACAGAAATTAACAGTAATGTTGGAGGATTTACCAATGCACAAGATTTGACAACCATTAGGACCTCTGGGTCACTGGTAAATAGTCTAGCTATATTGCCAAATGAGGCATACAATCCGATGGCCAAAGCTAATCCACTAAATACTCCTATCTGGAAGAGAGAAACATACAAAAAATAGTAAAAACGTGCATCCATGTGCATAAATTAAACTTTAAATAAAAAGAAGTGAAATACATTTCACCTGCAACGCAAACATTGCTATCTTTTGAACCCTTTTATAGTCCAATATTGCATAAGAGCTTGCTATCAGTGCCTAAAAGAGGAAGAAAAGTTAGTTCGACTATAGCAACTGATAGATCATGATCGGATCATCGAGTTAGAACAATCTCAGTATATAATAGAATGTTCTAGAAGTTTGCAGGCTCTGTATATAGTATAGTTGACCGGCAGAGTTTAGGGGAACCAATTTTAACGGGAGGATGACTTGTAGAACCGAACATACATACCTGGGCAGACACAGCTAAAGCATCTGCAAGCAAAGATACCGCAAGCCATACTTGCAAACAAATCTGATGAGCGGCCATCGCTGTTGGGCCTTGGCGAGCAGCCATTGATGTACCAATGGTCATAGTTAACAGAATTGAAAGAGTTCTTCCCAACAGCATGCCACCTACAAATCCAAGGATACATAGATGATAAACGTAAAGATGCTAAAACAATAAGAAAAACAGGAAAACAGAGCATGCGTGTATTAGTGCCCAGAAGGTTGACATGAGATCTCAAAGGGCTGTATGCTGTAGGCATTGATTTTTACAACTTACTTTTTTTCCTCAAACGCACAAGAGAGCCGTGGATCATTATATAAGAAGAAAAGAGGAGCTAAGGAGACTCATACAAGCCCATTGGTCCAAACAATAAGAGAAAAAATGCCAAAAACAAAAAAACCCTCAGTCGCTCCAAACAACAAAATCATGGCCAAATGCTTTCAAGGTCTTTTGCACCCCCCATACGCTATAGATTAGCCTCATGATTTTTACCACTTATGGCAAACTTTATGGTGTCTGCAAATACTGGTTCTCTTTATCCCTAATTGCATTAATCAGATCCATAAATATTCCTCCTAAAAACAGATAACTAATTTAAAATGACACAATGCCCGTATGTTAGCTAATTGATTCGCTGATGATGAAGACATACAAGTGGCTAGAGAATGAGGACTTCACAAAGGACAATGTGGTCTTTAGCTAGAAGCCTAGAACATAGACATTCAGTGCCCTTTCGCTGCTTTTCAGAGTTGAGTTAGACCAAATTAACTGCATCATGCTGGCAGAAATGGAATTATCAATGAGTCAAACTTCTAAATGAAGCAAAATAGCTCAAAGCTCCAAGAAAGAAAGATCCAAACTCTGACAAACCAGACATTGAGTATACAAAAGATGCTACGAAAGCCAGTAAAAACGCATTAGGAAGAAGTTTCATATAGAATGCACCACAAATCCGCAACTGAATAAAATTAACTAGTGGAGTGGCTGCATCAGACATTCACCAGATTTTAGATATCCACCAAACTCTAACTGATCTATTCCTGGAGGAAGCAAAACAGCTTTTTTACTTAGAGACCGAAGAAGAAGAACTGTAATAATGTACCTGCATCGTGAACAGAAACGTTGTTAGACACTCAAATTGTAACTAGCAGAAGTTCTCAGTGATCCAAATTTATGACTGCATAGTACCACCGATAGGAACTTACTGGGACACAACTGTAGAAATTGCAGCACCAGTTATGCCAAGCTGAAAGCCATATATAAGTAGAGGAAGAAGGGCTACAGCGGAAAGATTGCCCAAACCTATAGGGTATAAAAATGATACAGGAATCATGAAGTGGAATAATACAGGATTTGGCACCAGACAGTATGGAAGAATAAAGTTCAAATGAAACTTTGCAAATAAACAGCATCCACATTTAAATCATAAAAGGAACAACATGATTTACAATACTGAGAATGGAACATTATAAGAAATTCTTTTTTTCTAGAACAACGCAAGGATAAAAAAAACTCAACCCGAAGGGGTCAAGACTAGCCCCACAACATTCCAAATAAGAAGACCTTCTCACTAGGCCGAGAAAATCCCCAAACCCCTGCCTCACCCTTACACGGTGGTTTTCCGTTGCCCAAGTGAGAATTAAAGCCTTGCGCATCTCCTTAGGGAGACCTCTAATAGCACTGCTCCACCACTGGGAGAATCATAAGATATTCCACAGCACAATAGACAGAACTACTAAGAATATCAGGTAGGAATGGTAAAACAAAAGTCAACCAAAACCAGAAACTTGGCTACATGGCAACACGCTGTTACTTGCATCAAAACGTATTTCGCAGTGCTCATGTGCCACTATAAAACTGAGAAAATTGCAAAAGCCACTCCACGCCAATTTGGTTTTGAGAACACCCCCCCTCCCCCCCCCCCCCCCCCCCCCCCCCCCCCCGGCATTTTGTTGCAAAGGCCCACCACCCTTCCCGGATCCAATGTAAAAAACCACCCCACCACACATGTGTTCAGCTGAATCCACCTTTTTTTTGTCAAGGTGGACCCAACACAGGCCAAGGAACCTGAGTCAACCATGAGTGGAATTGACCGAGCATGAGCACAGTGGGGTGGTTTTGCAATGGGGCCAACTGCAGGAGTGCGCTTTCACAGCAACACCTTTTGGGAAGATCTCAAAATCAGAGTGACATATGAGATGGCTTTAGCAATTTTCCCATAGAAAAAAAGGGGAAAAGTGATGCAATTGCAATATAAAGTATTTCTTGGTAGTTACCTATATAAAACACCGGAGTCTTCGTATCCTTGAATCCCCGAAAGATACCTTGGACTGCCAACATAAGCACATTTGCAGGTGCTCCGAGAGCTCTCAATGAAAGAAAAAGTTTTGCAGGTCTGTGCATTGGAGAGACCTGTATAAATACTAATATGAGATATCTAGTCAACTGTAACACGTGCAAAATTACTTATTTTTGTATTCAGTTAAAGAGTCATTGCCAACAATGTAGTAGAAAAAGCAATATAAAATGTTATACACGAAGTGAAAACATGAAGATAAGCATAATAGTTTAAACATACAGGTGACACGCCCATTAGTTTAAGAAACAATCCTGATCCTAGGAACAATGCTAATGCTTCCATTACACCAATTCCAGCAGCTAATATCAGGGCAGAAGATACAGATGTCAGCTCCAATTTGCCTGCAATGATATCAGAAGTCAGATACAAACGCTGAATTATAAAGCAAGCACATAACAGATACATAACTAATATGTGAGGAGGTTAAAATAAATTGGCATTTATCTGACGGTTCAGCTACCTGAACTAGGATGCTTGGTAGCACTCCTAGAAATATCCTCTGCCACAAATGAGGTTGCAATGCTCAACAGTGGAATGTTGAAGATCTTTGACACAATATTAAAAATTGATATACCAATACCAGCCGATGCCAATTCCAATGCACCTTTCAGAAAATATGCAAAAAGTGAGAAAGAGAAGTAACAGATTCTTTCATGC
Source organism: Coix lacryma-jobi var. lacryma-jobi (assembly GCA_009763385.1). Classification (NCBI taxonomy): domain Eukaryota; kingdom Viridiplantae; phylum Streptophyta; class Magnoliopsida; order Poales; family Poaceae; genus Coix; species Coix lacryma-jobi. Next base: position 110,162,969 of record CM019827.1, on the reverse strand, counting down.
AGTAAGACTACAGAACATTTTTCCAGTTGGACAGGCAAGTATGTAGGGTATTCTTTAACATGCCTAGGTTCTGCATGCCAGTTTACAGAATGCACAATCTTCTAGAGAACAAGGACAGGCTCACGTGCATTTCCACATGATAATGTCATAATGTGATGTACATCTGTAACTGCCACACTAGGGCCAGAAATCTGTTGTTTCAAGTGAGAAGTTATCATGCAGGAGATCTACAGCAGTATTCTAGTGATGAGTTCATGCATTAATATGCCCGCTCCATAAAAATTAAAATAAATAGTAAGAGGCAATAAATGGATTAATATACAGCACAATTGTGACATTCCAAATAGTCTTATTGATAGAGAAGGAAACAGCAATGTTCTTTAAGTTCAGCCATGCTTTGTAGCTAATGTTGCAGTTACAGTTAGTTTCTACCAGATTTTTTTAGAAATAATGCCACTGAGTTGGGTGTCGCTAACATATTATCTTACATGAGGTATAAAATCTACTTCCAATGAAACAGAAGTACTGAGAATTAAGTATATTGGATGGCTTATGGCAATAAACTTAAGCAATGAACTTACAATCTGGCAGACTTTGAAAAGAAGCAAGACATAGCAGTAAAAAGGTGGTACCTAATCTACCAATGTATGCAGTCTCCATAAGTTGTGCCATTGGATCAATAGCTTGACCCAGGACTGCTGGTAGAGCTAGAAGAATTAGCTCACTTCTGACACCCACAGAATTCAGGCTGCTGTTTATTCATCTGATCGTTAGAAAAGGCACACTATATCATTTGAAATGTAAGACATTAAGATACAGAGCAACATAGTTGTAGCCTACCAGTCTAAAGAACAAGGGGCATGTGAAAACCAAAGTGTTTTTTATAGAGTTATGGTGGAATATATAGTCTTACATGACAGCCTCCTTTACAGTAGCAAAAGAGATGTTGTTGCCTGTTTCAAGGCATTGGTCGCCATCGTCAGGTGTGTATCCAGGTACTGACTGGCCACTGGCAACAGTAGTGATTTGCCGCCTTGTAGAAGACCACCGCTGAAGAAGGATCAACTTTGCATTGTTGGTTGATTGTGAAGCGGTGGTTCTGCTGTTTGCCTTGCTACATATGGAAGAACAAGCAAACCTAGTCGGTGAACAAATCACACCATGCCGAGAGACAAGTGGACTGTGGTGGTGCAGGTGCAGCATTGTTTTGCCTCAGATGTCTGGACAAGGTGCTTAGACAATGTTGCTCATTCTTGTATCTGCAATGTGGAGGAGAGAGCACATAAATTGCTGGCATAGCTGATTGAATTTTCAGAATTTTTTTTTGGGGGAAAAAGCGAAGTTAGTTGGCATACTAGCTACTTAGCTAGTACTAGCATAACCTGCAAATGGGTCAGATTCGAATACAAATAGCTTTGCATTAGGGTATGATGAGGTGCACGTTTTCGCACGGCTGGAAGAGAAGGGGAGGGATGAGCGCGTACCTCTGGGATGCTCGTCGCCGGCGAAGGGACCTACGAGGCCCTGGCGGCGCCGCTCGCCCAACGTCGCTTGGTCTCTTCCACCCTCTCTGCTGCTTCCTATAATCAGAATTAATACATCACGCCCAAGCCCCAGGTATTATTTCAATCGATTTCACGACCTATTTTCGATCCATATGTCCCATTTGATTTGATGCTTCGTTTCAAGCAGAAACAGCGAACGGGGAATCGGATGAATGCTTCGTTTCGATCAGAAAAGTTAGTGGATAAGGTCAGGGCAACATTGTCTTTTCATACAGTATCTACGTGCATTTGCCATTCAGTTTTCTGATTATTTTTTTGCGACCAAAAGTTAAATGCTAATGCTACAGAAGGCCAGAGGAAGGCAAATTGAATGTCCAATAGTAAATAGAAGTTGTGATTTTATTTAAATACTCGTCCGTTTTCTATATGTTATATTAGCTTTGTTCTAAATTAAATATTACTATCTTTGACCATTTGTTTTAAAAAAATATTATAGTTCTATAACATATAAAACATATATTATGAATGATTTTTTTATAGTGAATCTGAAAAGATAAATCTTATATCATAAATCTATATAAAGTTTTTGAAATCAGTGTACGAAGTCACATCGTTTGATTTACATCAAAGTTATAGCTAAAAACGAAACGAGGATACTTCCTCCATTCTAAGTTATAAATTTATAAATTATTTTAGATACATATTTTTTTATACATCTATAGAAACCTAAGGTACACGGATACGGATACGCGTATCGGTATCGGGCTGATACAGATACGCGGATACGTTATTTTTCCAAAAAACCTGATACGCCGATACGTTTTATATTTTTTAATAAAATAAATAATAGTATATATTTATATGCTTTTTAGAGGATAGTGTATATTCATATGTATATAATATAAAAAGAGAACCAGTACACTATTGAACCTCTAGTCAAAAGAAAAGTCTATCAAAAGAGTCCAACTCATCTTGTCAATAGTAAACTCCTTCTAACTCTTTCATACGCATAACCAGCAGCACCTTCCTATTAAAAAAAAGAACCAGCAACACCTTATCCTTATCATCCACATATCTTTCTCAGCCGCACACACCCTTCACGCAGCCGCAAACGCTTCTCTCCTTTCTATGCCCGTCGCCGCCCGACTCTAACTGCTCCTTCCCCACGGCACTAACTGTCGGCCGCAGTTCTTAGGATACTCCTAGGATACGTATCGGATGACGTATCCGATTTTTCTTTTTTCTTTTTTTCTGGATACTTCTCGGATACGTATCGAAGGTGTATCGGAGGCGTATCGGTATCCGATACGTATCGGATACGCGATACGTGCCTTCTTGGAAGTATCCGTGTTTCATAGATAGAAACAATGTATGGGTCCCGGGCCGAGGAAGTGGCCGGTAGGTCGAAATGATATCTTTTGTCATGCCTTATTCCACAATTCAATAGAAAAAAGGTAATCCTACTAAAGTTAGTGGTACACTAGATTAGTAGACATCAAGATTAGTACCAAAATCTTTACGCTAATTGTTTTCCAGTAACAACACCAAAAATATTTATTGGTATTTATTAAGTGCAAATAGAATATGAAAGGATTTCACAAGCGCACAGAATACCATTATAACATTTTATCAGGAGTATTTCATGTATCATTATTTATATTTTACCATAGGAAAACAATAGTTAAAGAAGATGATTAACTTAGAGTAAAATGCATGGATAGTCCATCAACTTGTGAAGGTGTGTCGATTTAGTCCACCAACTTTGAAAGTGTATTTTTAGGTCTCACACCTTGATATATGGTGCATAAAGAGTCCATACTCCTTCATTTTGTGTTTCTATTTACAGAAAACCTCTTATGTATATTCTTCATTCGCAAGCTTACCCTAGCCGTTGCTAACCACTGCTCGCATGCACCGACGCACGCGTCGCCCTCCCTGCAGCTCGGGCTCGGTGGTGCTCGCCACGGTTAACCCATGTCGCCGCACTCGCCCCGCAGCTTCACAGGAATGCCGGCGAGCACACCACCATGGCGCTGTGTAGCTGGGTCTGTGGTGGGCTGGCGACGATGGACTTCGGTGGGCTCGTCAGCACCATGCCCGTGGCGTGGTCCGTGTTTGCCGGACGCGGACAACACGTGGCCAGTGCTGACACTTCACCTCGCCGTGGCCGCCCACGGGAATGGGCAATCGGTGGTGAGCAGGCCATGGCGGGCAAGCTAGTCCTCGACATGTGCTCGCTCGCGACATCCCGATGCGGCACGCAGATGCATCTCGTCCGGTGCCCTGAAGGTGGCGGTCAGTGCTTTGCGAAGAGGTGCTCCATTAGGGCGTACGCAAAGCCTTGAATGCTCCATGTGCCAGTGACCTGATTCTGTTCGTCGTCCCGTTGTGTGTGTGATTCTGTTCGTCGTCGCGCTGTGCGTGTGCGTGAGGCTCCTAGGATTGAGCAAAGGTGTACACAACACAAGTGAGGACACAACATTACACGCCCGTGCAGTGTCTATTCTTCTGCTTCAACGACGATGCCGACCTCCTCCTTCATGTTTCTGACTTCGCGCTCGACGAGTTGCCACAGTTTATGAACTCCCTCGCTGCTGTGCTACACCAACTCAATTCGTTGGCGGGGGAAACTGACGTGCGAGTTAGCCAACGAGCCGGAGCTTGTGTTTTCAAGCGTCGACTCCGTCCAGCTAACCTTGGCCATCAGCGGCGACGACTTTCAAGACCTCGCCGGCGACCACGCCCGCGACACCATGAGGATATATGTTTGCTGCTCCCCGTGTCGCCGACGCATGGCGGGTCTCGATCGCAGAAGGGTGTCCTCGCCATCTAGCTAGATTATAGTGTACCCTTGCAGTGACATTTGCATTGGCACGACGGCGCACCATGCCGCATGGCCGACGGCTCTAGCTACGCACTCTTTCTCAGCACGTGGGCTAGCTGCCGCCCACTGCCTCGGTCCTGACTGCAACGACGCAGTGGCAATGGACGTTCCCCACTGCTAGAGAGCAGGGCCTTTGGCCGATTCTCAAAATTGCTATTTATCTCGGCGTTTTTTCCGCCCGGGACTAAAGGATCTTTTAGTCCCGGTCAGTAATACGGACCGGGATTAAAGGATCTGTCCCAACGGCTACTGCACCGAGCTGTCGGGGCAGAGACCGACTAAAGTACACTCTTTAGTCCCGGTTGGTGCCACATACCGGGACTAAAGCTTTAGCCCCGGTTTGTGGCTTGCCCCGAGATAAATGATCACCTTTTAGCCCCAGTTTTTAATACAAACCAGGACTAAATCTCCCTAGTTTATAACCTGTCAACTTCTTCCTCCCCGAGCCAGAGACATTCAAATTTCAGTGAGCTTTTTGCTTGTTCTTGCTGTTGCTATTGCTTGTTCTTGCTTGTTCTTCATTTGTTCTTCGTCTCTGGCGTCAATTGATGATCTTCTTCGACTCCGTCATCGTCTCTTTGTTGTTTAGAGGTAACTATTTTCATCTTATATCATGTCTTTTGAATATGAGAGGAATTTAATTAAAATATATAGTTTACAAAAACAAGCATAGAGAGTTGAGTAGTTTAAATTGGTTCTTCACAATCACTTGATAGTTTTCTACTGCTAGGTAATATTCATTGTATATTTCATACTTATGCAAGAGAAGTAATAATGAATTTTAGTGTATTTTTAGTTAATTTTCTTTAGAAAAATGTAGAATTTATAATAGTTTGCAACAATGAATATATAGAGTAAACAAAACTTAAATTGGTATTGCTATATCATATTTTTCGATTATCTAAACAAATAGATAAATTTAGAGTTTTTTATTCTTAATTGTTTAGAAAATTAGGAATTTGCATTTAATAGTTTAAAAAATGAGTATGGATATAGTAGATGGCAACCGTGACCGGGTTCTCAGCCTCTCATCATCGGGATCCAAAGCGTTTGCGGCCGCATCTTTCTCTCATTGCTTGCGGCGAGTGTAAGCAGAAGATTGTGAAGGAGTACCGAGTAAAAAAAGAGGGAATCAACAAGGGTCGTATATTCTACGAGTGTCCGGACCATGAGGTGGGTTATTATTTCCTGCATTTGATTAATAATATGGTTAATTTGTACCGATTTTGCTTGATGATATTGTTTAAATTCCTTATTCTTTGTTCTAATTGCAGTGGGAGGGCACCGGCGGATGTAAATGTTGGTACTGGGAGGAAGAGTACGTTCAACATGTACGAAATTCTGTTGCACAGGAGGTTGCCGCTGAAGGTGATGAGGCAGTGAGTCAGCGGCAGCAGCCTATCTATGCTGATGAAGCGAATGATCTGTCTATTTTAGTTGGGATCGGACGCGAACTAATTATGTTACTTAAGTGCATTTTTGTTTTAGTTTTTTTAGTGCTAGCTGCGATTGTCTTCGTTATAGTCAAGCTTGCTTGAATTAATCAATCATGTGATGTCATGCGTGTTGTGCAATAACATAAGAAACTACTAAGTGTATGGTTGTAATAATTAATGCAGATGTTGTCACGCAGTTGGATGTATAATGTCGATCGCCACTTCAAAGAGTTCATTGCTGGCGTGTACTATTTCTTAGGTGTGGCTGAGGCAAACAAGCAGGATGGTTTCATGTGCTGCCCATGCGCCGTCTGTAAGAATTTGAAGAAATGCTCAAGGACTCTTGATACGCATTTGTTGAAGATGGGTTTCGTAACAAACTATATTTGTTGAACGAAGCACGGAGAAAGGGGGTTGTATTGGATGATGGTGAAGAAGATGAAGAAGAATTGGCCCACATCGATATTATTGCTCAGTACGGTGCCTTTGATGATGATACAGTGGGGGAGATGATGAAGAAGATGCGGCAGCGGTAGAAGATGTGGTAGCTGATGTTGATGCTCTTGGTGATGCCATTGGTGATGCACAAAGAGAATGTGAAAGTGACAAGGAGAAGGTCAAGTTCGAACGCATGCTAGTGGATCACAGGAAATTGCTATATCCCACTACTGAAGATGGCCAAAAAAGCTGGGTACTACACTGGAACTGCTGCAATGAAAGAGAAAGAATGATACATCTGACAAGACATTTGGGCAGTTATTGAAGATAATGAAAAAGATGCTTCCGAAAGCGAATGAATTGCCCACCACTACATACGAAGCAAAACAGGTCGTCTGCCCTTTGGGATTAGAAATCCAGCAGATACACGCATGTCCTAATGATTGCATCATGTACCATGGGGAGGAATACGAGAATTTGGATGCATTACCGGTATGTGAAGCATCGCGGTATAAGCTGAGGCGAGATGATCCTGACGACGTTGAGGGTGAAGAACGTCCCAGCAGAAAGAACCTCCCTGCCAAGGTTATGTGGTATGCTCCGACGCTGCCAGCTGTTGACGGTAGATAACTCCTATTTTAAACCATCAACTAACCTCATAAATATCATCCACGTCTCTAGTGTCGCTGCTAGTGGTGACAGCCTAGCGTTAAAGGTAATATTGTTAGATTTGTCTACCTGCATTTCTAGCGCCGTTATCTGAAGTGATGCTAAGAGATGCCAACACCAGCAAAGAATGCCGCAATGCCTCCACAGCGAGGCCCTAAGAAGCGGTCCGCCGCCACAGAACCGAAGGCCCCACCTTCAAAAAAGAAGGTTCCTACATCAGAAAAAGAAGTTACCAAGAAGTTAGCTTATGAAAAGACTGATGAGGAGTTAGAAATTTTGGTGAAAGCAGATGTGCAAAGTTTTTTAGAAGAATCAAAAGCCAGGGCTCAAGCAAGGCTAAATCCAGAGAAGCCTTACCTCTTGTTAAACCCACAGGAGTTAAGGAAAAGGGTGGAACAACATGGTATCAAGATGCGTCAAGCCCGAAAGGCTCCGCAAAAATCACACTATGAACACTCTCTAATCAAGTCAACAAAAGAACAACAATCAATAAGCACAAAGAAAGTGGGAAAGAGTGTTCCACAGCTCGAGGAAACATCAAGACCTTTGTCCCCGTTATTTGTGGCAAATCAGTATGGTTCAAACATGGACAGAGTACAGAGGAAATATGGAGAGACCACTTTGTCTGAGATGGACTCACTTGAAAATTATGTCATTGACAGCGGTCTCACGTACCAAACGATTGCCAATATTGCTACTAGCGGGCTGAAGTTTCCATGAGCGGAAGTAGTTGATGAATGGAGGAGAAATTTTGCACCGGGCTCCCAATCACTTACATGTACTCGGTACGCAGATGTTTGTAATCAACAAATGGTGCATGGAGGCTTCTAAAGACGACGATGTCAATTGGATTTCTGTTCGAATTCGGAACCATCACTACTTCCGTGGCGATGACCTAATCTTAGTCCAGATGGAGGAATTACACCAGCTATGCCACATGGACGCACTGGACAAATCGCTCATTAGCTGCTATTGTTTGTAAGCGTTTCTTTTATAATTTTCGTTGAACTCTCTAGTATGTGTATATAGTATGTAGTATTCTTACACACACTTGTGGATCGACTCGATATTGCAGGTCCAGATGACTCAGCTCAGGGATAAACATGACAATACTGTTGGGTTTGTTGATCCGTACGTTGTTTTCAAGGCTCCAAACCCTTCAGCGACTTGGAGCAATGAGATGTGTATGAATCTCATGAGGTTATTCGTGAACCAAAAAGACAGAGAAAGAATACTCTTCCCCTACAACTTCAAGTGTGTGAGACATATGTAGTTAATAATAAGTATATGCACATTTTATTTTACTTAACCCTAATAATCTACTATATATATGAACCATGTGTATGAACAGCTATCACTGGATACTGATGGTAATCGATCTCAGACACAACAATATGTTAATCTATGACTCATTGAGCAAACCGCAACAAGATTACCAAGATATGATAGAGATTATCCAATGGTAATTTCGATCCCTAGCTTGCATGCTTAAAGTATAGACTAAGCTTGTATATATGTATACTAATTAAATAATGATCCAACTTTCATTGGCCAAATTAGGGTTTGGGAAACATTCATTGCTCAGGAACATATGAGTCAATGTAAGATGCCACTTACAATAAAGCCACGACTACCAGTAAGTTTACCTCGTCAATGTATGTGTATCTTTATTATATCAAATCATATATCATATCTTTACGAGATGAACCTTTTCATTGTACAGTAGATTTTGAGACAAGAACAGGGTAATAACTTATGTGGATTCTATGTTTGTGAGTATATGATGATAGAATCAAATAGAATTCCTGAAGAAATCATCAAAGTACGTAACATGTCTTTTTTCATTTTCTATAGACTTAATATTGATAATCTAGATATAACTAATATCTTTTTTAATTCAAATTGAAGACTGACTGGTTGAAGCAAAAAGTCATGCTACAAGGCCAGTTGAAAGCAATACAAGAGACAATAGCAGGATTTCTTCGGAAACAAGTCATAAATCCAAACAGCGAGTTCTACTATAATACCAACGAGAAGTTGATTCCAAACAATGATGATCATTTGTATGCCCTGTTGAAAGGTCCTAGTTTGGTTTTGGTAATTGAGTGACAACTTAGGTGGACTAATATATGTTTGAAGTGAATTACACAGGTGATTAGTCCACATGTGATCATGTGTGAGCAACATATGCCATAGAGGTGAAATGGCTTGAAGGATGTTGCAATGCTCATACATGTGATGATGAAGGAGCTTATTGCTTATGTGACATAACATGGAGTCATGTGGCTAAGATGGTGAAGATCAAGGCAAGACTTGGCTTGATGGATCGGTTGCGAAGGTGAAGGGCAAGTTGGAGGCTTTGAAGCCGTTGGTACCGAGCGTCGGGAGGCTTGAGCAAAGACTTGGCGCCGAAGGACCGAAGCAATGGTGAAGAGCAAGTGAGGTCAAGATCAGTGGACCATGGAGGCCATGTGATGATATGAAGTGGATCATATCTTTTGGAGATAGGTTGGTGCATGTGTTGCATCAACACCGATGGAGATGGAATGGAATGCACAAGGCAAAGGTATATTTGTAGGGCATTTCATTTCACTGGTCATAGGTGTGTAGAGAAGATTATGACCGGGTTTAGGATAGATGACCGTACTATTAAGAGGAGCAAACTTGTTTGCATATGGTCATCTAGTGCCACTTGAGCGATCTAACTTTGTGATGTTACTAGGATCGAGTGGCATGGTGAGAGCAAGTGAAAATCCTTTGAAAAATGATTGTGGAAAATGCTAACACACATACACATGTTATTGTACACTTGGTCGGTGTTGGCACATTTGCAAAGGAGAAGTTGATTTGAAAAGGAGTTGTGTTGAAAGGAGGCATGAAGAAGTGGGAGAAACTAGTGTATAGTCCCTCTCCCTCCTGCCGAGCTTGCGAGGCAGGATTCAGCGGTTTTCGGAGGTGAAGTGCTATGCTCGGGGAGCATCGGACGCTGGTCCGAGGGGCATCGGACGTTGGGCCAAGCATCCGATGGCAAACCCTAGATGAAGTCTGTTGCAGAGGATGCATCGGACGCTGGTCTGAGCGTCCGATGGCAGTGACGTGACGCGAGCTAGTTTAGCTGGGAGCATCGGACGCTGGCCTGCGTCCGATGTGGTTCCACCTGACGCGTCCGATGCAGTTGGGAGCATTCTGGAACCTCTCTGGTGTGTCATCGGACGCTAGCCCTTAGCGTCCGATGATAAGGGTCAGGCGCGTCCGATGTGAGAGCAGATTTGAGCAGAGGCATCGGCGCGTCCGATGCCACTTTAACTGGCGCGGGAAGTGATATAGCCGTTGGGATCGCTCGACCGAAGTTGAACATGGGGGACACGTGGCGAGTATCCAAGCATCGGACGCTGGCCTCAGCGTTCGATGGTCCCGATCCGGAGCGTCCGATGGTGGCGCAGGTTGCCCAGTGAAGGGGCAACGTCTAGTTAGCCTTTGGGGCTATATATATCGTTGGTAACCGGCCTTGGGCTGGTGGTTGAGCACTCTAGAGCCTTTGTGGCTTGTGTGGATGTGCTTGGGAGCTCTCTAACTCGCTTGTGCTTGCTAGTGTACGAATCGATAGCGAGTGAGTGATTGCTAGTGCGTTGCATTGAGAGATTGCATCGAGTGGCACTAGGTGATCGTGTTGCAAGCCGATGGTGCTTGTTACTCTTGGAGGTTGCCACCTCCTAGACGGCTTGGTGGTCGAGTCTCCGTTGTGAAGCCCGCGTGAAGATTGTGCGTGGCTTCGGAGAAGGATTGTGAGGGGCATTGTGCTCGCCCCGCGGGGATCGCGAAGAGCAACTCTAGTGGATTGCGCGTGTCATTGAGATACCCTCACTTGTGGGTGAGTTCTTGCGGCGCTCGAGTGTCGAGCTAGGTGTGGTGCCTATTAGCCGCCGAACTACCAAAGTGTGTGGTCGACACAACGGGGACTAGCTTGGTGACAACCAAGTGAACCTCGGGATAAAATCATCGTGTCAACTTTGTCTACATCTTCTCGGTGGTTTGCTATCTCCATACTCAAGCTTGTATTTCCTTTCATATATATTGTGCTTGTGTAATTGCTCTTGTAATTAGTTAGTTTGTGTAGCTTGCTAGTTACCTTCTTTGCTTGTGTAGCTTAGAAGTAGCTCTCTTGAGTGACTAATTGGCTTGAGTAGCCTTGTTAGTCACATTGCTTAGTTTGTGTAGCTAAGTAAGTTGAGCTCTTTAATTTGGCTTGAGTAGCCTTGTTATTGAGCATTGCTAGTGAGCTTAGGCTTTGTGCGCTTTGCATTACTAGATTGATGAGGAGCTCCTCGGTTTGATTAGAGTACTAGTTGCATAGGTTTGTGTGACCTTGCAAGCTAGATTGTTTAGGTGAGCTCTAGCTAGCCCGACACCTTATTCGATTTGTTTAGGATCTTTTATAAGGTGTCATAGAGTATAAGTAGAGGGGTGTAGTCTTTGCTAGACCGATAGTTTTTAATTCCACATTTGTTTCGGTTAGCCAGTATGTTTTATTTTGGAAAAGGACTATTCACCCCCCTCTAGTCCGCCATCTCGACCCTTCACCTGTAGATCTTTGGATGGAGTACAACTTGTAACAGGTTTACAGTACTAACTTTGGAGTACAACTTGTGTAGATAGATTTGGAGAACAACTTCTATATATATAGCTTGTAATTCTATGTGCATATATTTATATATATGTAGTTCTATCATTCTTTATATATATATATATATGTAGTTCTATCGTTCAATTATATATGCATGCATATATATTAGCTGCAAAGAATACATATTGAAAAACCTATTAAATAAATAACAAAACTAAAAATAGAACTGAAAAAAATAAAAAGGAAAAAACCAGGGGACCATTTAGTCCCGGAAGTGTAGTCCCGACTCGGCAACCGGGGCTAAAGGCCCTTGCCGACCGGGGCTACAGACCAATTATGTTGTAGTGCCCCTTGCTGTTCAACTGCGGCGTCGTGCGGGACAGACATCGGGATCGATCCCTCGGTACAGTGACAACAAGCACCTCAGCCACCACCATGGACGCCGTACCACCGCAATTAGGGCTTGCTGCAACCACGCTCCTGCCTCGACATGGCGCAGCAAGGGTGAGGGTGTAGAAGATGAAGAGAGATGGGGGGTTTCTATAAATATACGTTAGATCAAAACATAAAATAAAGGGGTATGGTCTCTTTATACACCAGATATCAAGGTTTGAGACCTAAAAATGTAGTTTCAAAGTTGGTGACCAAATTGACACACCCTCACATGTTGATGGACATCCATGCATTTTACTCATTAACTTATCATGTCTCTACTAATGAGGGTAAGACCATTGTGCCCCACTCTTTTTCAACAATACAACAATCGTGAACAATTTTGGTATTAACTTTATGTCTACTAATCTAGTGTACCACTAGCTTTAGTAGGATTACCCCTATTCTATTGAATTGTAGAATAAGACAGGGCAAAGATGTCATTTCGACCTTCCGACGAATTTCTACAAGAAAATAAGAAAATTATTGAAGAGCTCGGGGTGCTTGAAGATTCATGATCCATCAACGCTAGAACTCTGCCATCTCATAGGTATATATATACATATATATTATTTTTACCCTATGTAGATTGGAGAACAAGGTCATCGTCACAAGAATTCAAATCTCATCCATGTGACGAATATAGAAATTGCACTGCTCCAAAGTCCATTGTGAGTCATGATAGGTTTGATCAAGAAAGGTGAGATAGTTTTGCTCATGGACTTTAAACTTGATGAGTAGTTATCATAACTGGATAGATATTACAGAGTATCAATATGCTTATTATGTTAAAATAAATAAATAAAGAAAGAAAAACATGTAAGTTAATGTAAACAATTTTTATTAGTTGTAGGTCTTAAACATTAACACATAAAATGTATGCCCCCTAAAATTCTAGTCTACAAGGGACAACAGGTTTATGCATGGACCAGTGCACCTAAAAAAACCAAAACGACTTATATAATTTAAAACCACGGGAAAAACAAAGTAAGACCCATTTAGTCTGACTTAGGCTAGCTCCTAACTCCTCATAAAGTAGTGTAGGAACGCTACTCGCGAACTGAGTCTGAGACAAATGAACTAGAAACTTAGAAAGAGAAGGGGCTGAGACAAAGGAGAAGCCATACATTTTGAGTTCACTGCTAGTACTGGAGTTGGAGCTAGCCCGCCTGAGCCGCGTCAAATAACCTCTTATTTCTAAGTTCTAGCGGTGCCAATAACCTTCTAACTTCACAAACAACACATTGGCCAAAACAATTGTATATATACGTATGGGTAGTAATTTTTGTTTGGTATCGCACATGAATACTCCCTTCATACTCATATCAGAGCATCTTCCACGGTTTTACAAATGAGTTTTGCATTCTTGTTTTTGCAAAAAAAAAAAAAAAATCTAAAAATCTTCTATCCAACGGTTTGATAAATGAGCTTAGCATTTTTGTTAACTTGGCAAAATCCTAAGATGAGTAGACATATATGCAAGCCTCGTCCACGCTTGGCATCCCCGCTCCACACGCGATTTCTGTCGCCCGCGCATGCCCTCGCGCGTTTTCTCCCGCTGTCACCACTGTATTTTTTTTTGTATTTCTATTTTGCCAAGTGATAATGCAAGACCGTTGGAGATTATCTCTTTTTATCTTTGTCATATTCTTTTGAAACTTGACAAACTCCCAATTTTGCCAAACAAAATATACAAAACCGTTGAAGATCCTCATTTTAAATAAAATTTGGGTCAAACATCAGGAATATAAATCATTAATAATTATTAAGTTTCTAAGTTTGTAAATATAAAAATTATATAAATAGATTTGTCTAAAAAAATACTTTCATAAAAGTATACATATATCACTTTTTCATAAATATTTTTATAAAAACAAGAGGTTAAAAAGTTATGTTTTGAAGACCGTGTCGTTGACCTAAACGACAATTAATATGAGTACGGAGGGAGTATATGATACATATGATGGGCCGAAAATAAAAGGAACCCTTTATTATGTTTGATTATAAAACAACTTTGATATACTCGCTTAAATCATGATGCCCCCATGCATGAACGAATGTTTGGTGCTACATCTAATTTTGCAATAAACTTTAGTATGCTAGTCCTCTACATAATGCATAATGTTTGGTACCGCCGAGAGTGGACCTCCATGATGCATGCTAGCTCTGTCGCCGGCGTGGCATTATATATCTTGCATGCCCTTCCACCGCTTCATTCTTTCATATGCATGCAAGCGATCCGTGTTGGCGTGGCGCGAAGAACCTTTTGGCCGGACGTTAGCCACAACATTAGGCAAACCAGCTGGATCGTAGTGTACCAAAAGTAAACTTGGATTCAGTCATGAAGAAGAAGGGAGGGGGCTTGAGATACAAGCGCGTGAACCGCGGTAGCTTTGAATCTTTGATAATATACAAGTCAACGGATGCATGACCATTGTCCAAGACGTATGGGTCCTTGCACTAGCAGAGAACAGACCTTTCATCCACATCAGGTTTGAACTTTACTCCCGATATTTCATATGTTCGGGACTAAATAAAGGCTTTAGTCCCGGTTCTAGACACGAACCGGAACTAAAGTTTCTTGCCCAACGGCTACTAACATGTGTTGTTGCAGTAGAGGACTTTTAATCCCGGGTCGGCTTATCAATCGGGACTAAAAGTAGTTTTTAGTCCCGGTTGGTGCTCCTAACCGGGACTAAAAGTAAAGTCCAATCCCGGTTGGTGCCCCCAATCAGGACTAAAAGTCCAATCTCGGCTGGGGACACCGTCCAGGACTAAAAACTAAGTCTTGGTCGGTAACCCAAACTAGGACTAAAAGCCCCTGGCTATATAATCTCATTCTTCTCCTCCAGCCTGAGCATTTCAAGCTCTCTGTTCTTCCTCCCTTCGGCTCCTCTGTGTAAGGAAAATGGACCTCGGACCATTTAACTTCTGATTTTGGTGTTTGATGAACAACATAACCAAATTGGACTAATGCGTTCGCTAATATTTGTTTTGTAGTCCAGTAGGGTGCAAATGTGACTTGGACTAAGGCGACGTGGTGATCCGATGATCAACACATCAAGCAAGACATTTGAAGCTCAATAGAAGACTCTCAAGATCAAGCAAAGTCCAAGGCACAAGAATGGAACCAAGACGGCGCAAGAAATCGTGAAGAAACGAAGCAAGGAGGCACATCGGACGCTGCATCGGACGCTGGCTCAAAAGCGTCGGACGCACCGATGACAAACCCTAGCTTGACTCAGCGCCAGCAGCAGCATCGGACGCACCGATGTGCTTACATCGGACGCGAAGGTAACACTGTGCATCGTGCACAGCGTTACATCGGACGCTGACGGTGTACATCGGACGCTACAGTACCAGCGTCCGATGGCTGTACAGAGAGGTTCCAGAGAGGCTCTGTGAGCATCGGACGCGTCAGGTGATCAACCATCGGACGCTGAGATAGCCATTGTGCACAGTGCCAGGCTGGCAGCTAGCCGTTAAAGGAGCATCGGACGCGCGTCCGATGGTCACGACTTCAGCGTCCGATGCTACGCTGTGAAGTCCATGACTTTCTCCAAACGGCTCTATTTGGTTGGGGCCCTATATATACCCCCATGGCCGGCCAAAACAAAAATGTTGGAGCTCAAGGAAGTATACCAAGAGTATAGACACATGTTTAGTTGCTCTAGCCACCAAAGTGCTCAAGTGATATACTAGGTGATTATTGAAGGTGCTTTGCGAAGTGCTTAAGCTAGTTAGACCACCGCTTTGCGCTTGCTCTAGGTGTTAGGCCTAGTGTTTAGTGAGGTTGAAAACCTCTTATCTATCGGTGCTTGTGCGCACCGTGGTTGTACATCGGCGGGGCTTGTAGTCTTGCGAGATCACACCGACCGAGTTTGTGGTGTGGCCGCCTCCGTGTACCGAAGGGAACAAGGCCCGCGGCGTTTCGGCCGGAAGCTTGATAGTGAAGACGGCGGAGAGCATCCGGGAAAGGCTTTGCCACGAGTGGCTTAACCGGAGACCCACTTGCGTGTAGGGAAGGCCCGGAGCTATCCACGGAGTTATCTGACCGGGAGCTTGGCCCTTGCGAGGGATTCCTTGCGAGGGGCTCCAACGAGGACTAGGGGGAAGCTTGCGCGCTTCTCGATACCTCGGTAAAAATACCGGAGTCGTCGACGGGAGTTTGCATCTCTATCACACTCTTTAGCTTCCGCATTTACATTGCTACCTTGTTTATGTGCTTTACCTTTCCTAGCTTTCTCTTGCTAGTTGATAGGTTTGGAAACTAGGTAGCATAACTCCTTTTTGCGGTAGAGATAGCAAACACACATAGTGTAACACCCTAAAATTTTCTCCAAAATAAAATAGGTGAAAATAATTTATTTATGATTTTTGTGAGCATTTAACCTAGGGATTAAATAATTTTTATTGAATTAAAATAAAGTTGGCAACATGTTTTTGCACTCATGCTGATGCATTGGATTTATTTGTGTGACTGGTTTGAAAATGTGTTGAAAATAAAATGGAAAAGAGTTCTTATTCTTTTTCTTCTCCCTCCCTTGCATCCGGCCCAAGCGGCCTGGCGGCCCAAGCCCGCCGGCGCTCCCTCCCTTCTCCTTTTCCCCCGCGCTGGGCCTCCCTCCTCTTCTCTCTTTCTCCCGCTGCGGCCTAGCAGCCCGGCCTGCTCGCGCTCGCCAGCAAGCCAGGCGGCTCCTCTCCCCTCTGCCGCTGACGGCGCGTCCTCACCTCTCGGCACCTCCCTTCTTCCCCTCCGCGCGACGCCGCCCCGAGCGCAACCGCCCCGCGTCCGGGTCTCACGCGCGTCGTGGACGAGCCCGCTCCCACGACCTTGGCCTCCTCCTCGTGCTTATAGCGGACGCACCCGCACCCCCGCTCCCTTTTCCCTTATTCTCTCCCGCAGCACCGCACAGCAGAGCACCCGAGCAACCGTGTCGAGCACCTCCGTACCATAGCCGCCGCCCGCCGCCGTCGATTCGTTGTTTCGGCGTCGCTCCGGCCGTGTGCGACCTCCTCCGAGCTCCGCTGCGCCACGGTGAAGCTGCCGAACCGTCTCTCCCTTTCTCTTTCTCTGGTTTGGCCCTAACCGCCGTTGTGTGCTCACAGCTCCGGCACCATCGCTCGGATCCCCGCCGTCCCTCGCCGTGCGCCGCCACCAGAGACTCTCCGTCCCTTCTTCCGACGCGGTGAGAACCCCTTGCGACCCGCTCCCTCTCCGTCCCCCTTGGTTTGGCTCGGCGTGCCCCTTCGCTCGAGTCCGCGAGCTCTCCGGCTTCGGCCATGGCGGAACCGCGCGCGACGTCGCGCAAAGCGCCGCGACGCCGCGGCCTGTGCACGCCGTCGGCCCGCCCCGCGCGCACTCACCCCTGGATCTAATCCACATCGTCCATCGTCGATCCATCGGCTGTGCGCGGCCGATACCTCTTCGGGTGCACTTTTGCTAAAGAAA
The DNA here is from genome assembly GCA_009763385.1 of Coix lacryma-jobi var. lacryma-jobi. NCBI lineage: Eukaryota > Viridiplantae > Streptophyta > Magnoliopsida > Poales > Poaceae > Coix > Coix lacryma-jobi. The sequence continues at coordinate 110,145,529 of CM019827.1, read as the reverse complement.
CCCCGGAGAAATCGTGAATCAACCCGCGCTCCTTTGAGCACTATTCCCTGTGTCTTGAAAACTTTGCAACCAGACCCCTGCGTTTATGATGATTTGAGGCGCAGTCCAGCCGGCCGTGAATTCCTTTTAAAATTCAGTTTAAATTCCGAATTGATTTCAAATTAATTTCATTCTATTTACAGAATTGCCACTACAATAAAACGCTTATAAAATTCACGTTTTAGCTCCGTTTTGACCCGTTCAAGTTGCGTTAGGTTCGTAATTTAGTTTTCTATCTGTTTATGCCTCTGTTAGTCGGCTTAGGTCAGTTTAGTTTCAGGGTTTATGTTAGTCTCGTTTAGGCCTTTAGAATCACCGTTTCGGCCGTAACTTTAGTGTCGTAACTCCGTTTTCGGTGAACCAAAACTTGTTGTGATCGTAGAAACGCGTACTTCAGTTTTATCAAAGTTTTATTTCTGATTATTACTGTTTGGTGTACTGTTCTAATGATAGCCTTGTTTGCATTGTATGTATGCGCCTAGAATGCGTGTTGATGTTGTGGTCGAGTAGACGGTGAGACGGTGTGGTACGACCAGGACCCTTCTTTCGACGATCAGCAAGAAGACCAGTCGTTCAATAACCAAGGCAAGTTAGCATGGGATCTCCTTGTTACCTATTTCACTTTACCATTAAATTACTCATTTATGCATGTGTCCAATTGAGCAACCTTAGAGACCCACTTAGCTTTGTTATCTGTGATGTTCTTGACTCCGTGGGATCTTTGCATATGGGTAGAATGCTAGTGCTAACTGGCTTATAACTGATCCAGTCCAATGATGAATTTGTTCTCATGATGATATGTTGTTAAACGGTTAATAAAACTTGCTGTTAGCAAAAGCTGGGATTGACAGTGCTACCATGAGTGTTATATGGCTCTGGTTTTAGCTCAGTACACTGGACCTTTTCTAACTTGTTAGCGGTGACCCGAAAGGGCACAAAAAGGGGCTTGCCACTTTGGGTGTAGGGCTGCTCCTGTTCCTATGTGTATAGCTGCGATGGCCTTGTGCCATAGGAAAGGGGGTTACTACATCTGCCTGCCAAGGAAACCTAGCGACCCTAACATGTTAGACGAACCAACGAAAGGCTTCATAGTGTGCTCTGCCGATCTACCTTGGAAGTGGATCAAGAGGTTGGCCGCCTCGGGCACAAGGGTAACACGGCTTGTGGGTAAAGAAGCACAACCTCTGCAGAGTGTAAAACTGTTATAACAACCGTACTCACGGTCACGAGCGGCCCGAAAAACTAGCAGAACTTTGATACTTGAATAATTGTTACTTTATGTTGGTGGCACCTTATGATCTCTTAATTATCTTTGTTGGACAAATGGATCATGGGTTAAGGGTTAAGCACCATATTCGTTTACCTTAATGCTAAAACTTTGCCAACTTAAAAGCTAACTGCAGTCAGACAGTGTCAGCCTTTTGAGCCTCATGAACCCTGTGTTAGCTTGCTAAGTACGAGAAGTACTTACGCTTGTTGTTTATCTTCTTTTTGGGCAAAATCCCGGATGGGTAACAGATGAAGGTGCAGTTGGCGACTTCCCAGAGGACTTCTAGGCTAGCTGTTTCCCCCAGTCAGCGTTCCCTGTAGAGTAGATCTTGTTAGCAGTTCAGTTATCTTTTGTTTCGCTTGATGTAAGACTTGTGTTGATACTATCGTTATGTAATAAACAATGTGATGATGCCACCTTCTTGTAATTTGTCTAACTTATGTGTGTGATTGTTTCCTGGGCACACATGAGTATTCCGCCACAATTTTATCCTTAAAATTGGGGTGTGACAAATTGGTATCAAAGCTTTGTTGACTGTAGGACGCAACCCTTGCTAGGAAATGGCCGTTCTAACACCTTCTTGTTACCTGTTCATGCTTATTTTATTATCTTGTTACTTTATTAAAATTTACATGCTTCTTATTCTTATTCTATTGTGTAAAACTAATTGTTTCCGCTTATCTTGTCTTTAACCATAACGTCAGGATGCCTCGCATGAACACCCGCGCGTATCGTGCCCTTTTCACCGCCAGCGCCAGCCAACCTGCTCCCCCAGTGGTCCACATCTCCGACAACGACGGTTCCTCCAGCTCCTCCAACACCGCCTTCATCGTGGAGGATGAAGAGCTGACCTCTACCCCGACCGTCTCTGGGGAGCTTGCAGCGCCACCCCCGCCCCCTGCACCCGCTCCTGTGGTGCCTGTCGCTCCACCAGCCGTGGAGGCCCCCACCGCTCCAGCAGCTCCTGCAGCACCAGCCGCTCCAGCAGCTCCTGCAGCACCGGCCTTCGTGCCTGTGTACCCCGTGGTGCACTCCCCTGCCGCTTCGACTGCTTCAGCACCAGCACCCCCTGCCTCTCCAGAAGTGCAGGTGGTAGATGAGGACCTCGGATGGACTCGTCGCTTCATGTTCAAGAAGCCTGATGAGATAGCGTACTATCATAGTATGCTGGTTCGCCTGCTGAATGAATACTACCCAGAGTTGGAGGCCAAGCTCCAGTATCACTGTGGCGAGTACACCCACCCCTTGGAGGCTACTTACTGGAAGTCCGACCTGATGGTTACAGGTTGGAATGATGTGGATCAAGGCCACGTCATAGAGTCTGTTCACAGGACCACCACCAAGCGTGGTGAAGCTCTAGCAAGCATGGAGGATGCTGCGCAAGATGCTTTCCTGCATTACCGTGGACTGCGCTTCCAGTCCATGAGGGCTGACCGCTACCGCTACCTGCCCCACAGTGACCTGGTGGGCTCGTGGCAGGCCCTGCTTCCACCTGCGGAGTACCCGGTCCTGGCCTCTACCGCCCAGCATGTCTATGAAGTGCAGAGGAAGGCTGACAAGGTGCAGGATGACCTGCGCGCTTCACAGAAAGTGATGAGGCGTCTGGAGTGTGAAGTGGACCATCTTCGCGGTGAGTTGGGTCTTTCAGCCGTCTACAAGAAGAAGTTCACGGCCAACAATGCCCCCGGTGGAGCCCAGTAGTTTGCCTACCATGTTTAGTTATCTCGTTTAGACACGTTGTTTAAATTTCAGTTTGTGTCTGGTGAACTTTTAGTGGATATGTTGCTTATGTTGGTGAACTATGTTTGTTGGATCTTTGTTTGTGTGTGGTGAAGTATGGTTTATGTCTATGCTTCTCCAAGTTTAAAACATATCTCTGTGTTGAATAAAGTTGTTTATCCCTTATCTGTGTTGCTGTTTTCTGGAGCAGTCTGTGGTTATATCAGTATATCTCTTAATCCGTATTCTCAAAAATTATGAAATTTTTGTGGAAGTATCTAGACTGATGTATCTTTCAAACAAATCTGGAACTAAGTCTTTATCTGTTTGGATCTGGGAGATATGCCTGTTTAAAGTTGATGTTTCTGCGCAGTCTGTCACCCAGAACAGGTTCTGTTCAACGCTGTTTTCGACCCAGAATATGACCGAATCTGAAAATGAGTTCTGAATAAAGGTTGTAGCTGGTTTCTTAAGCTTTCCAACGATGTCTGGTTCGACCCTGTTGGATTTCTGTAGCTTGAGTTATGTCAGTTTTCGTTCACTGCTGTTGAAAAAGATGTGCCCAGAAATTTTTCAGCAATGCTCGTTTATGTTTTAAAATAATCTCTATGTTGGATATAAAGGTCTAACTCTTGCGCATTTGTTGGTGAGCAGATGGCAGCAAGGGGTGGACGCAGAAGGGGCCGTGGCCGTGGGCGTCGTGCTCCTGTAGACCCGCCACCGCCACCGCCGCCAGTAACCATCGAGCAGCTGATGGGAATGCAGAATCAACTGATGCAAGCTATGATGAACCGCTTAGATCAGGCACCAGCTGCAGCACCCCCACCTCTCCAAGTCAGGGACCGTCGAGGAGAATTCCTGAAAGGCCACGCACCTGTGTTCACTCATGCCTCTGAACCTTTGGAGGCGGATGACTGGCTTCGTGCAGTAGAGAAACAGCTGAACATTGCCCAGTGCACAGATTATGAGAAAGTGCTCTACGCTTCTGGGCAACTGCAGGGAGCAGCCCAAGACTGGTGGGATGCATTCATATTCGGCCGTCCCCAAGATGCTCCAGTTGTTACATGGCAGGAGTTGAAGGAGAACTTCAGATCCTATCATATCCCTGATGGTCTCGTAGAGCTGAAACAAGAGGAGTTCCGCTCCTTGAAGCAAGGGTCCATGTCAGTGGCGGAATACCGCGACAAGTTTGCCCAACTGTTGCGCTATGCCCCACAGGATGTGGCCCAAGACAAAGACAAGCAACGCCGTTTTCTGAAGGGTCTTTACGATGGGTTGCAGCTCCAGCTTATGTCAAACATTTATCCCAACTATCAGGCCCTGGTCAATAGGGCGATTGTTATTGACAACAAGCGGAAAGAGATGGAAGCAAAGAAGAGAAGCTTCCAAGGCCAGTCTTCGGGGAGCAACACTCGTCCCCGAACCAACCCCCAGCAAGGCTACCCCCAGAGGAATCAAGGCTCCTCCAACCAGTGGAACAGGGGACAGCAACCCCAAGGCAACCAGAACCAGCAGCGCCCTCCATACCAACAGCAGTCAGGTGGTCAGCGCTACCAGCAGCAGCCAGGAGGGCAGAGGTACCAGCAGCAGGGCACCCAAGCATCACGCCAGGGAGCACCCAACTCCGCTCCTTGAAGAATGCATCTCAGTAGAACCCCAACGCTTGCTACCGCTGTGGGGAGGTTGGACACTATGCTCACCAGTGTCCCAAGAAGCAGAACCCTCAGGCTCCACAGAACCAAGCAGGAGGTCGGAAGCAGAATGCTCGTCCACCTCACACTGGGCGGGTGAACCATGTGGCTGCCGATAGTGCCCTGGATGCACCGGATGTTATGATGGGTACGTTCAGTATCAACTCAATCCCAGCAACCATACTTTTTGATTCTGGTGCTTCGCATTCCTTCATTTCTCAGTCATTTGTTAGAATGCATGGTGTGCCTTTGTGCGCAATGAAAGAAACAATCATAGTGAACTCACCGGGGGTAGTATGCCTGCAAATTTCTGGAGCCCCACCTCTAGTGTCAACCTAAGGGGGGTAGGATTTAAAGTAAAGCCTATAGTGCTGAGAACGGCAGGCATAGATCTCATCTTGGGTATGGACTGGATGAAGCAGCATGGGGCTGTCATTCAGTGTCAAGAAAGATTAGTTGTTGTATCTACACCCAAGGGAGACAGGATCTGTGTGGAAGTGGTGATGCAAGAGCAGCCGACTGCCACCATAAACCAGATGGATGCTAGTGGTGCAGAGCAAGATCGGGTGGTGGACGAGTTCCCTGATGTCTTTCCTGATGATCTGCCAGGTATGCCACCTGATCGCGATGTTGAGTTCATTATTGAATTACTGCCTGGAACTGCACCAATAGCTAAAAGACCTTATAGAATGGGGGTAAATGAACTAGAAGAGCTTAAGAAGCAACTTGAGGAGTTGTTAGAGAAGGGGTATATACGCCCCAGTGCTTCTCCTTGGGGAGCACCTGTGATCTTTGTGGATAAGAAAGATGGTAGCCAGAGGATGTGTGTGGACTATAGGTCTTTAAATGAGGTTACCATTAAAAACAAATACCCTCTACCCAGGATAGATGATCTATTTGACCAGCTTAGAGGAGCATGTGTGTTCTCTAAAATAGATCTCAGATCTGGGTACCACCAGTTAAAAATCCGGAACTCGGACATTCCCAAAACCGCTTTCACAACGCGGTATGGATTGTATGAGTATACAGTTATGTCTTTTGGGCTGACCAATGCCCTAGCCTACTTCATGTACCTGATGAATAAGGTGTTCATGGAGTACCTGGATAAGTTTGTGGTGGTGTTCATAGATGATATTCTAGTGTTCTCTAAAACAGAAGAGGAACATGCTGAACATCTAAGGATGGTTCTGCAGAAGTTGAGAGAGCATCAACTCTATGCCAAGAGGAGCAAATGTGAGTTTTGGTTGAAAGAAGTCTCTTTCTTGGGGCATGTAGTCTCTAACGGAGGTATATCCGTTGATCCTAGCAAGGTGCAGAATGTGTTGGACTGGAATCCGCCAACCAATGCTAGCGAAATCCGAAGCTTCCTGGGTTTGGCTGGGTATTACAGAAGGTTCATTGAAGGTTTCTCCAAGCTTGCGAAGCCTATGACTGCCTTGCTAGAAAAGAGTGCTAAGTTTGTGTGGTCTGATAAGTGCCAGGCAAACTTTGAAGAATTGAAGAGGAGATTGACCTCAGCACCAGTCCTAGTTCTGCCAGACTTGAACAAAAGCTTCTCCATCTATTGTGATGCATCTCGTCTGGGACTTGGATGTGTTCTAATGCAAGAAGGAAGAGTAGTAGCCTATGCATCTAGACAGCTGAGAAAGCACGAGGTGAACTATCCAACTCATGATTTGGAGTTAGCAGCTGTTGTCCATGCTCTGAAAATATGGAGACATTATCTAGTTGGGCATAAATATGATGTGTACACAGATCATAAAAGTCTGAAGTACATATTTACTCAATCAGATCTGAATTTGAGGCAACGTCGTTGGCTAGAATTGATCAAAGACTATGACCTGGAGGTACATTATCACCCAGGAAAGGCCAATGTCGTGGCCGATGCCTTGAGCAGAAAAACTTATGCAAATGGACTGCAAGTGGAATACATGTCAGCAGAGTTGAGAGCTGAAATGGCATATCTTAATCTATGCTTTGCCAACAATGTTGTGGAGATGACAGTGGAACCTACTTTGGAGAAAGAAATCCGTGAAAGTCAGTTGAAAGATGAGAAATTGCAGGAGATAGCAGAGAACATAGTACTTGGAAAGGCACCAGGTTTCAGGATAGATGAAAATGGAACTCTATGGTTCGGAAAAAGGATATGCATACCTGAAGTGAAAGCTATCCGTGATGCCATCTTGCGAGATGCGCATGAATCTGCCTACTCTATACATCCCGGCAGCACCAAAATGTACTTAGACCTAAAAGAAAAGTACTGGTGGTATGGATTGAAGCGAGATGTAGCAGAATATGTGGCCCTATGTGACACCTGTCAGAAGGTCAAAGCTGAACATCAAAGACCGGCAGGATTGTTGCAACCTATGCAGATACCTGAGTGGAAATGGGAAGAAGTGGGAATGGACTTTATCACTGGATTACCCCGCACACAGAGAGGCTATGACTTTATATGGGTAATCGTCGACCGTCTCACTAAGGTCGCTCACTTCCTACCAGTTAAGACCACTTATACTGGGGCAAGGTTAGCAGAGCTGTACATGGAGAGAATTGTGTCCTTACATGGTGTACCGAAGAAAATAGTATCTGACAGAGGAACACAATTCACATCTCATTTTTAGCATCAGATACATCAATCGTTGGGAACCAAGCTGAATTTCAGTTCTGCATATCACCCACAAACAGATGGGCAGACTGAAAGGATAAATCAAATCTTGGAGGATATGTTGAGAGCATGTGCACTTCAGCACGGGGCTAGTTGGGATAAAAGCCTGCCATATGCTGAATTCTCTTACAACAACAGTCATCAGAAGAGTCTAAAAATGGCTCCCTTTGAAGCTTTGTATGGGCGAAAGTGTAGAACTCCCTTGTTCTGGAATCAGACGGGAGAAACTCAAGTGTTTGGACCAGATGTTCTGCGCGATGCTGAAGAACAAGTGAGAGTAATCCGGGATAACTTGAGGATAGCTCAGTCTCGACAAAAGAGTTATGCAGATACTCGCAGAAGGGACTTAACGTTTAAAGAGGGAGATTATGTGTACTTGAAAGTGTCACCCATGAGGAGCATAAAGAGGTTCAACATGAAAGGAAAGTTGGCACCCAGATACATAGGTCCTTTCCGGATCTTAGCCAGACATGGAGAAGTGGCTTATCAGCTTGAGCTACCTGAGAGTCTATTAGGCGTTCATGATGTGTTCCATGTCTCTCAGCTGAAGAAATGTTTGAGGGTGCCTGAAGAGCAAGTTCCCCTGGAAGAGATCAAGATAGGAGAAGATCTCACTTATGAAGAGTACCCTATCAAGATCTTAGAGACAACAGAAAGAGTTACCAGGAGCCGAGTTATCAAAATGTGCAAAGTTCAGTGGAACAGATATACATAAGAAGAGGCTACCTAGGAAAGGGAAGAAGACCTTCGGAAATCTTATCCGCAGCTGTTTGAGTAAGCACCAGTCGAATCTCGAGGACGAGATTCATCTTAAGGGGGGTAGAGTTGTAACACCCTAAAATTTTCTCCAAAATAAAATAGGTGAAAATGATTTATTGATGATTTTTGTGAGCATTTAACCTAGGGATTAAATAATTTTTATTGAATTAAAATAAAGTTGGCAACATGTTTTTGCACTCATGCTGATGCATTGGATTTATTTGTGTGACTGGTTTGAAAATGTGTTGAAAATAAAATGGAAAAGAGTTCTTATTCTTTTTCTTCTCCCTCCCTTGCATCCGGCCCAAGCGGCCTGGCGGCCCAAGCCCGCCGGCGCTCCCTCCCTTCTCCTTTTCCCCCGCGCTGGGCCTCCCTCCTCTTCTCTCTTTCTCCCGCTGCGGCCTAGCAGCCCGGCCTGCTCGCGCTCGCCAGCAAGCCAGGCGGCTCCTCTCCCCTCTGCCGCTGACGGCGCGTCCTCACCTGTCGGCACCTCCCTTCTTCCCCTCCGCGCGACGCCGCCCCGAGCGCAATCGCCCCGCGTCCGGGTCTCACGCGCGTCGTGGACGAGCCCGCTCCCACGACCTTGGCCTCCTCCTCGTGCTTATAGCGGACGCACCCGCACCCTCGCTCCCTTTTCCCTTATTCTCTCCCGCAGCACCGCACAGCAGAGCACCCGAGCAACCGTGTCGAGCACCTCCGTACCATAGCCGCCGCCCGCCGCCGTCGATTCGTTGTTTCGGCGTCGCTCCGGCCGTGTGCGACCTCCTCCGAGCTCCGCCGCGCCACGGTGAAGCTGCCGAACCGTCTCTCCCTTTCTCTTTCTCTGGTTTGGCCCTAACCACCGTTGTGTGCTCACAGCTCCGGCGCCATCGCTCGGATCCCCGCCGTCCCTCGCCGTGCGCCGCCACCAGAGACTCTCCGTCCGTTCTTCCGATGCGGTGAGAACCCCTTGCGACCCGCTCCCTCTCCGTCCCCCTTGGTTTGGCTCGGCGTGCCCCTTCGCTCGAGTCCGCGAGCTCTCCGGCTTCGGCCATGGCGGAACCGCGCGCGACGTCGCGCAAAGCGCCGCGACGCCGCGGCCTGTGCACGCCGTCGGCCCGCCCCGTGCGCACTCACCCCTGGATCTAATCCACATCGTCCATCGTCGATCCATCGGTTGTGCGCGGCCGATACCTCTTCGGGTGCACTTTTGCTAAAGAAACCCCGGAGAAATCGTGAATCAACCCGCGCTCCTTTGAGCACTATTCCCTGTGTCTTGAAAACTTTGCAACCAGACCCCTGCGTTTATGATGATTTGAGGCGCAGTCCAGCCGGCCGTGAATTCCTTTTAAAATTCAGTTTAAATTCCGAATTGATTTCAAATTAATTTCAGTCCATTTACAGAATTGCCACTACAATAAAACGCTTATAAAATTCACGTTTTAGCTCCGTTTTGACCCGTTCAAGTTGCGTTAGGTTCGTAATTTAGTTTTCTATCTGTTTATGCCTCTGTTAGTCGGCTTAGGTCAGTTTAGTTTCAGGGTTTATGTTAGTCTCGTTTAGGCCTTTAGAATCACCGTTTCGGCCGTAACTTTAGTGTCGTAACTCCGTTTTCGGTGAACCAAAACTTGTTGTGATCGTAGAAACGCGTACTTCAGTTTTATCAAAGTTTGATTTCTGATTATTACTGTTTGGTGTACAGTTCTAATGATAGCCTTGTTTGCATTGTATGTATGCGCCTGGAATACGTGTTGATGTTGTGGTCGAGTAGACGGTGAGACGGTGTGGTACGACCAGGACCCTTCTTTCGACGATCAGCAGGAAGACCAGTCGTTCAACAACCAAGGCAAGTTAGCATGGGATCTCCTTGTTACCTATTTCACTTTACCATTAAATTACTCATTTATGCATGTGTCCAATTGAGCAACCTTAGAGACCCACTTAGCTTTGTTATCTGTGATGTTCTTGACTCCGTGGGATCTTTGCATATGGGTAGAATGCTAGTGCTAACTGGCTTATAACTGATCCAGTCCAATGATGAATTTGTTCTCATGATGATATGTTGTTAAACGGTTAATAAAACTTGTTGTTAGCAAAAGCTGGGATTGACAGTGCTACCATGAGTGTTATATAGCTCTGGTTTTAGCTCAGTACACTGGACCTTTTCTAACTTGTTAGCGGTGACCCGAAAGGGCGCAAAAAGGGGCTTGCCACTTTGGGTGTAGGGCTGCTCCTGTTCCTATGTGTATAGCTGCGATGGCCTTGTGCCATAGGAAAGGGGGGTTACTACATCTGCCTGCCAAGGAAACCTAGCGGCCCTAACATGTTAGACGAACCAACGAAAGGCTTCATAGTGTGCTCTGCCGATCTACCTTGGAAGTGGATCAAGAGGTTGGCCGCCTCGGGCACAAGGGTAACACGGCTTGTGGGTAAAGAAGCACAACCTCTGCAGAGTGTAAAACTGTTATAACAGTCGTGCTCACGGTCACGAGCGGCCCGGAAAACTAGCAGAACTTTGATACTTGAATAACTGTTACTTTATGTTGATGGCACCTTATGATCTCTTAATTATCTTTGTTGGACAAATGGATCATGGGTTAAGGGTTAAGCACCATATTCGTTTACCTTAATGCTAAAACTTTGCCAACTTAAAAGCTAACTGCAGTCAGACAGTGTCAACCTTTTGAGCCTCATGAACCCTGTGTTAGCTTGCTAAGTACGAGAAGTACTTACGCTTGTTGTTTATCTTCTTTTTGGGCAAAATCCCGGATGGGTAACAGATGAAGGTGCAGTTGGCGACTTCCCAGAGGACTTCTAGGCTAGCTGTTTCCCCCAGTCAGCGTTCCCTGTGGAGTAGATCTTGTTAGCAGTTCAGTTATCTTTTGTTTCGCTTGATGTAAGACTTGTGTTGATACTATCGTTATGTAATAAACAATGTGATGATGCCACCTTCTTGTAATTTGTCTAACTTATGTGTGTGATTGTTTCCTGGGCACACATGAGTATTCCGCCACAATTTTATCCTTAAAATTGGGGTGTGACACATAGCAAAACCTTAGTTGCACATTAGATAGTTTACTTTCTTGCATAGGTTTTGTCTAGGTGGAATTTAGAGGTCATAGTTTAGAGTAGAAGTTTTAAATTGCCTAATTCACCCCCCTCTTAGGCGTCACGGTCCTTTCAATTGGTATCGGAGCCAGTTGGCTCTCTTGTGGACTCTTGGCTTCACCGCCTTCGAGCCAACACCCCTATGAGAGGTTGGGATGGATACCTCTAGGCCTCCGCACTTTGACGGCACTAACTTCTCTTACTATAGTGCTAGGATGGCTTGCTTTTTAGAAGCCGTTGATCTAGGTGTCTAGAGAGTCACCCGCGACGGGATGAAACCCATTAAGAATCCCGAGAAGCCTACCACTGGTGATGAAAAAGAAATTCATCTTAATGCTAGAGCTAAAAATTGCTTGTTTGAATCTATTAGCATGGATGTCTTTAACCAAGTTTTTACTTTGCAAATATCTCATGAAATTTGGTTAAAACTACATGAGCTCCATGATGGTACAAGTAATGTACGTGAGCAAAAACATCACCTAACTAAAACAAGCTATGATTCCTTTAAAATGAATGATAATGAGCTTGTTCGTGATATGTATTCTGGGTTGAATCTAATTATCAATGAGCTCCATTCTATAGGAATTACAAAGCTAGGTGATGCGGATATTGTGAGGAAGATCATCTCCGTGCTTCCAAAGAACAAATATGCAACCATCATCACCATCCTCCACAACATGGAGGACTTGAGCACCATGACCCCGACCATTGTCATTGGCAAATTAGTGGCATTTGAGATGTCACGCAAGATGGGTCAAGAAGATGCCACCTCATCAAGCAAAGACATTGCTCTCACATGTGAGCACAAAAAGATGAAGGGCAAAAAGCAAGTTGAGACAAGCTCAAGTTCCTCAAGTGTAGAAGAGGATGATGAAGATGAAGAATCAAGTGATGATCAAGCCTCCACCTCATCCGACTCCTCCTTAGTTGAAGAAGAAACAATCAAGCTTATGAAAGGAGTGAAGAGGATGATCCGCAAGCTCAATGTCAAGGGTGTGCCCATCACCATAGAAGATTGCCTCTTCACCAATCAAAGAAGAGAGCAAAGAAAAAAGGGATGCTATAGATGTGGCAAGAAAGGGCACTTTGTGGAAGATTGTCCAAAACAAAAGCCTACACCCAATGACAAGAAAAAGAAGGGATGCAAGGCCAAAGCTCTTACCACCATCAAGACATGGGATGATTCATCAAGTGATGATGAAGCCCAACACAAGAGGCATGGCCGCAAGCACTCATCATCAAGCTCCTCACATATGTGCCTTATGGCACGAGGTAACTCAAGCTCTATCTCTAGTGAGAGTGATAGTGATAGTGATGATGAGCTACCTTCTTATAATGAACTTGTGCAAGATAATCTCAATTATGCTAAAGCTTGTACTAGTCAACAAAAGAAAATCAATGTTTTAAAAGAAAAATTAGTTAGCTCTCAACAAGCCTACAATGCTATGCTTGAACAATATGAAACCTTTTCAAATTTGAATGTTGAGCTATCTAACAAAATTGAGAAACTTGAGGCTAGTACAAGCACATGTGATAGTACAAGTAATGATGAGCAACTTGTTAAGAAAAATGAAAAACTAAAAGCAAAGTTAGCTAGCACACAAGATGCTTACAAAAGTTTGCTTGCTAAAATGGAAATTATGTGCAAACATTGTGATGAGCTAACTAACAAAGTTGCTAATCTTGAAACCATCGGAGCAAACCCCACCGAGGCATCTAAAATTGAGAAATCAATCTTTAAAATACCTAAAAAGGATGTCTCTACTTCTTGCATTGACTTACTTGATTTAGACTCACCCATGTGCAAACAAGCTGGTGTTGAAAATATGATTATAGATACATGTACACAAGAAGTTGCAATGGAAAATGAGCTACTAAAGCAAGAAGTGACCCGCCTCACCATGGACTTGACTCAAGCAAAAGGCAAAACAAGGCAAACCCGAACTCATCAAGATAACACCGTCAAGGGAGTGAAGAAGCTTGATGAGGAGCAAACTGTGGTTTGTTATGTTTGCCACAAGGAAGGCCACAAGTCCTATGAGTGCAAGGAGAAGCATGGGGGAGAAAAGAAGAAAGAGAAAAACAAAAGGCAAACAAGCAAGCTCTCCAACACCTACACCAACAAGGTGAACAAGAAGGCCTCCACACCCTATCTCTTGAAGAAGAAAAAGAATGACAAGGTGGTGGCCATCAAGGTGAACAAGCAAGCCAACAATGGGGCCAAACGCATTTGGGTGCCCAAAGACATCATATCAACAATGAAGAGCACCAAAAAGGTTTGGGTCCCGTAGGGGAAGTAAGTAGTCAAGTAGACCAAGGGGGAATTTGGAGACTTGGCAATATTTTGGGTGCATGTCATGGGGTGCATCTCATTGGATCATGTAATTGCCAAGCATATTAGTGGGTACTATGGACCCAAGTTCCCCTTCCCATGTGAGGTAACTAGATTTAAATTCTTGCAATTTCCTTTAGCATCTAGTTCCTTCATTGCCTAGGTTTGCATTGGTATTTTCATATCCTTTGTCATGCACACATTAGGCTTATCATATGATAGGATTGCTCGGTTTAACTCTTATCCTTAGAGCAAACCTATATGCTCTTAATTGGTTAGAAGCACGGCACATAGCTTCTTTTACTTTGTATTTACCTTATATGTGCCAAAGTCCAAATTATAGATAAAAGTACCCCAATTACCATCTTCAATTGATGTCACATTTCTTGTAATATCAATACGGAAAATGGTAGTTTGACCTTACAAGTCAATGTGCATGTCTCCCACAAATATTTCAAATTTGTATGCACACTTTTAGGGGGAGTTTACTCTACAATTTGGAAGCTTTGAGACTAACACCACTCTCAAGTTTATCATGTGTATAGTAGTCTCATTGCAAGGAAAATGAAGTCCTCGGAGACAAGCATCATATGTGGCGATAATCCAATTGGTATCTACATGTGGTATTCCTAACCGATATCATTATGTTGATTTCAATTTGATTCTCTTTTATGCTTTCTCCATGATTATATAGATTAAACTCCTTTGTGTATTAATTTGCTGGTTATGCATATGCTTTGCCATACACCATATGTATGCATAGTCTTAGGGGGAGTTTTAGCTTATATTATGTTTCCTCTCCTGAGCTTTAATGTCTTCCTTTTCGGTGTTTGATTCCAAAGGGGGAGAATGTGTAGGGACCAAAACCAAGCCCAAACTAAAAACAAACAAAATAACCAAAATCAAATTTTCAAAGTTTTATGGTTATTTTTTGGAAATGGTCCAAGAAAGGGAGGAAATGGTTTATGGATTTAGGGGGAGTCTTAATCCATAAAGCCTTAAAAAGGACTCAATGGCAAGGGCAAGATATGCTAGAATAAATATGTTTCAATTTGGTATTCTTTATAACATCATATGATCTTGCCTTTGCATTGCATCCTAGCAAGTAGACTGCATTTTAACTTATGTATCTATTATTTGCTTGTTTTGGTTGTGTTGTCATCAATCACCAAAAAGGGGGAGATTGTAAGGAAAATGGACCTCGGACCATTTAACTTCTGATTTTGGTGTTTGATGAACAACATAACCAAATTGGACTAATGCGTTCGCTAATGTTTGTTTTGTAGTCCAATAAGGTGCAAATGTGACTTGGACTAAGGCGACGTGGTGATCCGATGATCAACACATCAAGCAAGACATTTGAAGCTCAATAGAAGACTCTCAAGATCAAGCAAAGTCCAAGGCACAAGAATGGAACCAAGACGGCGCAAGAAATCATGAAGAAACGAAGCAAGGAGGCACATCGGACGCTGCATCGGACGCTGGCTCAAAAGCGTCGGACGCACCGATGACAAACCCTAGCTTGACTCAGCGCCAGCAGCAGCATCGGACGCACCGATGTGCTTACATCGAACGCGAAGGTAACACTGTGCATCGTGCACAGCGTTACATCGGACGCTGACGGTGTACATCGGACGCTACAGTACCAGCGTCCGATGGCTGTACAGAGAGGTTCCAGAGAGGCTCTGTGAGCATCGGACGCGTCAGGTGATCAACCATCGGACGCTGAGATAGCCATTGTGCACAGTGCCAGGCTGGCAGCTAGCCGTTAAAGGAGCATCGGACGCGCGTCCGATGGTCACGACTTCAGCGTCCGATGCTACGCTGTGAAGTCCATGACTTTCTCCAAACGGCTCTATTTGGTTGGGGCCCTATATATACCCCCATGGCCGGCCAAAACAAAAATGTTGGAGCTCAAGGAAGTATACCAAGAGTATAGACACATGTTTAGTTGCTCTAGCCACCAAAGTGCTCAAGTGATATACTAGGTGATTATTGAAGGTGCTTTGCGAAGTGCTTAAGCTAGTTAGACCACCGCTTTGCGCTTGCTCTAGGTGTTAGGCCTAGTGTTTAGTGAGGTTGAAAACCTCTTATCTACCGGTGCTTGTGCGCACCGTGGTTGTACATCGGTGGGGCTTGTAGTCTTGCGAGATCACACCGACCGAGTTTGTGGTGTGGCCGCCTCCGTGTACCGAAGGGAACAAGGCCCGCGGCATTTCGGCTGGAAGCTTCATAGTGAAGACGGCGGAGAGCATCCGGGAAAGGCTTTGCCACGAGTGGCTTAACCGGAGACCCACTTGCGTGTAGGGAAGGCCCGGAGCTATCCACGGAGTTATCTGACCGGGAGCTTGGCCCTTGCGAGGGATTCCTTGCGAGGGGCTCCAACGAGGACTAGGGGGAAGCTTGCGCGCTTCTCGATACCTCGGTAAAAATACCGGAGTCGTCGACGGGAGTTTGCATCTCTATCACACTCTTTAGCTTCTGCATTTACATTGCTACCTTGTTTATGTGCTTTACCTTTCCTAGCTTTCTCTTGCTAGTTGATAGGTTTGGAAACTAGGTAGCATAACTCCTTTTTGCGGTAGAGATAGCAAACACACATAGCAAAAC
Organism: Coix lacryma-jobi var. lacryma-jobi; assembly: GCA_009763385.1. Classification (NCBI taxonomy): domain Eukaryota; kingdom Viridiplantae; phylum Streptophyta; class Magnoliopsida; order Poales; family Poaceae; genus Coix; species Coix lacryma-jobi. The sequence continues at coordinate 110,129,357 of CM019827.1, read as the reverse complement.
CTTAGTTGCACATTAGATAGTTTACTTTCTTGCATAGGTTTTGTCTAGGTAGAATTTAGAGGCCATAGTTTAGAGTAGAAGTTTTAAATTGCCTAATTCACCCCCCTCTTAGGCGTCACGGTCCTTTCACTCTGCTCTACGTGTTTTTCTTCGGCTATGACAATATTTGTACCACTTCTACATCGAATTTTTGGTTTTATAGGTTATAAACTTCATCCTCACACCTTCATCACTACCATATCTCATTTCATGGTCTAGAAATAGTTAGGGATATATATTGTTTTTTATATTGCATTTCTTTGATTTGTAGCTATTTAAGCTTTAATTCACTTGATAGTTTGTATTCTTGGATGGAGGAAGCTTATAGTAGTTTATTTTAAATATTATGCATCTTTTATTAGTTTGCATAGTATATTTAATGCTTTAGATAAATAGAGAGAATTGTAGTAGTTTTTTAATATTTTAATTTAGAAAATAAGGAATTTATAGCAATTTTTTAAAAAAGAATATAGAGAGTAGTTGGCGACTCCTTCTGGGTCCTCGACCTTTCATCGGGTTTCAAAGCGACTTAGACCACACCTCCCTCTCATTGCGTGCGGCGAGTGTAAGCGAAATATTGTCATGGAGTACCGAGTGAGGAAGGAGTGCCCTTACAAGGATCGTATCTTCTACAAGTGTCCGGATCGCAATGTGAGTTATTGTGTCGCATTTGATGATTGTGGTTAATTTGTCCTATTTTTCTTGATGGTTTTGATCAAAACTCTTAATTTATTGTTCTAATTTTAGTGGGACGGCACCGGATGCAAAGGCTGGTACCGGGAGGATGAGTATATTAAACACGTGCAAAACAATCTTACGGAGGCGGGTGAGGCAGTGAGCCAACAGGAGCAGCTCAAGGATGTTGAGGAAATGAATGATCCATCTGTTCTAGTTGAGATTGGTCGCCGAATCCTTATGCTGTTGAAGTGCATTTTATCCATCTGTTCTTGATCAAGGAATCCCGCCTGAAATAAAACACTACTTGCCCACCACAGATATGTACAGTCTCGGCTTTACTAGATAAATTTTAGTGGAGAGTTTCATACCGTCGTTTTCAAGACTATCATGTCATACAAAATAAAATAAAACTTTGATAAAACACCTACTCTTACTAGAGAGTTTCATTCTTAGTTTCATTGATATTTTTATAACTCATAGAGAGTTGATAATCATGTCAAGAGTTTTATCTAGATGAAACTTATTTCATCTCTCTTCTTAAATATATTGTCATGTCATCAAAATTGTTTTTGTGACAACCTATTTAATGAAGATGAAACTCCCACTGATAGTGACCTTATATTATACTGAGTATATATATCTTATACTTGTTGGAGTTGTTCCAAATTCACTTCACGATATTGGCCGGGCTTCTGACGGAGCGAAGCGGAGGCCCGTCGCCGGAGGCTTGGGCCGGAGCGAAGCGGTACGGTACATATACCCTTTTAGGGTTTCGTGGAGATTAATTCTCTTGTAAGCCGCCATAGGCGTGTAACTCCAAAACTCTTGAGATAGTGAGATTGTTGTCGGCTGGTGCCCGTGGTTTTTCCCCTTCGCATTGAAGGGGTTTTCCACGTAAATCGTGTGTCTTCTCTGTGATTGATTTCGTTTACTTCATATTACTATACGTCGTTCATAACAATACTATACTGAGTATATATATCTTTTTTGGCAGCTTTCTCTAGGTATATGGTTGCGCGAGTGGGTATTTGGTTACAAGTAGTCTGTCACATTGGACATATAGACACTAATTTTGAGTATTAATATAGATTAATTACAAAACTAATTGTACTGATAGATGTATTAAGACTAATCAATCCATCATTACCATATGTTTACTGGAGCACCGCATATTGACAAATCATAGACTAGGCTTGATACAATCGTCTCGTAAATTAGTCTCCACATTTGCAACTAGTTTTGTAAATATTAGTCTATGTTTAATACTCTAAATAATATCTGATGTGACAGTAATAAACTGAAACCAAACAAGCCCCATAGTAGATTCTTGCACGAAATGCAGTTTGCATGTATTCCAATCATCAGTACCAATTTTTAATAAGATTTTATAAAGAACATTGTTCCGGCATACTGTATATTCACAGTTTATGAGAAAAACAGACAAAAAAAAATACAACCACTACCTATAAACTACATGCATCCATGCCGACAAAGCCTCGTCAAAGTACTAAGCTTCCACCAAGTTCAAAAGCGGTTAGAAAAAGACCAAGTCTCCAACAACGTTGTCCTTAATTGAAAACCACTGCGTGTCACAACCAAACATGGCTTCAAGTCAATGTTGCTGAGCTCATCAACACCTCGACGCAGCAAGCTCCAACTTCCCATAGCTCACAAACAGTTGCCATCACCGATCAAGAGACGCTACTGCACGACAATGCCTTCAGGAAGGTCACGACACCAATGGTATCGTCGTCACTAGCCAACACATAGGAAGGGTTTTAACCAAACGAAACTAACAGAATACGGCATGATCACCGTCCAGGCTTTTGCCTTGATCTCAACCGTCCTTACCATCGTCCGAGATAGCGCGTTCGGCGGCGCAACAAACATAGCACCTGAAGTGAAGACGACTGAGAGAACCTGAAGAAAAACATGCATCTAGCTGAGTTTGGACCATCACCGGCAACCTTTACCTGCAGCGACGACACCAAGCTCCTCCTTGCACTAGTAGAATACTGCTCATAGCTGGCGCCCCCTAATCATAGCACAGGCGGTTCTAGTTATCACGCGCCTGTGATATAAAAAGGGTCCGCAAACAGTTAACAGCCGTCAGTGGAACCCAACCGCCAGTGTAAATAGACCATTTATACAGGCGGTTGACTAAGCCAACCGCCAGTGTAAATACCACCATTTTCACTGGCGGTTGGGTTAAGACAGCCGCCTGTATTGTCTCTGGTATAAATACCTCCTCTTCCTCCCCGAGCAGCACTGTTTCTCGCCGCCACCTTCCATTGGAGGCAATTTTGGAGGTCCAGATTTTACAAAATACAAGGGGAGAGGTTTTGATCTTCATTTATTGGAAGGAGATTAACAAGAAAGGTTAGTTTGTGTCCCTCTTGCCTCAATTTGCTCATTCTTGCTCAATTTGATGATTCACTTTTTAGATCTAGGGTTTCACCCATGAGTGAGAGAGAAAAATACCTAGGTTAATGAGTGAGCTTGCTTAAGATGGTTAAATAATATCTCTCATCTATACTGCTTCGTGTTTACTTTTAAATTTTGTTTATGCATGATATCTTTCCTTGTTTTCATGTATACTGGTGTGTTCTTGAGTATTTATGTAGAGAGGGAAATGTAGGTTTTTATATAATATTTATGTTTTTTATTATGTTGTTTATTTCTCAATTGTTTTTTACGTTAGTTTGTGTCTCTCTAGCCTCAATTTGCTCATTCTTGCTCAATTTGATGATTCACTTTTTAGATCTAGGGTTTCACCCATGAGTGTGAGAGAAGAATACCTAGGTTAATGAATGAGCTTGCTTAAGATGGTTAAATAATGTCTCTCATCTATACTGCTTCATGTTTACTTTTTAATTTTGTTTATGCATGATATCTTTTCTTGTTTGCATGTATAATGGTGTGTTCTTGAGTATTTATGTAGAGAGGAAAATGTAGTTTTTTATATAATATTTAGGTTTTTTATTATGTTGTTTATTTCTCAATTGTTTTTTCACTATGTTTTTATGTTTTATGAATATTATGTTTTTTATTTAATAATGATACTTAGGTATTTTAACTTATGGTACTTAGTTTTTTTTACTTTAAACCTCAGTAAACTCTAAACACTAGCTAATAATAATTCCTAGCTAACCGCCCATGCTATCTCTGGTATAAATACCCCCTCTTCCTCCCCGAGCAGCACTGTTTCTCGCCGCCACCTTCCATTGGAGGCGATTTTGGAGGTCCAGATTTTACAAAATACAAGGGAAGAGGTTTTGATCTTCATTTCTTGGAAGGAGATTAACAAGAAAGGTTAGTTTGTGTCCCTCTTGCCTCAATTTGTAGACGACCATCCAGTAAGGATAAGGAATGTTGAGCGAAGCATCCCACAGAAATCATTGCCCTGGGTGCGACATGATGGAGAAGGAAGAATAGTGGCTGCCTAGATTATTTTTGTTATTTGCCTTGTAATCCATTTATGTAATCTTTATGCCACATTAGAGCCACTTTTATGTATTCAAATCATGAGTTTAAGTGAGTTTTACGGAAGATTGAAGTAGATGTGGACAACGTGTGGTACAACAGTGTCAAATAAAGTATTGCCCAAAACAAAAGTTGTAGACCATGGTGTCCCCTTCAACTTTGGTATTCAAAACTTTCTCATCAGAGCCATTTTTAAATCCCTAAGCCGCACAAAACTCTCTCAAAATTTGAATTTCAAAACTCCGAACATCAAGAAGGTAATAAATGAAGGGATGTCCTATACAAAAGATGTGCACTATGTTGTTACCTACAACTTTGATATTCAACAGTTCCTCACTAGAGGTAATTAAGTGTGCCATGTTTCATCTGCGAGTTGTCGGACTATTAAATTCGTATAACTTAAAAAAATTTCAGTAATTCACTAGATTTTCCAAAAATCCTCAATTTTGGTATGGGGGCATGTATTGGCCAACTAAACTCCAGGAAAAAGAATGAAATTATTTGAACAAAGTGACAACATAGATGTTTCACAAGTGGTCACATCTCTTAGAGAGTTTGAGTGAGTTTTACGGAAGATTGGAGTAGACGTGGACAACGTGTGGTACAACAGTGTCAAATGAAGTATTGACCAAAACAAAAGTTGTAGATCATGGTGTCCCCTTCAACTTTAGTATTCAAAACTTTCTCATCAGAGCCATTTTTAAATCCCTAAGCCGCACAAAACTCTCTCAAAATTGGAATTTCAAAACTCCGAACATCAAGAAAGTAATAAATGAAGGGATATCCTATACAAAAGATGTGCACTATGTTGTTACCTACAACTTTGGTATTCAACAGTTCCTCACTAGAGGTAATTAAGTGTGCCATATTTCATCTGTGAGTTGTCGGGCTATTAAATTCGTATAACTTAAAAAAATCAGTAATTCACTAGGTTTTCAAAAAATCCTCAATTTTGGTATGGTGGCATGTATTGGCCAACTAAACTCCAAGAAAAAGAATAAAATTATTTGAACAAAGTGACAACATAGATGCTTCACAAGTGGTCACATCTCTTAGAGAGTTTGAGTGAGTTTTACGGAAGATTGGAGTAGATGTGGACAACGTGTGGTACAACAGTGTCAAATGAAGTATTGACCAAAACAAAAGTTATAGATCATGGTGTCCCCTTCAACTTTGGTGTTCAAAACTTTCTCATCAGAGCCATTTTTAAATCCCTAAGTCACACAAAACTCTCTCAAAATTTGAATTTCAAAACTCTGAACATCAAGAATGTAATAAATGAAGGGATGTCCTATACAAAAGATGTGCACTATGTTGTTACCTACAACTTTGGTATTCAACAGTTCCTCACTAGAGGTCATTAAGTGTGCCATATTTCATCTGCGAGTTGTCGGGCTATTAAATTCGTATAAGTTAAAAAAAATCAGTAATTCACTAGATTTTCAAAAAATCCTCAATTTTGGTATGGGGGCATGTATTGGCCAACTAAACTCCAGGAAAAAGAATGAAATTATTTGAACAAAGTGACAATATAGATGCTTCACAAGTGGTCACATCTCTTAGAGAGTTTGAGTGAGTTTTACGGAAGATTGGAGTAGATGTGGACAACGTGTGGTACAACAGTGTCAAATGAAGTATTGAACAAAACAAAAGTTGTAGATCATGGTGTCCCCTTCAACTTTGGTATTCAAAACTTTCTCATCAGAGCCATTTTTAAATCCCTAAGCCGCACAAAACTCTCTCAAAATTTGAATTTCAAAACTCCGAACATCAAGAAGGTAATAAATGAAGGGATGTCCTATACAAAAGATGTGCACTATGTTGTTAGCTACAACTTTGGTATTCAATAGTTCCTCACTAGAGGTCATTAAGTGTGCCATATTTCATCTGCAAATTGTATTTTAAAAAAATTGGAAATTAGTTAATACAGGCGGTGGTCAATACCAACCGCCTGTAGATATTGACGACCGCCTGTAGAAATGGGCTCCCTATATAGGTCAACTCGTCACCCCGAAAATTTTCTAAGTCCTGGCGCCGGTTCTTTTCAAAGAGACGCCGACAAGCTGCCAAATTTTTCCGCCGCTGCCTCATCGTCGCGCCACCGTCCCCTCTCCTCTGCGCTCGCCATTGCCGTCGCTGTTGTGAGTCCTCTCCTCCTCCTTCTCCTCCTCTTCCGCCTCTCTCTCTCCGCGCATTTGGTGGCGGCGGCGGCGCGGCGGCGGGAATGCCGTGGCTCGCGGCCACCGCCGGCTCCGTCCGTCCGGTGAACTGTGGCCGCGGGCGCGCGGCACGGTGGACGAGGAGGCTCGGCGGCGGGCGTTGCACGGTGCACAGCGGCGCGCGGCACGGTGCACGGCGGCGGGCGCGACGGCCGCCGCGCGGCTGCGAGCGTGAAGCAGAGGAGGGAGAGAGGGAGAAGAGGGAGAAGAGGGAAGTGGGCCGTTTAGGGAGAAGAGGGAAGTGGGCCGAGGGGCATGGCCGGTTTTTTTTTCTTTTTTCTTTTATATAATCATTCTAAAATTCATATCCTGAGAAATATTATTCCAAAAATAATGTAATAAATTTTGTTTTGTTTCCCTCGACAAGATGTATACATAAATAAATGAAAATAAATTTTATTTTGTTTCTCTCGTGAAATATATATTTAAAATGATTTAAATTGAATATATGCCTCATAGTTTGTTTAATACATAAATAATTCTAGGAATACCAAAAAAATGTGAATCCAATTTTGGTAGTTTTATTGAACTATGTAGAAGCTGTGAAAAATATGAAATGTCATGTTTTTTTCTTTTTTCTTTTTTTAATCATTCTAAAATTCATATCTTGAGAAATATTGGTCCAAAAATAATATAATAAATTTTGTTTTGTTTCCCTCAACAAGATGTATACATAAATAAATAAAAATAAATTTTATTTTGTTTCTCTCGTGAAATATATATTTAAAATAATTTAAATTGAATATATGCCTCATAGTTTGTTTAATACATAGATAATTGTAGGAATACCATGTTTTTTTCTTTTTTCTTTTATAAATCTCCTTGTGATATTATTATATATTTATGTCAGTTTGTCGCGATGAGTTCTCCGCGCAAGGATCAAGCCCCAGGATCTGAACATACGGAACAAGCCCCAGAGTCTGACCCCATGACGAAAGAAGTGACCCACCAAACAAACAAAGTCCTGGGGTCGTCCGACCCCACGGATAAAGATGGCAATGGGTAAATCCCCATCGGGTATGCACTCCCCAGACCCATCCCCGCGATAACAATTTGAAACCATGGGTATCCCCATATCCAGTTGCGGGTGGGGGAATTTCCCCAGATCTATACCCGGCCGGGTAAATATACCCAGCGGGTCACCCATACCCGCCAATAGTTCTTTTGTTGGTACATAAAAATCAGCATTTCAGTAGCAATCATCACTCCAAAAAAAAATAGACAAACAATAGCATAATAATTGCTACTGCAACCCGCAATCACATCACATAGTACCATAATAATTCATGATCCATACACATTAGTACTTAGTAGATAGTAGTACTTCGCTAGCAGTAACCACTAGCACCCGATGGGCTTCTTTAATTTTGGGCGGGGTATTTTTCGCCCATGGGTAAACGGGTATGGGGACGCCCCATACCCACGTACCCGATGGGTCAAGGTTTTGCTCCGTTTGTGTACCCATGGGTAATGGTTTTACTCCATATTAGTACCCTAATGGAGTAAATACCCGTCGGGTATCGGGTCGCGGGTCCCCATTGCCACCCACGAAACGGGTGAAGCCCCAGGGGATGAAACTCCGGAATATGAAAGTGTTAGCGATGACATGGAGCCTCCCAAAGTGAGGAAGGCTCGTCGTGAATTGCAACGTGACCCTGATTATAATCCACAAGCCGATGAGGTAATCCTTGTCTATTATACATGATTTGGATCTATAATGTTTGTATGTAATTACATGATTTCGATCCATAATGTATATATATATAAACCCATCTATACGATTCACAATGTCTATACTCAGGAGGCAATGTCTCAAATGCAAGAACTGATTTGGCAACATGAAGTGGCACAAGCCGAAGATGCACCGGAACCGACCACAACGACGACCACTGAGAGATCAAGGAAAAGAAAGCGGAGCAATTTGAAACGAGGCGAGAGAGGATTAAACAAGTTTCCAGACGACGTATATGTCATCTCAGATGTTAGCCCGATCGGACAACCCCTAGCTCCTGAGGAGGCCCTACCTAAGTATCGGAACAGCATTGGTTTCTGTGTTAGGGACATTCTTGACATCACTATTCGACAGTGGTCCAGTGTGTCAGATGATGACAAGACAAAAATTTGGGATAAAATCAAGTCGAGGTTCCTGTTTCCTCGAAACACACCAGAGGCACTGATAAAGGAATACACAATGAAGCAGTGTGCAATCAGTTTCCGAAACTGGAGGTCAGAGATGAATACCAAGTTTGCAAAGAGAGGGTTGGACCCTACAAGCAGATACAAGATTACTAAAGGACAGTGGGCGATCTTTTTAGAGCAGAGGAGAGAGCCAGAGTTCTTAACTATCAGCGAAGCCAACTCTGCTCTCGCTAAGAAGAACAAGTACCACCACCGTCTAGGCACAGGTGGTTACCAGCGTCAGGTTCCCAAATGGAGGCAAGAAGAGGCTGCGAAGAAGGCGGCAGGGTTGCCAGCGCTGTCCGAGCAAGTTGGTGAAAGGTCGGCAAATTGGATTCTTGCTCGAAAACCAAAGGAAACTGAGAGCGGTGTGTCCTTTGACGACCCAATGTTTGAAGAAGCAACAAAGAGCATCTTTGCGGTGGCGGCCAAGACACAGGAAGGGAAATTCAAGCCACGAAGGGAGAGGGACATCCTTACTACGGGCCTCGATAACCCTGAGCATCCTGGCCGTGTTCGGGGCATCTCATCCAAAGAGGGATGGAAGGATGGATTCTGCCCTCAGTGGCAAGGTTAGTATAAGAAACGTGATCGATACAAGGAAGAAATGACAAGTTATTTAAAGCAAGAGGCTAAGAAATAGTTCACGGAGATGATGGCAAAATTGCTAGAAAATCCTCCTCCTGAGTTGATGCAAAAACTAGCGAGTGCGGTTTCAAATCAACAGATTAGCGTTCAGGCACCCCAGATGCAGCTAGTCCTAGTGGTGTCACAATGTGCAACCAACATTCCAAGCAGTGTTGCGTCTACGGCGAACAAGGTTCACTATCCGGTTGATGACATTGTTGGTCCCATGTCGTGCTCCCTGGTCATAAGATATGGCATTAACAATCATCGTACAAGGGAAGTAGCCAAGGGCAAAGCAATCCCAGGACGCAAATACCATGGAGCTGACATTCCTGAAGACTACTGCAGGGTAGAAGTATCGATCGTGGTTCAAGGATACGAGGATGAGATTCTAGACATCCCTGGTCCAGAGGACATTGAGAAACTCGGACAGGCTATAAACAATTTCATCCTTTGGCCTAGGTGGGACGTCCAGCTGATGGAGCAACCCACTCAGGAGTCATCAGGACGTACAGATCCTCTTCATGACCACCCACCATCACCTCACCAATCTATTCCCGACCCTCAATCATCACCTCCGCCACAATAATCACCTCCGCCACAGTCAGCACCATCTCCGCCACAGTCATCTCCTCCACCACAGTCAGCACCACCTCCGCCACAGTCGTCTCCTCCGCCGCAGTCAGCACCATCCCCGCCACAGTCATCGCCTTTGCCACAGACACCACCATTGAATTCCCCACCTTCCCCACAACCCGAAGATCCTCTGCCACAAAGCAAGGAGCCACCACCACCGCCAAAAAAGAAATTTTCGGTACCCAAGTTGGTTTCCGCCTACGAGCCAAAGAAGAAAATAGCTGGGACAACCAAATTTTTAAAAGGAATTGGACAGAAACGCACTTCAGAAGTCGTTGAGTTGTCTGAGCTTCAGAAGTCAGCGAAGCCAGTGCCTAAGGTAATTCCTTGCACTATCAAGGTCCCAACTGCAGAAGATTACAAGTCTATCCCTAAAAATTTTGTGTTGGGAAGGCCTCTACTCAAGCGGAAGACACTCTTAAATATTCCAAGCAATATAAAAAGGTTGCATGACTGGTATATGAGAGCCGCTTCTGTTGGCATCGACACCATCAACGTGTGTATCCCCCAAAAGACATTTCTAAGTGAAAATAACATGTGCATCATTAACTTTGAAGACATTTGGTTGATGATGAATCTCGAGAGACTAGACGTACAGATCGTAACAACATTTGCACTGTAAGTGTTACATAGTTTAAAATGCATTATAGTTGTGTCAATGCTGAATATCTGACTTGCACATGTGCCTTGCAGAATGCTATATGATCAGCAGGAGACCAGGAGTTTATTATGGGCAAGATTTCAATTATTGTGTCAATGAAAAGATTGGCTATCTGAACCCAATTGATATATGCGAAGAACGACACACTTTCAGAATCGAAGATGACAACATAGAGTTACTGGGCTTAGAAGGTGAGGAACGAGACAAGAAAATCGCAAAGTTGAAGTTGGCGTATGAATCCCAGTACGCCTTCTACATTGGAATGTCATTGCTCAAATATCAACATAGGGAATCGGTAGTGGCCCCGTACCACTTTGGGTAAGTGTGAGTTTCCATAGATGCATCATGAATTTGATTCCAATATACAAATGCATCATGAATTTGATTTGTGCAGGGACGACTGGATCTGCCTTTTCATTTATCCTAGGGACGGAAGGGTGCTGGTACTAGACTCCGCAAATTACCCGCCATCAAGCTATGCAAAATTCATTGAAATGTTAGAGCTGTAAGTCGAGATATGCATTCTTACTTTTGTATTTTGAGAGTTTGTGTATAATTAACATAGTGATTCTATTCGAGATCATAGGGCATATAGGTTTTATAAGATAAAAGGTGGAAGGTGCGACGCCAACATTCAAGGGCAGCTATTGCAAGTTTTTTATGACTGGCCGGTAAGTTGGTGAAAATTTACTCTTATGAATACAAAACATATATATACTATACATAGGACCATGGTTGCATGGTTAAATATCCACTTTCCCATTATATAGTGCCCCAAGCAACCACCTGGATCTGTCATCTGTGGATACTAGATGTGCGAGCACATGAGAGAGATCGGTCGATACGTCAGCAACCCTTCTGAGATAATACAAGTAATAGTCGTGTATGTAGTACTGTACACCATAGTATTGACAAACTATGTATATGCAGGAATATAAGGTATTGATAAACTTTCTTTGCAGGAATATAAGGAAGACAAGGCAAAACGCATCACCGAACGTACTTTGTACAACATAGTTGAGGACCTGAGCCTTTTTTCTATTGAAGCACGTCATTTCAACGGAGGGGGGGTATTATGATCATGACAGTGAATTATCGAAGCCAGAGTACCGAGTGCTAACAGAGATTTCTAGGTTAAAACTAACTCGAAATGGTTATTAGACCACCTGTGCAAACTTGGATGTATGTAATGTGCAAACTTGCAACTCTATGTTTGTGAGCACGAAACTTTAATGTATATAAGTGTATGTATGAAATATGTAAATTGCATGTTGCTATATTAATGTATATGCATATATTTAATTTAACAATATAATTGCATGTTCCTATATTAATGTATATATTTAATTTAATAATATAATAATTATAATTAACAATATAATATATATAAAACTGGTCTACAACAGCACAGGCGGTTAGTTGTGAACCGCCTGTGGATTAAACAATAGCCAGTGTAAATAGACTATTTACACTGGCGGTTCCTTAAGTGAACCGCCTGTGGAAATCGATTTCCACAGGCGGTTCACAACTAACCGTCTGTGCTGTTGTTCCATTTTCACCAGCCCCCAGCGCAGGCGATGCTAGAAAACGCCTGTGAAAATGGGTTTTCAACCACCTGTATAGTATGTCTCTGTAATAGTGTTGACATCGGCTCGTAGAGATCGCACCACCAAAGCCGCCGAGCCGGCCAAACCAATACGAGCATCAATAATCCATGTGTCACACAACTTGAACTCGTCATCGCAGTCAACGGTGGCAACGGGTACATCCCATCGAGTATTGGCATCCCGTCTCCATCCCCGCGAATTAAAATCCATCCTGTCCTCATCCCATTTTTGCTCGCGGGTACAGAATTTTCCCCGTCCTCATCCCCGTCGGGGATTTCATACCCGTCGGGTACCCATACCCGAGTATGCACCCATGTATAATCATATATTACATGTTACAATAATACAATGGATAAGATACATCATACATTATGATCATAGATTATAGTTAGCATCATTTTTATATAATTCTAATTGGGCTAGGGCCATCATATGTGCACTAATTCTATTTTATATTATATATATACATACTATAATAGCAATAGCGGGTTCTCCAACGGGTAACGGGGACGAGTATATAAGGAACATCCCCGTCCCCGCCATCCCCGTTCGGGATGAGTTCTTGCCCATTTAAATTCCCGCGGGTACAAATAACGTCTCATCCTCGTCCCCTAATTGATCAAATACCCGTCGGGTATCGGGTATCGGGTACCCGTTGCCATCTTTAATCGCAGTGCCAGTGCCACTGCCACCGTGTGCTTTCCCATGCGGAGTCACCGCATCACCACCATGCTGCCCACGCGCAGCCGATGCTCCGCTGCCGCACACCTCCACGCTGCGGCCAGCACCGCAACCGCACCAGTTCAGTTCTGGACCGCCAACACGCAGCCACCGTGCCGCCTCTGTTCCACCGCCACACTGCTTTCTCGTGGCCATGGCCACCACCTCTGCACCGCCACACCGAGCAATGATCCCTGGGCGGTAGCGGTAGATCCAGATCAAATTTGTCTTACTATGTTTTGCATGAAATTTATCGAGAAAAGCTACTTAACAACCGGTTATTTTCTTTCTTTCTAAACAACCGAATTTTAAGCCAAGAAGAAAACATGTAACCGTAGCTGCTGTTCCTAGATTCAAGAAGGAAACACGTAACAGAGCTCCTGCAAGCACTTCTGTCCACTGCACATGCCTCGCTCGCCTCGCTTGCGTGTGCCACCAGTCACCGACGAATCCCCACCACCACTGCCACCTCATGCCTGAATCAATCATAGTAGGTCCAAGAAGAGAATGAGTAAGATCTGTAATTCGTAATTTTGTCTCTAATATATGTAAACAATTTGATATATATATATTTCTCAGATATCTGAAATCCATAGTAATAATTTATAATTTATTTTGAGAAATTTAGCATATTGTTGACACAAAATCCCGGTCGATCAGCGCCAACACACTCGTGCGCACGATCCTCAGAGGGGTACGGAGCGAGTCCTGGCCTCCTGGACCTTCAACAAGCGGTGGAGCCGATTCTCAGCAAAATCGACTTAGGACGTGCCAGTCAATTTGACCTGTAATTGACAAGGAGAAGAAAAAAATTATCAAATTGTGGAACCTGCCGGTTTGGTGCCAGACAGTTCCAAATTATGCGGCTCTGATATAGCCATTTGTCTTTAGGACATTGACTACAAAGTCAACTCCCATGAAATTTGCATGTAAAGTGACGAAAAAGATAAGAAGCATAACGGCTATGACATATGTAAGATGAACGCTTATAACAAACAGACAGCCGATAAACTTAAAAGATATTAACGGATAAAAATCTATATGTACGTTCAAGCGACATGAAACCAACGTATCGACTAAATGCACAAGCAGTTCTATTTGTTAACAGTGGGGTGTCTCCATGCAACCGTAATAACAAATAGATCGATAAAATAACTTAAAACACCAACAGTGGGGTGTCTCCATGCAGCCTTGATGATGGTCAAACTAGACCACGTCTCGTGCATAAAGTAGATCCGTTGATTACAGACCACTTAAAAGAACATATTATGAAGAAAGCATAACTGGATCGGCTATTTTAGCCGATTCTGGGTCCATGAGGCACGAACAAGATCTACCCGACAAAAGCGTAATTTAATCTAAAATAAACAGACTTAATCTATCATATATATCAGTGGGGTTCGAAAATACAGCCGTAATAGACATGATAGATCAAATCTATCTACTCTTAAATCAGATCATGGTTTTATCGAATATCTCGAACGTACAACATGTAACAACCAAGATTGACAAAATAGTCGATGAGAGGCTTGTATCGGCTATTTCCTCTGTTATGAGCGTGTAAACCTCAGAACAGCCGATACTAAGCATCCTTTAGGCACAAGCTACTTTGTCAACCTTGATTGGGCAAGATGTTGTTTAAAACGTAAATAAACAGATTAAAACATAAAACAACATCGATAACTTGATGAATCTATTAGCTTGCCAAATCAATAAAGCCGATAACTAGTCAAGATCGACTAAAGTAAGAGGTTGATCAGAGTCAAGACAGTCTTACAAAAGACGAGCTTAGACCGATAACTAGCCATGCCATAACTTAACAAGAGGTTGGTCGATGCCAATGCAGCCTTATTACACGATGAAACAAGCCATTGGTGAAACTTACAAGCAAACCGGAGGTCGGTCGATGCCGATGCAGCCCTGCCTGATTGAAGGTCTCGCCGAGATCTACATTACTCCTACTCCTAGGGTTTTGGCCGAGGGCCGGTTGTGTTTGATTGATTGGGATCCTTTACAAAATCTGGGTTCTTAGCTATTTATAACCCGATTAACTCCTGCCCTAATACGAGTAGATTACAAAAAAGCAAACCTGATTGACTCCTGCTCTAATACGAGTAGATTACAAAAAAGGAAAAGTAAAAGACGACCCAAACTTGAACTCCTTGGTCGAGTCCGACACGTCTTCGAAGCCCGTCGTGCTGGTCCGCATGAAGCTTCCGGGTCACCTTCGACTCATACGAGCTTTTTATATTTCCAGGTTGATCCTTTTCCTTAAATAAATCGGTCGTTTATGTTTACAAAATATCAAACTTCTCAGTCCAAAATCTGGTGTAAACTCATGCCCCCCAATTTTGGGATGAAATTTATTTTATTCCAAAAATGTTATTCTCTTTTCCTTAAGGTCCGATCGATTAACCTCATAGCCGATCAGCCGAGTTTTCCCCCAAACCGTTATCACTTTCTTTCAGTTCTCAAACCCTAACCTTCAAAGAAGTCCGCCGCCACTTGATTTTGAGCAAAATCCTTTCAAGAGCTCAACTCTAGTGTCTCCGCAAGTCAAATGGCGACTCAAGATTCCATACCTGAGGTAAAATCCAAGGTCTCCCGTCATCCTTCTTTTTTGGTGAACTTTCATTTTTGCATTTTTCCTCAAATTTTGAATTTTTAGGCGCTTCATGACCAAATCCTCATCCCGGTTCAGGATAACCCAGATAATTTCTTTCTTGGTCCAGTAGGTAATCTTGATCCTACTGAAGTTATCACTGCCGAAACCCAGAGAATTCCCTTCAAAAATTCAGATTTTGCTTCAAAGCATTGGGGCAAAATTCCTTTCAGGAATTGGCCATCGATTGTTCCAGGTTGGAGAGACTGGATGATCAAGGTGGAAGCCAAGAAGAAGTCGGACTGGGTTCTCCGCAATCTGGATCAGTGCATCACTCTGTCCTTAGCTGACATGAAGAAGAATGAACAAATGCTGAAGGCAGCTTGTTATTTTTGGTCTGGTACCTTCAACACTTTCATGTTCAAGAAGGGCCCTATGACTCCAACTTTGGCCGATGTGCACATGCTGACCGGCCTAAACATCGTTGGATCGACTAACCCTTACAATCTCCAAACCAAGCCTTCCATCAAGCTTGGAAAATCTGGTGGCTAGGCCAACTATATTGCTACCTTCAATACTCCTCAATCCAGTGTTTCAGAACGAGAACACATCATCTTTCTGAATATGTGGCTGGAAAAGTATCTGTTCTGTGGTCAGAGTTGTGGTCCAACTTCCAATTTCTTGGCTCTAGCAGAAAAATTGCCTGTGACCTCAGATATACCTCTGGGAAAGTACCTTCTGGGGGCTCTATACAACATGTTGAATAAAGTAGCCCAGAGTTTGATGGAAAATGAAGACATCTCATCAATAATAGGTCCTTGGTGGTTGCTCCAACTCTGGCTTAACCTTCATCTTCATAGGTTGGTAACCCCAGACTTGAAAACTTTATCTTTCCCAGAATTATATCCAGATAGCCAAGAAGGATCATTGTCTGATAATGCCAAAGTGAGAAGGTGTACTTCATTTGGAGAAGCTACTGCTATAATATCTATCGATGAACCAGCTAGCTTCTTCTTCAAAATCTTCTACAAGGGATTTCCTGCTGACATCTTCAAATGGTTCCAATACCCAGACATTATAGATTTTGAGAACCCATACACCTTCAGGTTCCAAAGAGAATGTGATGATGAAAGTCTGAAGATCCTGTGTCAGATTATGAAACCTTGTCTCCTACCAACTGAAATTAGGCATGATAGAGAAAAACCTCCCATGTCCTATGAATTTTATCATCCTGTTATGGCAGTCAGACAAATTGGTTTTGGTCAAGGGCCTCCATCCCTGTATTTTGTTCATAAACTCAGGCCAAGGGAAGCAGTAGACTCTGCCTTAGAGTATGACAGAATATTTCAATTGGAAAAATCTGTTTCCGTGAAGGTGGTCAAGGAATGGGACTGTAGACCCTTTTCTTCAGTCTCCTTCCAGAACTGGTGGCAGCAATGGAGCATCCACCTCTTCAGCGAAGCTGTGGCCACTTACTGTCTGAAATTACACTCAGACTTCCAGGCAACTGATGAGGTACAATTCAATTTGTCTTCAGGATTTGGTCACTCTGAATCCTCCAGAAATAAAGTACAACATATGGTGCCCAAATCCAAGGATTGGTTGTGACGCTCCCACCATCAAGACTTTGATGAAGAGGAAAGCTCCTGATGCCTCAGATGATCAAACTCTCAGTACTTTTATAAAGGAAGCTGGCTCTTCTAAAAAGCAAAAGATCAACAAGACAACTGCCAAGGTTGTATCTAAAAAGAAAAAGAAAGATACTTCTAGTAGCAGCCAATCCTTGATCAAGAATGTCGATATAGAGGTAAAAATCTGCTTTTCCCTATTCCCATCAACAAGTCCGTAATCTTTTATCTTCTAATTCCTGGGAACATGCCGGCACTCATAATGTTGAGTTGCCTTAGGAGCAGGTGGATGCTCAAAATGTAGATCATGAAGCACCTCCTCTTCCTGACACTGATCAAGAACCCCCCCCCCCAACCAGGTATATCTTTTGGCTGATAGCTCCATCTTCTTCAGTGGATGTCTTTGAAACTAACAAAAGATTTCTTTCAGATGTACTTCCTGAGCCTTCTCCTATCCTCCCTAAGCTTCAAATTAATTCACTTGATCAGGTACTCTAATCAACACTGCCTTTTCCTTCCAATAGCTTCTCATCTGTGATTATTCATCTACTTATCTATGTAGGAGCAAGGAGAGCCTTCTTCTCCTGTCATCCCTTTCAACTTGAATGACTACATGGATGAAGAGGAAGCTTCCGCAGCTAGATCCTCAAGAGATCTACCTGAAGAAATCAAGACTCGGCTTCAAACATTAATCCCCCTTCTGGAGGTTAACACAGCCGACTTGATGCAGTATGCAAAGGGAGTCAGAGATATTTTCAATCTGATCAAAGATGACATACCCAAAGACCTAAAGGATACTTTGTCTTCTGTTGCTCATATAGAATTTCTTGAGCCAAAGTTCTCCGAGGTCAAAGCCAAATTCAGGGCACGAGAGGCTCAAGTACATCTGCCAGCACGCGAACAGTGATGTATTTCTGATATGGTTGCTGAAAAGAACGCCATAGATCAACTAAATTCAGACTCTACCGTTCTTATCGGCAATCTGTCATCTCTAGAAATCGAGAGGAATAAACTGCTGAGCAGGCTTCAGGCTATCGATGAACAGATCAAGTTGAAGAAGGATAGCCTGGAGAACGTCCCTGTTGCCCTTCGTGAGCATAAGAAAAAGATAGCAATTCTTCATGGCGAGCTCCAGGATATCAAAGCCAAGAAGAAACTGATCCTAGGCTCCATTGAAGAAGATCAGAAAGAGATCGATGAAATAGATGTTATCCGATTGAATGCTTTGAGTGCACTGAAGTCTGTGCTAAATATGTAACTTTGCTTATCCGCAGTTTCTTGATTTGCAACCCTTCTTTTGTAAACATTCTTCTTTGGTTGACCATCGTCATGATACTCTAATATTTATTTGGTACTCCGTAACTTTATCAGCTATTCAGCCGATATTATCCAGACAATTTATTTTTTAGCCGATTAGTACCAGGATGGTCTAATCTTTAGCCGATTACTATCAAAACGGCTTATTTAGTCGATTCACCTTAGGATCTAGATCCGAGGGTGCCCCCGAGCCGACGCCTTTTCACCTTCTCGAGTCTTACTCATAAATACCAGACGCCGACTTCTCAAATACATCGCGCATTCGTTGCCTCACTCTTCGGCCTTTGCTCTTCTCATTCACCAACTGCTCTTCTTCCTCACTCGGTGTTCGTAGCAATGGCGGACAACCGCGGAAAACGCCCTGCGGAGGTATTGGAGTCTGTAGATGGTCCTCCGGCAACCCGTCGTCGTGTGCTCAGGTAATGATTCTTATCCTCAGCGCTTCTTTATGCTCCGAAATTCTTCGTTTATTCGAGGAAAAACCCTAACCTTTTTCGTAGTCCTCCTCCCCCGGTAGACGGCCAAGGTCCCAGCCAACCCCCGTCGGAGTATGAGTTGGCATTGGACGATGGTGCATGGGCCTTCATCCGGAATGTCCCCGACACCCGACGCCTCCTAGAGGAGGAGCGCCATCGAACCGCCCGCCTGGTGGAGGAACGGGAAGTCCTCTGCGCTCGCCTCAACAGTGCTCTCGAGCACCTAGAGGCGTCCGACGCCAGGGTTGCTGGTATTTTCCCAAATCTCCCAACTTGTCACTCTGATTACCTCCTGTATAACAGCACTAGTGACTTTGTTGGCAACTGCTTGCTTAAATACTTAGCCGATTTATTGTTTGATTCAATTGAATTAGCTATTTTTTCTGAAATTTAGTTTCTTTTATCCAAATATAGAACTCCAACAGCAACTTGAATGGCTCCCTGGGCGAGCCACAGCGATTGCCAACTTTGTGAACGCACGGGGAGACAATCTGCGGGCGCGCCTGGATGATGTCGGGATGCGTATCAGGGAGCTGACCCTTCACACCATCTGCCACAGCGCTACCTTCACCCTCGCCGGAGCTGAACTCAGCGGCGTTGAGATCTCCGTGGAAGTTTCTCCCTCTTTCGTCGGCGCCAGGACGAGGGAAGATTTCCGGGAGCTGGTGGAGGAGTTCCAACCCTGGGGCTCACCGTGACAGAGGTGTCGCACCTAGAGGACCTCCTGAACAAGCTCCATTTAGATTAGTTTGTTTTTAATATTCCTTTTGTGTATCCGGCCTGGTGGCCGAACAAATCTGAACAACAAGCCTGCCCCTGCATCGTCAGGCTAAATAATTCTGTTAACTATCGTTTGCCTAACATTTCATTGCATTGCTTGAGCTTTCCAAAGCTTTTCCTTTTGATGAATCTTCTAAAGGCGATACTTCCTTAGTATCGGCTATAAATTAAAATCAAAAGTCGATACATACATATCGGCTATTTTTGTTATAAAGGCGATACACTAGTATCGGCTATAAAATCAAACAAATCGATCTTCCGTTCTAATTCTAAAAGAATCAATCTTGACTGTCATAACACCGGCCTTAGTTCATTGGCGCCGATGCGAATCCTTGCCAGCAATTTAATCCTCTAGAATATTTTTGAAGCCGATTGCTTAGATCGGCTGTTGACTCTCGTTGGTTGTCTTGAGAAAGTCTTCTTCGAGAATTCTTCCAGAAAAGCACTCCATGTTATCAAAGTTCCAAACATCAGGGTCTGAATAAGCAATACTAACAGTTGAATCGGCTGGCACTACTTCCACGGTGTCACCAATCCACTGAATCACATTCTGATGCATGGTAGATGGAATGCAACAATTGGCGTGGATCCAATCCCTTCCAAGAAGCACACTATAGGATCCTTTTGCATCGACTACAAAAAAAGTAGTCGGCATACTCTTGCTGCCAATTGTCAACTCAACACATATAACACCTTTAGTAACCGATACGTTGCCAGCAAAATCGTTCAACCTCATATCAGTTTTAGTCAAGTGTTTTGTAGTCTTACCAAGGTTTCTAAAAGTGGCATATGGCATCAAGTTAACTGCTGCCCCCCCCCCATCAACTAGCATCCTGTTCAAAGGTCTTCCATCGACAAACCCTTTCAAATACAATGCCTTTAAATGAGAATGTTTCTCGGGTTTTTGAAATGTAGCATCTTCTGCTTGATAGATCCACTGAGCAACGTCTTCCTCATTATCAGATTCTTCTTCATGATCAGAGGTTCTAAATTCAGTAGGTAGCATGAACAGAGCAGCGATATTAGCCGATGATTCACCCTTATCGGCTATCTGCTTGACCTGCCAAACCTTGGGTTTCTTTTTCTGGACTTCGTCGTTTCTCAACCTCTGAACTCGTCGCTTCTGGCTTCTGGTCAAGCCACCAGGGCACCATTGTACTTCCTGCCATGGATGATCATGATCGGCTAATCTTGCTCCAAGCTAACTATGAACACTTTTATTTTTTATGCGCCGATATATATTTTCAAACCTTAATCTTTCATATACAGATTGGCGGTTGTCTCTTGACTGCCTATACTCTCGGTACTGATCACTGCACTCTGGGCAATTACGAAGAGTAGGAAGCTTTAAGCCCTCATTCCAACAATGTCTGAAGAAGGGACAGTCCCAATGATTCTTCTCTTCATCTCTGATGCGTCTTCCTTCTTCCCGGGACTTCCTGTACTCTCCTTCTCCGAGCCACTCTTGATATTCTTGTTCATCTCTTTCCTTTTGCATTTGGCTCCTTTCTTTCTGACGTTGCCACTTGTTTAATAAGATTCTGACAGTTGGGCGCCTTCTTGCTTCACCAACCCTTGAAGTTTCAGGTTGATCATGTTGATCATTGTCTCTTTTTATTTCCTGATATTCTTTGGTTGTTAGCTGCTTCTTTGGATCAACTGTCCCGGCTGCTCTGGCTTTATCAGAAGTTAATACCTTGGCCTCACTTCGAAGTGCCGGAGCCACCATGTTTTGTGGGAAAGGATGGTCATTGATGCCCATGCCTTTGGCCTTTTCTAGGCCAATCCTCCCTTTAACAGTTGCCCTCTGTATCATATCTCTGAAAACTCGGCAATCATTAGTAGTATGGGTACCAGTGTTATGAAATTTGCAGTACCTTTTATTTTTAAGCTCTTCGGCCGACGGGATGGTATGATTCCCAGTTAACTTGATCTGACCCTTTTCCAACAACTAGTCAAATATTTTGTCGGCCTTAGTGACATCGAAGCTATACTTTACATCCCTCTCGGTACCTTTAACTTTGCCCAAGGCATGAATTCATTGTTTTTCCAAACCCAGTCTACAGCAACCACTTCTTCATTACTTTCATCTCCTGAATTATTGTCTTCATCTTGTAGGAAAACATGACTCTCTGCATTGTAGGCTTTCTTGGGTTTAAAGACCTGATTGTACCGATTATGGGCATCGATACTTGCCACCTTTTTAGCTAAATCGGCCATATTGTTACAACCAAAACCGATTCTCTCCCTGATAGCAGGTATTAATCCTCTAATTGCAATGCTAACCACCTCTGAATCTGGCAATGTCAAGGAATAGCATTGATTCTTCATCTCTTTGAATCTTTGGAGGTATTGGCATCCAGACTCATTATTAGTTTGCCTTGTATCGATTAAATCCACTAAGCACTTTTCCAATACTCCGAAGCCGAAATATTTATGGAACTTATCTTCCAAGTTATCTCAGCTCTGAATGGAATTGGGTGGCAGAGATGAAAACCACGAGAAAGTCGAGCCAGATAGAGAGGGAACATTCTGACTTTGAGTGCTTGTTCATCACCGATCTCTCCGATCTGGACTAGGAACTGGGTTATATGTTCCATGGTTGACACTGAACCAGTTCCTGGGAACTTGGTAAAATCAGGAATTCTATATCTTGGAGGAAGAACGACCTGATCAAACCATTCCGGATACGGCTTTTTGTAACCAGTCACAGTAGATTTTGGCGTCAAGACAAATTGCTTCTGAACCAGGTCAGTTACCCGATTCATCAACTGGTCAATCTGACTCACCGGCTTCTGATAGCCGATGTTCTGCCCCCCGAAGGTGTTGCCATTATACCCTGGGTTTTCTTGAGCATCCAAACTATAGAAGCCAGAGACATAATGATATCCCTGAGGGATATCACCAGATCTTACGTTCCCTTGATATGGCGGCGTATTGAAGTCTCTTGTGATGCGCCTTGCCTGAGGAGCTATTTTTGTAGCCGATGAGTACATGTTATTACTCATAATCGGCTGTTGCACTGGCTGCAATGTCATGCCTCCAGGGTTGATCATTATCTAGTTTTTGTTGTCATTTGGACCATTGATTTGGGGTCCAGTAGAAGTTCCAGCTCCTTGACTATTTCCAGCAGTATATGTTGGACCCCTTCTGTCACTACCCATGTTGAAAGCTTCTTTAATGGCGTTTGTGAGGCTGTTGAGAAAAACCTCATTATGATTTGTCAAGGTGGCAGACATTGCCTTGCCGATTATCTCTTGCATAGAATTGTGTTGGACCTGGACCATTGGATCAACATGACCATCAAAGACCACTCTTGGAAGGTGAGTTTTCTGAACTATCTTCTTGTCCCTGGTCTTGCTGAAGCTCAATAAGCACAAATGTCGATACTGATCAACAGTTTCGTCTATTAAGTGTTGAGTTTCCTCTAGAAGGTCCTCCATTTTCACGTGCAGTACTTCTTCGTTGTCAAACGTCATGATTCAGACGATTGGGTCCCACCAGGCGTGCCAAAAGAATGTGTTGACACAAAATCTCGGTCGGTCAGCGCCAACAAACTCATGCACACGGTCCTCAGAAGGGTACGGAGCGAGTCCTGACCTCCTGGACCTTCAACAAGCGGTGGAGCTGATTCTCAGCAAAATCGACTTAGGGCGTGCCAGTCAATTTGACCTGTAATTGACAAGGAGAAGAAAAAAATTGTCAAATTGTGGAACCTGCCGGTTTGGTGCCAGACAGTTCCAAATTATGCGGCTCTGATATAGCCATTTGTCTTTAGGATATTGACTACAAAGTCAACTCCCATGAGATTTGCATGTAAAGTGACGAAAAAGATATGAAGCATAACGGCTATGACATATGTAAGATGAACGCTTATAACAAACAGACAGCCGATAAGCTTAAAAGATATTAACGGATAAAAATCGATATGTACGTTCAAGCGACGTGAAACCAACGTATCAACTAAATGCACAAGCAGTTCTATTTGTTAACAGTGGGGTGTCTCCATGTAGCCGTAATAACAAATAGATCGATAAAATAACTTAAACACCAACAATGGGGTGTCTCCATGCAGCCTTAATGATGGTCAAGCTAGATCACGTCTCGTGCATAAAGTAGATCTGTTGATTCCAGACCACTTAAAAGAACATATTATGAAGAAAGCGTAACTGGATCGGCTATTTTAGCCGATTCAGGGTCCATGAGGCACGAACAAGATCTACCCGACAAAACAGTAATTTAATATAAAATAAACAGACTTAATCTATCATATATATCAGTGGGGTTCGGAAATACAGCCGTAATAGACATGACAGATCAAATCTATCTACTCTTAAATCAGATCATGGTTTTATCGAATATCTCGAACGCACAACATCTAACAACCAAGATTGACAAAATAGTCGATGAGAGGCTTGTATCGACTATTTCCTCTGTAATGAGTGTGTAAACCTCAGAACAGCCGATACTAAGCATCCTTTACGCACAAGCTACTTTGTCAACCTTGATTGGGCAAGATGTTGTTTAAAACGTAAATAAATAGATTAAAACATAAAACAACATCGATAACTTGATGAATCTATTAGCTTGCCAAACCAATAGAGCCGATAACTAGTCAAGATCGACTAAAGTAAGAGATTGATCAGAGTCAAGATAGTCTTACAAAAGACGAGCTTAGACCGATAACTAGTCATGCCATAGCTTAACAAGAGGTTGGTCGATGTCAATGCAGCCTTATTACATGATGACACAAGTCATTGGTGAAACTTACAAGCAAACCGGAGGTCGGACGATGCCGATGCAGCCCTGTCTGATTGAAGGTCTCGTCGAGATCTACGTTACTCCTACTCCTAGGGTTTTGGTCGAGGGCCGGTTGTGTTTGATTGATTGGGATCCTTTACAAAATCCGGGTTGTTAGCTATTTATAACCCGATTGACTCCTACCCTAATACGAGTAGATTACAAAAAAGAAAAAAAAAAGATGACTCGAACTTGAACTCCTTGGTCGAGTCTGACACGTCTTCGAAGCCTGTCGTGCTGGTCCGCATGAAGCTTCCGGGTCACCTTCGACTCATACGAGCTTTTTATATTTCCAGGCCGATCCTTTTCCTTAAATAAATCAGCCGTTTATGTTTACAAAATATCAAACTTCTCAGTCCAAAATCTGGTGTAAACACATATATTTATGCTATTCCTAAACTATATTACTCTGTTTAATCCCGCGTCCATCTCCATTTTGCATTATACAGTATTGGTCCTTTCCCTTCCGTCGTCTCTCCTCTTCTTGCTCTAGTAGTGTTTTGCGCGCGCCCATGCGCGCAAGTCATGTTGAAAGCTTTATCTAGAAAATAGAATAATATTAACGAAGAAAAAAATATAACATGGCCTGTGTGGGAAATGGAATAATATTGATACAAGTTGATATCACAGGAGGTATTGTTTCTACCACCTAATTCACGGTTAAGCCAACACAGCGACACGTTCATATAATAGCTGACATTATGTTTAGACAATGTATCAATATGAACTAACACGATGCAGAAGACACCGTTGTCAATACCCAAACATAAATAGGACAAGGTAGCGAATAATAAAGCACACAAGACAATCACATGGCGAGAAAAACTCACTACAGAAACGGGGTACAACATTATATGCATTGAGAGTTTTAGAATAGCACAAATACATTATACAAACTATAATGTGTGTAGATAATATTGATCTTATTGGGACAGCAGACAACATTTCAGCGGCGACTGATGGAATATAGGATGAATTGTCGTCATACATCAAGTATAAAAAATGATCTCCAAAATATTCTGTATCAATTTGTATTATTACACCATTTTTAATAGAATTACCAAGCTCATGAAAAGACCAAAAATTTGGGACATACTCCAAAAAATTCTGCACTATCTGAAAAACATCAAGGTCATGAAAATAGTGGGGCTTTGGTACCACCTACAGGCCGAGATTACCCATCCTTGCCTTTGCACTCAAGTTCTTCGCAGCACATGTCACGACTCACGAATGCAAATTGATAAAGTGCCCTAGGTTCTTTTTTATGTGTGGATTCCTCAGTAACAGTAATGTGGGCAAACCACTGCATCATTCTCTTTGGGTTTCCTGCAGATACTAATAGCGGCATGTAAATTGCAATGAAAGTTGTCTCAAATAGCATGGCAATAGTTCAACTGGGAATACAAAATATGACACCTAATTACTTAAGTTGACTGAGGGACTACTACTAAATCAGTCAGGACAAAAGAGCTTTGTTGATTTTGCTTAGTAATCAGACATAACATAGACACATGCAAATAATGGCAAGAAGTCTCATGACAAGCTCCAGCACTACACTACAGACATACACCACATTTAGAGATGTAGGTTGTACCTACACAAAATTACAAATTGGTTGTTTCCATAATACTATGAGAGAAAATTGATACGACAGAGATATTCAAATAGGCCAAACAGTATGCCATTTATAACATAATAGTCCTTAGAGCCAGCAAGTTTCAAATTGAGACTTGAATTAATGACCTATTTATACATAGTTTCGGCAAACATGTTACAAATATGCTATAGCCCACTCATGGAAATATTACTAAAGCGGAACTCAATCATGGAAATATTACTAAAGTGATAAAGATATTACCTGCTTCTAAACTGCCCACTCGAATGGTTGGCCTATAATTTCACATCAAATTGTGCATTTTGTACCTTGTGTCAACACATGCTTTTCTCCATAAACTATCAAGGTGTGAAAATACCATGCACCATTGGTGGATCGTCAGCAGGTAATAAGAAGAATCAGACAGTACACAACTACTATCATGTAATAAATATGCATTAAGAAACATGGCATGTCCTAAATGAAAATATTATAGAGCTATTTTTTCTAAAACTTCATTATAACCGACACTACTTGAAGGTTGTGAACATGAAATCCTTAGACAAACAACATGTTTATGCAGTATACATTTTATTGCAAGTCCTGACAACTGGCATGTAGAAGTATACTTGCCACTACCATCATTTATCTATCATGGTAAAGCTAAGACAGCCAAGTAGTAGCTAAAATGGCAATCCATCAAGGCGATTCATGAAGAGTGAGCAACAAAAACCAACACTAAGACATTTTCTTGTAGGTCTATATTTTTTTCATTTGAAGTATAGATAGCTTCTCAAAATGTGCTACTCTACCTTTTCCACGAAATTCAGGAAGGGGAGGGGGATGGGAAGGGAAAGGAGAGCGGCAGTTCCCTAAAAACTGTGGGCAGCTCCCTGCTGCAATTGCCAGCCTGCCTTTGTGATATGCACCTGCATGCTGGACCACTGATATCAGGATGAGATGCACATGGTAAAAGGAATTTTTGGAAAATTAATGTCAGTTTTCAGAATTGTAAATTGCATCAGTGTCAGGACTACTTACAGACATTTTTTGAAGGGTGAAATAAATATATGGCAAATATTATGGTTTAAAACTTTTACATGTATTCCTTCGGATGCAGCCCATGCTCTCAAAACTTTGGTTGAACTGCAAGAATAGCAACTAAACAAGAGTTTAAGCTATCACCTGCATGCAAACCAAGACAATTAGAACATATATGGCTATAACTGATGGTCATACAACAAAGAAAAAAAGAAAGAGAACAATTAGAACCATTTTGGTCCCTAGGGTGTATTTGTAAAAGTTTAAGTCAATCATGACTTTAGGATGGAATAGAAGGTACCTTTTCATTTGGGTAGCAGTCTAGAACTCTCAGACCTGCAAAGAAGTGTATCTAGAAAAAAACAGACTTACACAAGAGCGAAGACAGAGAGACAGGTGGAAACAGAGACATCATTGGCAGTGGGGTGTGCTCAGCAATATAGCGATTATCAAATTACATGAATTAGAGGCATCATTGAGAATGTACTCATGCTCAGTAACGAATTCACAAAATGCAGCAGCTAAAGCAAACAAAACAACACGCGCAAAAGAGAAGCGATAAGGTATACCCCCGCCGCTGCCACGGTACGACAGAAAGGGAGAAGGAGAGGGCAAAGTAATCTAGGGTTTCGGAGAGGAAGAGAGGAGTTGAGGGTATATATCTGACATTTAAGCATTGAGAGGAGACATGAGAGCCATAAATCGAAGATCCAATAAAGGAGATTAATTTCGCTGATGTGTACCTGCTGGGAGGAGGCCATGGCTTGCCAGTTTAATATCAAGAAACAAGAAATAAATAAAAATGTTATAATGGCTTTGTCAATTTATCATCACAGAACTGATACAAATAGCAAGCGTTGTGAAAGAATTGCACGGTGCAGGATGTCGTTGTCTCCGCACAGGAGCCAAAAAAGCAATGCATCATTGCACGGTTCCATTATCTCAGCAAAGAAATGGTTCGATGTTACACAAAGCCAGGAAAAATAGCAATATTCATGGAAGAATTAAATTACTATATAATCAGCATCGCACGATTAGTTATACGATCATCATCGCACAATCCCATCTGCCTCAGTCGAGAAGAGTTAAGCATCGCACAATCCCCAAACAAATATAATTGAAGTGCTCATATGCTAAGATGTCAGTCATAATAGGTACCCCTATCAAAATCAAGCTGAACCAGATAAATCTAGACGAAGTGCACATAGGTTCATTTTCAAAGCCAAAATTTTCAGGAATTCATGACAACCGTGACGATTGATATGGAAAAGAAGGAGAACACCACATCTACGGTGAAATCCACCGTACGCCATGCATCTGCCATATCAGGATAGACGGGAGGAGAGAGACAGGAAGAGGGGAGATCAAACCAGCGAGCAGACGAATCAAGGGAGTCCAGTATCGCGGCCGCTGTGTGTAGGAGGCCGCGCGGAAGGAGGGCGCCCACAGCCACCGGCAGCGGCCAGAAGGGTGGGGTGGGGGAGGAGGGCCCGAGCTTCGGCCTGCCCCTGAGCGCCTCTGCGTCGGGATCGGCCCGAGCCGGTGGCCGCTGCGCGTGGGCCCCACGCCAAGCCGCTGGCTCCCCGCTGCAGCGAGCGCACCCGACCGTCGCGGGAAGAGGAAGAGGAGTGGCGCTTGGCGGTGCCGCGCCGGTCGTCCCCTGCAGCCGCGGCCGCACCGTGCGGCCCTCGACCGCCGCCACCACGGGGAAGAGGGAGAGGGAGAGGAGAGCGCCAGTCGGCCGCGCCGGGGGACATGGCCACCGCCGCGGGCGCGCCGCTCACCCCAAGCCCCCGCTCGCACGCGCCGTGGTGGGGAGGGAGGCGCCGCCGGGGCCGCGCTGCTCGCCCCACGCCGACGCAGCAACCCCGTGCGGGTTGCCCCCCTGCGGCCGCCACGGGACGACGAAGATGGAGAAGAAGAGTAAATAGATCTAGGGTTTCATATAGCAAGAGAGAAGTTGAGGGTATATATTTGATATAGAGGGGATGGTGCTTCAAATGGGCATCCGCGGTTTCCTTTAGTTCAATTTAAAACACTACCTAGACAATTTCTCTCCTCATTTTTGCAATCTAGTTTATTTAGTTGAACTAGAAGAGAACCGCGGATAACCGTTTGGAGCACCACTCCCATCGTGAATATTTGACACTGAAGCATTGGGAGGAGACAGGACAACCATAGATCAAAGATCCAACGAAGGAGATTAATTTGGCTGACGTGTACCTGCTGGGAGGAGGTCGTGGCTTGCCCGTTTCATAACAAGAAATATAACGAGCCACCCTGCAACATCTCCTCTACATCTGAAACAAAAACAGCTGGAGGAGGACATCTTCAAATAACAGATTGAGACTTGAGAGGAGGCGTATACATAGAGGTAGAGAGTGAGAGAACTGCGGATTATCAACCCTGCAGTTTCCATGGAGAGAGTTGCAGCAAGCTGCGTCAGCCTCCTAGCGCAAAGGTCAGTTGCCATTGTTGGGGTTTAGTCCCACATCGTGTATCGATGGTGGGGGAGCACAACATATAAGGCGTGGCAGTCCTCACCTATTAGGCTAGTCTTTTGGGTTGAGTTAGGCCCAGTCCTTGATATGTTGGAGCTCCGGTGGACCTGGGCCTGTGGGGGAGCGCAGGCTCGTAACGAGCCGGGCCGGCTTTAAAAAGCCAAGCTCCAAGATCGAGAACTCGGTGGTCACCACCGGTTCCAACAAGTGGTATCAAAGCCCAAGGTCAGAAAAAACTAAACCCGATAAAAAATCTCGGACGTCATGACATGGCGGGGGCACCCCGACATGTGACTAAGGGAGAGATTGTTGGGGTTTAGTCCCACATCGGGTATCGATGGTGGGGGAGCACAACATATAAGGCGTGACAGTCCTCACCTATCAGGCTAGTCTTTTGGGTTGAGTTAGGCTCAGTCCTTGATATGTTGCAGCTCCGGTGGACCTGGGCCATGTGGGGAGCGCAGGCTCGTAACGAGCCGGGCCGGCTTTAAAGCCAAGCTCCAAGATCGAGAACTCGGTGGTCACCACCGGTTCCAACAATAGTCCCACATCGTGTATCGATGGTGGGGGAGCACAACATATAAGGCGTGTCAGTCCTCACCTATCAGGCTAGTCTTTTGGGTTAAGTTAGGCCCAGTCCTTGATATGTTGGAGCTCCGGTGGACCTGGGCCTGTGGGGGAGCGCAGGCTCGTAACGAGCCCGGCCGGCTTTAAAAAGTCAAGCTCCAAGATCGAGAACTCGGTGGTCACCACCGGTTCCAACACTTCCTTCTTGCCCATCACGCGCTTGGTCACCGCAGCCGTTGCCGCCTTCTTCTCGTCGGCCCTCCGTGCGGTCCCTTCGCCATGGCCGCGGCCACAGAGTAGGCCCTCCTACAGCCTGCAGGTACCATCATCATATCACCAGAACAACTCGTCAGTACAGACTAAAAGGAACATGTGCAGAAAACAAACAAATTGAAGCTTCATGGCTGTTGGAACCGGTGGTGATCACCGAGTTCTCGATCTTGGAGCTTGGCTTTAAAGCCGGCCCAGCTCGTTACGAGCCTGCGCTCCCACAGGGCCCAGGTCCACCGGAGCTGCAACATATCAAGGACTGGGCCTAACTCAACCCAAAAGACTAGCCTGATAGGTGAGGACTGTCACGCCTTATATGTTGTGCTCCCCCACCATCGATACCCGATGTGGGACTAAACCCCAACAATCTCCCCCTTAGTCACATGTCGGGGTGCCCCTGCCATGTCATGACGTCCGAGATTTTTTATCGGGTTTAGCTTTTTCTGACCTTGGGCTCTGATACCACTTGTTGGAACCGGTGGTGACCACCGAGTTCTCGATCTTGGAGCTTGGCTTTTTAAAGCCGGCCCGGCTCGTTACGAGCCTGCGCTCCCCATAGGCCCAGGTCCACCGGAGCTGCAACATATCTGTAACACCTCTGGTGTTTAACTGTAATTAACTTGACATGTCATCATCATTAGTCATTAATCATCCTTGCCTTGCATTTATGTTTGCCTAGTACTTGTGTAGCAATCTCTTTTCAAAAACCCTAAAAAGCCCTAACCTTCCTATAAGGGCAAAAATGGTAATTTCACCTCTGTGTCTAGCTTTGTGTAATTCTTGTTCAGTTGGTTGTTTTGAAGTTTTGTTGTGTTGGCCAAAGTTCAAAAATCAAAATCAGATTTCAAATCCCTTTGCAAAACCCTGATTTCCAAAACCCTGGATTTTATCCCTCTTTTTGTAATTCAAAAATTATTCAAAATTTGAGGTTGGTCCAAAAAGCAAAGTTGTAGATCTGGCCAAGAGAAACAACTTTGGTATTTACAAATTTTCAAGTTTCTGTATAAAGTTTGAAGTAAATCCAAATTCATTCAAATTCCAGTTTTTGTCCCCTTTTCAGTTTTCAAAATTTATTTAAAACTATTGAGTTTCAGAAAAAGTGTATATTAGCAAAGTTATAGGTTTTGATAAAAGGAACAACTTTCATATTTTCATATTTCCAACTTTTAGTTTAAAATCAAAAGTAATTTTGAATTCATTCAAATCCCAAAAGTGTTTCCTTTTCTGTTTTCAAATGTAATTCAAAAACTGTTTGGAATTTGAAAATATTATTTTTGACAAAGTTGTAGATCTCTTTTTTCTAAACAACTTTGGTGTTTTGAGTTTTTGCTGCTCAGTTCAAATTTTGGGAGTATTTTTGCAAAATACAGAAACCAGCCAAAAGTCAAAACCTAAACCCTAGCCCTGTTCATCTTCCTCGCGTAGGGGGAGGGCCCCGGCCGTGGCCGAGCCTCCGGCGCTGCGCGCGCCACGCGTTTGGCAGCCGCTCGTCTGTCCCCGACCAGCCGCCTGCGTCCGCGCCATCATTCCGCCCCCGCACGCGCACGCGCTGACCTCCACACCCGTCCCCTACAGTGCCCAGGGCGTCGCCGCCGCGTGGCCATCGCCGGCGAGCCTTCGCCCAGGCCCTGCACGCACGCCTGTCCTTCCCGCCAGAGCGCAATCGAGTGCGCACGCTCTCGCCGAGCTTATCCACCCCACCCCGTGCTCTCTACCGGCCTCTGGCCGCGGCTATATAAGCCCGCCGGAGCCCCGAGCTCCTCACTCACCTCCGCCACCGTGGCCAGCCCACTCCAGACCCTCCGCCGCTCAACCAACTAGCCCAACAGCTCCGTCTTGAGCTCGTGAAGCTTCCCCGCTCTTCAATTTCATCTCTACCGCCTCCTACTACGCCCCGCCTCCTATCGCCCGCTGAGCTCGCCGTTCCCATCTCCGGCAGAAACCCGGCGAGCTCGGGTTCGTGAAATACTCCCTCTCCGGTCACGGATACCTTCCCCTGACCCCTGTGTCAGCTTCCTTGGTTCCGTGCGACTCTGACCAGGCCCTTGCGATCTCGTGTGTTGCGCAGGGTCGTCGGAGCGCCGCTCGCCACTCGCCGCCGAAAGAGCTCCACCGAACCACCGCCCCGCCGAGCGCTGTCGAGCACACGTTTCCGTCTCGCCCGAGCCCAAGCCTCGAGCGGACAGACCCTCACCACTTCGCTCGAGCCAGGCCTCGAGCGGACTCGTGCACCCTCCTCTTCGTCGAGCTAGGCCTCGGACGAAACGTTTGTTTCCGTCTCGCCCGAGCCCCCGAGCCAGGCCTCGGACGAAGCAGTCGCTTCCGCCTCGCCCGAGCCCGTTTCACCCGAACCCGCTTCGCTTGAGCCAGGCCTCGGCGAACGCAGGACTTCCGATTCGCCCGAGCCTCCCGACTCGCCCGAGCCTTACGAAGAAGAGCACAGTGCTCTTTTTCCTTTTTGGGGAGTTGTGAATAGTGTTCTGTTTTCTCTTTTTTGTGTGAATTAATCTGTTGTTCCTTAAATACTGAGAAAATTATGGTATGCTCCTTGCACTGTGTAGTATTTTATAAAATATGAAACTTGACTTTTCTGCAAGAATTTAAAAATGTAAAATCCCTCTTTTAATTAATAAATGGATGGTTTTGGATTTTTAGAAAATTATTTATAACTCCAAAAATCATGAGACTAATTTTTGTGAGCTTCCTATGTCATGTTTTAGTCTCTGGTGAAATTTTGAAGTCTTTTGGAACAAGTTGATTTTTTGAGCATTTATCTTTAATTGTTAAATAGTGCCTTTTGTTAATTAATGTCTGGAATTATTTGAGCACCTTAATGACCTCCAAAAATTATGAAATTTGTTTTTCCATCTATCTACATCATAATGAACTTATGTGATTAATTTGGTAATTTTTGGAGCAACTTCATAAAATGACCTTTTTTTTAAATAATTAAGGAAAATAGAAAAAAGTGATTAGGGTTCATGTTTATGCCCTGTTTTGCATTGATCATGCTAGCATACTCATGTGCATGCATCATTGCATTCGTATAGTCACCGAAGAAGGAGTCAAGATCGAGGCAGCCGCCGATGAACCTGTCCCTGAGGCTACCCCGAGCTCCGACAACTGCCCTGCCGCCTTCGAGCCTGCCCTCTTTGCTCTTCAAGGCAAGCCCCGGTGCATTTAGCTGTAACACCCTAGGTGTTAAGCAATCCCTAAATGCATAATTTGGCATAGCATAAGCATAGCATCTCATCATTTCATGTGCGTATGTTTGTTGAAGTGCTTAAGTCCTTGTTTGATCTCTAGTATAACCTTGTTATGCTTTCTGTTTCTGACCAAGTGCCTTATAACAAAGTTGTAGATCTTGATAAAGGGAACAACTTTGCTTTACAGCACTTTCTCAGAAAAAGCTGTTAAATTATGATTTCTTGCATTAGAAAAATGGTTTAGCACTAAGTTTCTTTTAAACAACAGAATTTGGACTTGAGCCTTAAAGATGATTTGTTCCTTGCAAAATTCTAAGCAGCTTTGCTGTTAGGACCATTTCCTAGTTCGGTCTAGTTTAGGAGTTATGGAGCATCAAAGTTTGTAACCAAACTTCATTAGTTTAACCCTAGTGGGCCCGGCCTGTCAGTCCTCCTCTTCTTCTCCTTCGCGGACGCCGCTCCCTCCGCGCCGATCGAACCACCACCGCCGCCGCGAGACCGCCTCGCCGGCCGGCCAAACCACCGTCATCACCGCCCGTGGTTTGCGCCCGAACTCGCCACGTCGCCCGGAGCTCGGTGCATGCTCGCCGCGTGGAGCGCGACGCCTGACGCCGCCGCGTCCGGTCGGGAGTTCCCCCGACGGGAACTGGCCAGGTGCAATGCACCCAGGCACTTGTTCCTTTTGTCTTCGTCCGCCTTGTGCTTGCAAGCCAGAAAGCATTCGCTCACTCACTCGCCAGTTCGCCACTCCACTCCGCCTTCACAGAGCGAAGCGCCGCCGTCCGCCAAACTCCGGCGAGCGATTACTCGCTACTCGCCGCGCCGCCGTTCGATTCCTCCCGCCAGCCTCTCCGCCTTGACCTCCTCCTTCTTCGGTAAGGGTTGGTTTCCCCTCTCTCCCTCTCTAGCCGCCGGAACAGCGGACGCCATCCGCAAGCTTCCGCCATGGCCGCCACCGTGACCTTCACGTGGACCGGTCATCTCCGGCCATGCTACCCTAAGCTGAGCCATGTTCTAGTCTTCTCTACCTCCGTAGTAGCTTAGAGTTAGTTGGAGACCTCTCTTTCGCCGTGTTTCAGCCGGAACCGAGCCGTGTCGCCGCCGTGTCCGTCTTGGACCGCCGCCGTGCATCGCGCCGGACAATGCCGGGGATGCCGAAGCCTGGGAGTTGCTCCAATAGGTCACTTGTGACTTGCTTAGGCTAGTGTTAATCTCGCCGAGTCGCAAGCCGCCGGGAAGAGTTCCGCCGCCGAGTCGCAGAGCCGCCGCTCCGCCATGGCCGCCGTCGAGCTTGCTCCGGTATCCCTCTGGCTCAGCGAGTCGGTTAGTCGTGTTCGCCTCGCAAACCCGCATCCAGTGATGGTCTCAGTGTCGCCAGAAGTGTCGCCGTCGACGAGCTAGGGCCGGTCAATGACCACGGCGCAAAACTCCGCCGTTGACCGCCGAGCCTGGCCTCGCACGGTAACGTGCCGAGCCTGGCCTCGGAAGCTTGGTCGCCCTGACCAGCGGGCCCGACTGGCAGTAAGAAAGAGAGAAAGGGAAGAGCTTGGGTGCGTAGGCCTCGGAAAGCCGGAAGCGCCGAGCCTTTGCCTCGAGCCTCGACCGAGTCGGTTCAGTTAGTCTCGGTTGAGTCAGTTAGTCTTGGTGTAGTCAGTTAGTCTCGGTTGAGTCAGTTAGTCTCAGTTGAGTCAGTAGCCTCGGCTGAATAGGTTAGCCTCGGCTGTCAGTGTGCCTCGACCGAATCGGAAAAAGGTGTCTGAGCCTCGGCCGAATCGGTCGACTGCGTCTAACCTCGGCTGAGTCGCGCCGAATGTGCCGAAGCCTTTGCCTCGAGCCTCAGCCGAATCGCGCCGGGTGTGCCGAGCGTTTGTCTTATGCCTCGGCCGAACCAAGTTGGAGTCTGTACGTTTAGGTTTGAGTTTCCTTTTTTTTAATTTGTTTTTGCAGAATTGTGTAATGGCTTCAAAAATTCCCACAAGGCTCATTTTAAGTCCAAATCCTGTGAAACAAATTTTGTTAGGTCAAGCATGTTTAGATCTATCAGTGAAAACTGTTAAATGCATTTTTGGTGATACTTTTACGTGTAGATTTATTTAATTAGAAAAGTGCTGATAACTTGGTAAATGCATAACTAATTATGTATAAGTCAGAAAAATGTGATTCCAGTTTTGTTAGGTTTGTATGAATGTATAGTTTCAGAGAAAAATATAATATGAGGTTGTTCTGTGAATTAATTTGACAGTAGCTTTTAAACTGGTTAAATGTTGTTTCCTTGTTTATTTTGTAGTAATTAAATATGAGGAATATGAACCTGAGAATTTAAGCACATTGCTCTTATGCTAGGAAGTTCAGTAGAAAATAAGAAATCTGTTGTTTGACACTTTTTGCTAGGTGTGTAGTTCAAAGCACCTTTCCATGATAGAATTTGTCTTTTTCATAGAGGATGAAGTCTAGCTCCAAATGGGATGAAATCTGGACAGAGGGTTAGATTAAGTGTTATTAATCTCCAGTATTTTTTATAGGTTTTTGTGAAGCTGTCTAGGATAGGTTACTGTTATGGCCTATTTAACTAGATTTAATTCTACAAATAATTAGAGGGTAATAAACCCGTTAAGCAATTTTGATGTGGTGACAACAAGACTTGGTAAGTAGTATGTCGAATTAAATAAGTGAGTAGCAGTAGATGACATGTGCTTATCTCCTGAATTGTTACTCCATGTTGCATCACCGTGCATCCCATGTGCATTCATGTTATTCATTCATGTACCGCATCATGCAGGGTCGGTAGTGGAAGCCCAAGACACGCCGGAGGAGCAGCGTCGGGAGGAGACACCCGAGGAGAGGATCCCGGAAGAAGACGCTGAAGACCTGCCGGAGTGCCGTGATCACCGCCCACCGACTTCGAGCGAGGCAAGCCCCGGAGCATTCTAACTCCTACGGTTTGCAAATGTTTTCTAATTAACTTAACCTGATGGATGTTGCATTAGGTTATAGGAATTGATTGCTACCGTTGATGCATTATTACTTATCCTTGTCCACCTGCAATTATTACCTTGTTATCCCTGATAAGTCTAGGCTCGTTTATGCTTAGCCTGCTTAGACCGGTAAAAGTCGGGTGATTTCCTGTCTCCCGCATATAGGTGGATACTGATCATGTTTAGCCTTGTGCTATCGTGGATATAACCATGTGATAATTAATTTGAGACCGGGCGGGATGTAGGAGCAGCAGGACATGGGTTCTGTGTGCTAGTAGTCTCCCGTCTGTGTCGATTAGGACCCGACGAAGGCACACCTCAGTCATTTTGAACGCGTCAATCACTTAACGGAGCAGGTGCGGGTACCTCCCGTGAAGCCGAGTAAGGTGTTTCGAGCCGGTGACGGAGACGTTGACGCCTAACACCCAGGGCCTTATATGTACCGTGGGCAACTATTCTGATCGACCTGGCATGGTCCGAGGGCAGGCAGGGCCTGATCGACCTGGCATGACCGTGGGCAGTTAATAGCTTGAGCGACCTGGCATTGAGATAACCCTCGGTGTAGAAGGGTCCATGGCCGTCCCGCGATTTGGGTTCTCGAACCTCCTGAGTGGTCGCCAACGGCCACCTGGCAGGGTGTGTCGGGCGAGTGTGCGACATTTTTTGTCCCCAGCTGGTAGGAATCGATTATAATCGCCATCGCTCCTGGTTAGTGAGTAACTTGACTGAGCATGTGTTACCGTAGTAATATATGGAACTAATATGGTTATGGTTGGTGAATCTGAAAGGCTATTGATGAAATAGTCACTCTTGCTTGAATAAGTAGTCAAGTGTTTGCTCTAGATCAGGTGCAAATCTAGATAATCAGGCTGATTACATAAAAGTGACTGCTAATGCTCTAATGATGATTATTTAATAATAAAATGCTTTTATGCAAAAAGGTAAGTGTGGCCAACCTCAGATACAGCCTTGCATAATCCTTGGTGTCAATTATTTCTGGTTTATGACGGGTAAGTCTAGCTGAGTACCTTCTCGTACTCAGGGTGCTATCCCTTGTTGTTGCAGATGGGCAATGTTTCTTCGGCTACTGCGAGAACTGTCTGTATCCCGTCGAGGGCAGTGACTAGACCATGGGCATGGTCAATCCTTATCTTCCCTGATGCTTTTGTGGACGATCAGGCATATGGCACCGTATTGTGAACTAAGGACTTGTGTTTCAAAACTATGTTGCTTCCGCTTTGAATTCAAAACTATGGTTTGTAATAACTATCGAACTCCGATGTATTTGAACTATGTGCGAACTGAATGTACCTTGTGGGCATGTACGCTAATCTATTACGATCTTGGTTAAAGTTGAATGACTTGAAATCCTTCGAGATTTCCGGACTACCGGGTTTACGAGCTTAAGTACTTGTAATCTCTGTGAAAGCAGCGATTCGGTGCTTAATCTGGTGCAAATTGGTCGGTTCTGTCACAGCTGGCATCGGAGCGTGGTTAGCGTTACTGTTCACAAGTGTATTTGAAAAACCGTATTTTCAATTAAAATTTCCTATTTGACAAGAACTTATAGCTATATTAGGATTTGAAAAACCTTCTTGACCAAGAGTAAGGTGTGCCATTGATCAAGTCCTTATGCCCAATAGGAACTTAGGTGGCTATTTAAGTACTAACTTTGGGGGTCGTGCATCATACTTATTTTCTGTTTATTCTGTCGTCCATACGGCAAGGGTGAAATTGTATGGATGCTATTCCTCGGAATAGTAATGTATGGATCAATTGCCTCTACGCTAAAGGTAATGAGAGTTGTGAGAGCATGATTGGACAACCGCCAATCTAGGGAAAGTGCTTATATGATACTGATGCGTATACCTGTTCCACACAAGTATATGTGAAAGTATTGATTGTGGGAGTAATAATTTCTGATGGGTGCATATACTGCTTACGTGTATACCGGGTGTACACCTAAGAGAGTATTAGATTTAAATTTCCGCAGTGCATGATATTCATACTGTGGGAAGGGCTGAAATGGTTTTTTTCTGCAGGTACGCTAACTGCGAACGTGTAGCACGTATAGTTAACGCTATGAGTGAACGTGTATGCCACCGTCTAGCCGTTAGATTGTTAGGCAGTGAGGACGTATGAAACGTGCATGCATCATGATCATATAATCTTGCATTAATCTTACTTCCTTCCTTATGGTTTCCGTCCCGTTTTTCTAATAAAAGTTGTTTCAACTAATTAAAAACTGTGTGGATAAACTTCTTACAGATGGCACGCACCAAGCGCACTGCTCGCAAGTCCACGGGAGGCAAGAGGCCTAACTACATGCTGGGGCCATGGACCGATGAGGGATCAGAGGACTTTTTGGGAGAGTTTGGGATGCCCACTATTCTTTGGAGAGTTCTGCACCTGGTGGGATACCAGGAGGGTCAGGAGCCGCTGTACGACTGGCACCGTGTGCAGTTGTCAGAGGATCGTCACGTGTACACGGTGGAGGTCGACGTGCCTAGCCGTGAGGACCAGGATCACGTCTGGTGCCGCGAGGGTTTGCTTTGCAGGGGAGGACCCCCTGGGATGCAGCCAACCAGGTTGCTTATACAGTTCTCCGGGATATCATGGAGGACCATCCGGAGGTGGTTGCTCAGGCTACTGCCAGTATCTTCCCGACAGCGACCCTTACCAGGCAGTGTGGCGTCAGCCAGGCGCTACCGTACTTGAGGCTAGCTCTCTTGAGAGGGAGCATTGTGCTGGACCAGCAGGGAGTGCTATGGCTGCTCTGATGGCTACTTATGGGTGCCTATCGCGCAGCTACGATCATCTGGATCATACCCTTAGTGAGGAGATGGCTGCACAGCATCGCCGGCAGGAGGAGCATACTACAGAGATAGACCTCCTCACTACACAGCTAGCTCAGTTGACAGTAGAGAGAGACCAGGCACTTCAGAGGGAGCAGGAGACTGCTCATCAGCTTGCCATTCAGCAGGGTCGACTACTTTCTTGGCCTCGGTCATGAGGGAGACTGAGGAGGCGCTTCGAGGAGTTTGTGTTGAGGGCATTCGTGTTTCAGAGGAGAACAGGCTGCTGAGGTTGCGAGTGGGAGACCTAGAGCTCCAACTCCATCACTTGCAGGACTACAACGATCGTCTGCACGAGGAGATCCACCGCAGGGAGAATGAGAGGAACCCCATCTTTCCCCAGGAGGATCCGGAGCCGAGTAGTTCTTCTAGTAGTTCTTCAGATATGTCTAGTGAGGACGGTGACGTTGGTGAGATCGCTAGAGAGTAGTCTAGATCGTATGCTTAGCGCCTAGAGATCTTTTGCGTATGTTGGCACGCCCGATCTTTTGTTTGTTATGGGCTGGATGTAAGCATGTGAGGCAGACTTATGTGATGTGTGTGAGACCTTGGAAAGTCCCATATGTATGGGCAAAACTTTGGATGTTATGTTATCTTTTGCATGATGTGTTAAGTGATCTTGTTATGTGTTGATGCGATGTGGACTGAAATTTATTGTACCTCTGTCATTGTTTGGTGAATCGTTTTTTTTTTCGAATAATTTCAGTGGGTATGATTTATTGTTCTCTACAAGTTGCAACTTCGCCTAATGGTCGCTTACTATCCTATATGCAGATGACGACAACTCGTAGTGGAGCGGGCGGTAGTGGTGGAAATGAGGACCCCAGAGAAAACCGCAATCCACCACCTCCTCCACCACCAACGGCTGAGCAGCTTTTTGCTCAATTTCTTGGAAGCCAGCGCAACATTGAAGCTTTGCTGAGGGAGAACTTGGCGCAAGGACATCAACGCCAAGAGCCGAACCAGTATAGTTCTTTCAAGGATTTCCTGGATACTAAACCGCCTATCTTCAAGGAAGCTACAGAACCTTTGGAGGCAGAAGAATGGCTGCATACTCTGGAGCAGAAGTTCCGTTTGCTGAGGCTCACAGAAGAGCTTAAAGCAGAATATGCCGCACACCAGTTGCAGGGACCAGCCGGGATTTGGTGGGGACATCACCGCACCACCTATCCTGCTAATGTTCCTATCACTTGGAGAGTGTTTACTGCTGCTGTTCGAGGTCATTACATTCCGCCGGTTTGACCCAGATGAAAGTGGCAGAGTTCATGAATCTGACTCAAGGACTCGGTCTATCACAGAGTATCATCATCTGTTCAACTCGTTGGCTCGCTATGTCCCAGACTTCGTTGACACAGATGCCAAGAAGATTGCTAGTTTCAAGAGAGGCTTGAACACTAAAATGGGAAAGTCAGTGGGTACATCTTCTCGTACCAATTTCAATGACTTCCTAAGTGACTGTCTGATTCAAGAGAATCATAACAACAAGCATGCTGCTAGCAAGGCCCGGAAGAGAACCTTTGAATCAGGATCATCACAACCCAGAGGACCACCAGCTCAGCGAAATCTGTATCGACCACCAGCGCCGGGGGCACGTTTTAGGCCGCCGCAGAAGAAGAATCAGCCACAAGCTCAGCGCAATCAAAAGCCATACAAGATAGCTGCTGCTCAGGCTCGTGGAGGTCAAGGCAGTTCTTCAGGAAATAAACCTATAGTTCGGGGACCATGCTACAACTGCAACCAAGAGGGGCACTTCGCAAGATACTGTCCCTACCCAAAGAAGCAACAGGCCAATTACCCCGCACGCCTGCACAACATGACCGCTGAAGAAGCTCGTGCTGGAGAGCCCGTGACTGCTGGTATGTGTCCTTGTTAATCATCATCCTGCAGTCGTTTTGTTTGATACTGGATCATCGCATTCGTTCATGAGTAAAGCATTTGCACAAAAGCATAATCAAGAGGTGTCTGAAATGGATTATGGGTTTCGCGTAAGCTCTGTGGGGAGTAGTGTGTTGTCTAGGCAGATGGTACGTGATGCAACCATCGACATCGGAGGGCATAAGTTTGGGGCTAATTTAGTAGTTTTGCCAGGGCTCAGTATGGACGTAGTCCTAGGAATGAGTTGGATGAGTATGTGGAAAGCGGTGTTAGACACTGCAGATAGGACTCTTACCTTGACTGATCCAAGGAGGAACAACAAGTTACGTATCTCTCTCCTCGAGGGGCTGATTTTGTTGATCTATCTTGTACCTTATCTATAGAGGACCTGTCAAAAATTCCAGTTGTTCGGGATTTCCCAGACGTCTTTCCAGATGAGTTGCCAGGTTTACCGCCCAAGCGGGCTGTAGAGTTTACCATTGAGCTGTTACCAGGGACTGCACCGATCTCGAGAAGACCTTATCGTATGCCGCCCAATGAGTTAGCTGAACTCAAAACTCAGATTAAGGAACTTTTGGACAAGGGTTTCATTCAACCTAGTGTGTCAGAGTGGGGATGTCCAGCCTTGTTTGTTAAGAGAAGGACAAGTCCTTGAGAATGTGTGTGGATTATCGACCGCTTAATGCCGTGACCGTTAAGAATAAATATCCGTTGCCACGGATAGACATTTTGTTTGACCAGTTATCCAGAGCCAAGTGTTTTCCAAGATCGATTTGAGATCCGGTTATCATCAAATTAGAATCCGACCCCAAGATATTCCAAAGACTGCTTTTTCAACCAGATATGGCCTATACGAGTATTTAGTCATGTCTTTTGGATTGACAAATGCTCCGGCTTACTTTATGAGTTTGATGAACTCGGTATTCATGCCAGAACTAGATAGGTTTGTAGTGGTGTTCATTGATGACATTTTGGTGTATTCTGAGAACCCAGATGATCACGCAGAACATCTGAGGATCGTTTGACAAGGCTACGAGAGCATAAACTTTATGCTAAGTTTAGCAAATGTGAATTTTGGTTGAAGCAAGTACAATTCCTTGGTCACATCCTGTCAGAAGAAGAATCTCTGTGGACCCTAGCAAAGTCCAAGAAGTAATGGATTGGGAAGCTCCAACTTCGGTTGGGGAGATTCGGAGTTTTCTCGGTTTAGCAGGGTATTATCGCCGTTTATTCCCGATTTCTCCAAGATTGCCAAGCCCATGACAAGTTTGCTTCAGAAGGATCAGAAGTTTGAGTGGACAGAGAAGTGTGAAACAGCTTTCTGTACCTTGCGGAAACTGTTAACCACTGCCCCTGTCTTAGCTCAACCAGATATCGAGAAGCCGTTTGATGTCTTCTGCGACGCATCAAAAGTTGGTTTAGGGTGTGTTCTTATGCAAGAAGGCAGAGTGATTGCTTATGCTTCACGTCAGTTAAGAAAACATGAAGTTAATTATCCTACGCATGATTTGGAATTAGCTGCTGTGGTGCACGCTCTGAAGATCTGGAGGCACTATTTGCTAGGAAATGTCTGCAATATGTACACTGATCATAAGAGTCTCAAGTATATCTTCACTCAACCGGAGTTGAATATGAGGCAGAGAAGATGGCTTGAATTGATTAAGGATTACAATTTGATGCAGATACATTATCACCCTGGAAAAGCAAAATGTGGTTGCTGATGCCCTAAGTCGGAAGTCGCATTGTAGTAACTTGAGGTTACAACCAGAGGACGAGTTTAGTCTCGTAACCCTGTGATCCTGCGTCACATCGAGCTGCAGAGCACCTTAGTTGATCAGATTCTAGAAGGCAGAAAACAGACAAGGGAATCTATTATATCAAGAAAAGCTAAGGGCTGCCACTGAACCCGTAAAACATTTCCGAGTTGATGATAAGGGAGTGTTATGGTTTTGATAATCGCCTAGTGGTACCCAAGAATAGGGAACTGAAAAATCAGATCATGGACGAGGCTCATCTTTCTAAATGTCTATCCATCCCGGGAGCCCTAAGATGTATCAAGATTTGCGTCCAAGATTTGGTGGACCAAAATGAAGAAGGAAATTGCCGCATATGTAGCCAGATGCGACACGTGTTGTCGGGTGAAGGCTATTCACCTGAAGCCAGCCGAACACTTCACCTTTATCAATACCTGAATGGAAGTGGGAAGAGGTGAGTATGGATTTTATCACCGGTTTGCCTACTACTCAGAAGGGAAATGATTCGATATGAGTAATAGTTGACCGTCTCACCAAGCCGCGCTCATTTCATACCAGTTAAAACTTGTTATCGAGCCCCGGACTATGCGGAGATTTATATCAATCAGATTGTACGATTACATGGTATACCCAAGGTCATAGTTTTCGGATCGTGGAACGCAGTTTACTGCACCATTCTGGAGAAACTGCAAAAAGAGTTAGGCACTAAGCTAATCCATAGCTCAGCTTACCACCTCAGACCTCAGGACAAACTGAAAGAGTAAACCAGGTATTAGAGGATATGTTAAGAGCCTGTGTAATTTCAGCAAGGGATCTTGGGAGAAGTGGTTGCCATTAGCAAAATTTGCTTACAACAATAGTTATCAAGAAAGCATTCAGATGGCACCTTTTGAAGCTCTGTATGGCAGAAGATGCAGAACGCCAGTAAGTTGGGTTGACCAGG
The DNA here is from genome assembly GCA_009763385.1 of Coix lacryma-jobi var. lacryma-jobi. NCBI lineage: Eukaryota > Viridiplantae > Streptophyta > Magnoliopsida > Poales > Poaceae > Coix > Coix lacryma-jobi. The sequence goes on along the minus strand of CM019827.1, from coordinate 110,085,325 downwards.
AGAACGTCGTTCTATGGAATTGATTTTGTCAAGGAAGCAGAAGAACAAGTTAGAGTAATTCAGCAAAACATAGCCGCTGCACAGTCCCGACAGAAGAGCTATGCCGATAAGCGAAGAAGGCCGCTTGAATTCGAAGTAGTGACTATGTGTACTTGAAAGTATCACCCATGAAAGGAGTTAAACGTTTTGGCGTGAAAAGAAAGTTAGCGCCAAGGTTTGTGGGACCCTACAGGATAATGGAAAGGAGGGGAAAAGTGGCTTATCAACTACAGTTACCTGAACATTTGAAGGCTATATTCCCTGTATTCCATGTGTCACAATTAAAGAAATGTCTTCGAGTTCCAGAAGAGGAAGTACAAACCGGCCAATATCAAGTTACAATCCGACCTTACTTACCCCCGGTGAAGCCATATCGAGTACTCGATGAGAAAGAAAGAGTGACTCGCGAAGAGAGTCATGAAGCAATATAAGGTGTCTTGGAGTGAGCAAGATGACCGAGATGCCACTTGGGAAACGGAAGACTATCTTAAGGAAGTATATCCACAGTTTTATAAGGAATGGTTAGTAACTCAAATCTCGGGACGAGATTCCTTTAAGGAGGGGAGGGCTGTAACACCCTAGGGTTTAAGCAATCCCTAAATGCATAATTTGGCATAGCATAAGCATAGCATCTCATCATTTCATGTGCATATGTTTGAAAGTGCTTAAGTCCTTGTTTGATCTCTAGTATAACCTTGTTATGCTTTCTGTTTCTGACCAAGTGCCTTATAACAAAGTTGTAGATCTTGATGAAGGGAACAACTTTGCTTTACAACACTTTCTCAGAAAAAGCTGTTAAATTATGATTTCTTGCATTAGAAAAATGGTTTAGCACTAAGTTTCTTTTAAACAACAGAATTTGGACTTGAGCCTTAAAGATGATTTGTTCCTTGCAAAATTCTAAGCAGCTTTGCTGTTAGGACCTTTTCCTAGTTCGGTCTAGTTTAGGAGTTATGGAGCATCAAAGTTTGTAACCAAACTTCATTAGTTTAACCCTAGTGGGCCCGGCCTGTCAGTCTCTCCTTCTTCTCCTTCGCGGACGCCGCGCCCTCTGCGCCGACCTAACGCCGCCGCGAACCGCCTCGCCGGCCGGCCAAACCGCCCGCTCATCACCGCCCGTGGTTTGCCGCCCCCCTCCCCAACGAGTCAGCTTCCCCGCTCGAGCTCTCGGTGCTGATGTCCGAGGAGCCTGACGCCCGCCGAGCGCGCCGGTCGGTAGTTCCCCCGACGGGAACTGGCCAGGTGCAATGCACCCAGGCACTTGTTCCTTTTGTCTTCGTCGCCTTGTGCTTGCAAGCCAGAAAGCATTCGCTCACTCACTCGCCATTTTCGCCACTCCACTCCGCCTTCACAAGCGAAGCGCCGCCGTCCGCCGAACTCCGGCGAGCGATTACTCGCTACTCGCCGCGCCGCCGTTCGATTCCTCCCGCCAGCCTCTCCGCCTTGACCTTCTCCTTCTTCGGTAAGGGTTGGTTTCCCCTCTCTCCCTCTCTAGCCGCCGGAACAGCGGACGCCATCCGCAAGCTTCCGCCATGGCCGCCACCGTGACCTTCACGTGGACCGTCATCTCCGGCCATGCTACCCTAAGCTGAGCCATGTTCTAGTCTTCTCTACCTCCGTAGTAGCTTAGAGTTAGTTGGAGACCCTCTCCTTTCGTCGTGTTTCAGCCGGAACCGAGCCGTGTCGCCGCTGTGTCCGTCTTGGACCGCCGCCGTGCATCGCGCCGGACAATGCCGGGGATGCCGAAGCCTGGGAGTTGCTCCAATAGGTCACTTGTGACTTGCTTAGGCTAGTGTTAATCTCGCGCGGTCGCAAGCCGCCGGGAAGAGTTCCGCCGCCGCCGAGTCACAGAGCCGCCGCTCCGCCATGGCCGCCGTCGAGCTTGCTCCGGTATCCCTCTGGCTCAGCGAGTCGGTTAGTCGTGTTCGCCTCGCAAACCCGCATCCAGTGATGGTCTCAGTGTCGCCAGAAGTGTCGCCGTCGACGAGCTAGGGCCGGTCAATGACCACGGCGCAAAACTCCCGCCGTTGACCGCCGAGCCTGGCCTCGCACGGTAACGTGCCGAGCCTGGCCTCGGAAGCTTGGTCGCCCTGACCAGCGGGCCCGACTGGCAGTAAGAAAGAGAGAAAGGGAAGAGCTTGGGTGCGTAGGCCTCGGAAAGCTGGAAGCGCCGAGCCTTTGCCTCGAGCCTCGACCGAGTCGGTTCAGTTAGTCTCGGTTGAGTCAGTTAGTCTCGGTTGAGTCAGTTAGTCTCGGTTGAGTCAGTAGCCTCGGCTGAATAGGTTAGCCTCGGCTGTCAGTGTGCCTCGGCCGAATCGAAAAAGGTGTCTGAGCCTCGGCCGAATCGGTCGACTGCGTCTAACCTCGGCTGAGTCGCGCCGAATGTGCCGAAGCTTTTGCCTCGAGCCTCAGCCGAATCGCGCCGGGTGTGCCGAGCGTTTGTCTTATTGCCTCGGCCGAACCAAGTTGGAGTCCGTACGTTTAGGTTTGAGTTTCCTTTTTTTAATTTGTTTTTGCAGAATTGTGTAATGGCTTCAAAAATTCCCACAAGGCTCATTTTAAGTCAAATCCTATGAAACAAATTTTGTTAGGTCAAGCATGTTTAGATCTATCAGTGAAAACTGTTAAATGCATTTTTGGTGATACGTTTATTTGTAGATTTATTTAATTTAGAAAAGTGCTGATAACTTGGTAAAAGCATAACTAATTATGTATAAGTCAGAAAATGTGATTCCAGTTTTGTTAGGTTTGTATGAATGTATAGTTTCAGAGAAAAATATAATATGAGTTGTTCTATGAATTAATTTGACAGTAGCTTTTAAAATGGTTAAATGTCGTTTCCTTGTTTATTTTGTAGTAATTAAAATATGAGGAATATGAACCTGAGAATTTAAGCACATTGCTCTTATGCTAGGAAGTTCAGTAGAAAAATAAGAAATCTGTTGTTTGATACTTTTTGCTAGGGTGTGTAGTTCAAAGCACCTTTCCATGATAGAATTTGTCTTTTTCATAGAGGATGAAGTCTAGCTCCAAATGGGATGAAATCTGGACAGAGGGTTAGATTAAGTGTTATAATCTCCAGTATTTTTTATAGGTTTTTTGTGAAGCTGTCTAGGATAGGTTACTGTTATGGGCCTATTTAACTAGATTTAATTCTACAAATAATTAGAGGGTAATAAACCCGTTAAGCAATTTTGATGTGGTGACAACAAGACTTGGTAAGTAGTATGTCGAATTAAATAAGTGAGTAGCAGTAGATGACATGTGCTTATCTCCTGATTGTTACTTACTTCGTGTTGCATCACCGTGCATCCCATGTGCATTCATGTTATTCATTCATGTACCGCATCATGCAGGGTCGGTAGTGGAAGCCCAAGACACGCCGGAGGAGCAGCGTCGGGAGGAGACACCCGAGGAGAGGATCCCGAAAGAAGACGCTGAAGACCTGCCGGAGTGCCGTGATCACCGCCCCGCCGACTTCGAGCGAGGCAAGCCCCGGAGCATTCTAACTCCTACGTTTGCAAATGTTTTTCTAATTAACCTGATGATGGATGTTGCATTAGGTTATAGGAATTGATTGCTACCGTTGATGCATTATTACTTATCCTTGTCCACCTGCATTATTACCTTGTTATCCCTGATAAGTCTAGGCTCGTTTATGCTTAGCCTGCTTAGACCGGTAAAAGTCGGGTGATTTCCTGTCTCCCGCATATAGGTGGATACTGATCATGTTTAGCCTTGTGCTATCGTGGAATATAACAATGTGATAATTAATTTGAGACCGGGCGGGATGTAGGAGCAACAGGACATGGGTTCTGTGTGCTAGTAGTCTCCCGTCTGTGTCGATTAGGACCCGACGAAGGCACACCTCAGTCATTTTGAACGCGTCAATCACTTAACGGAGCAGGTGCGGGTACCTCCCGTGAAGCCGAGTAAGGTGTTTCGAGCCGGTGACGGAGACGTTGACGCCTAACACCCAGGGCCTTATATGTACCGTGGGCAACTATTCTGATCGACCTGGCATGGTCCGAGGGCAGGCAGGGCCTGATCGACCTGGCATGACCGTGGGCAGTTAATAGCTTGAGCGACCTGGCATTGAGATAACCCTCGGTGTAGAAGGGTCCATGGCCGTCCCGCGATTTGGGTTCTCGAACCTCCTGAGTGGTCGCCAACGGCCACCTGGCAGGGTGTGTCGGGCGAGTGTGCGACATTTTTGTCCCCAGCTGGTAGGAATCGATTATAATCGCCATCGCTCCTGGTTAGTGAGTAACTTGACTGAGCATGTGTTACCGTAGTAATATATGGAACTAAATATGGTTATGGTTGGTGAATCTAAAAGGCTATTGATGAAATAGTCACTCCTGCTTGAATAAGTAGTCAAGTGTTTGCGCTAGATCAGGTGCAAATCTAGATAATCAGGCTGATTACATAAAAGTGACTGCTAATGCTCTAATGATGTTTATTTAATAATAAAATGCTTTTATGCAAAAAGGTAAGTGTGGCCAACCTCAGATACAGCCTTGCATAATCCTTGGTGTCAATTATTTCTGGTTTATGACGGGTAAGTCTAGCTGAGTACCTTCTCGTACTCAGGGTGCTATCCCTTGTTGTTGCAGATGGGCAATGTTTCTTCTTCGGTTACTGCGAGAACTGTCTGTATCCCATCGAGGGCAGTGACTAGACCATGGGCATGGTCAATCCTTATCTTCCCTGATGCTTTTGTGGACGGATCAGGCATATGGCACCGTATTGTGAACTAAGGACTTGTGTTTCAAAACTATGTTGCTTCCGCTTTGAATTCAAAACTATGGTTTTGTAATAACTATCGAACTCCGATGTATTTGAACTATGTGCGAACTGAATGTACCTTGTGGGCATGTACGCTAATCTATTACGATCTTGGTTAAAGTTGAATGACTTGAAATCCTTCGAGATTTCCGGACTACCGGGTTTGTACGAGCTTAAGTACTTGTAATCTCTGTGAAAGCAGCGATTCAGTGCTTAATCTGGTGCAAATTGGTCGGTTCTGTCACATTAACCCTACCTTGTTTTTATAAATGTTTTCTTTAAATGTTTTACTATTGCATTAGGTAATAGGAGTTGTGTGATGACCTACTTCTTGCATTACCACCTCCACCAAAAGATACACCTGTCCTGTTCTCAAAATGTTTGCAAAATGCTTAGCAATGCTATTTAATAGATTTGCAATAAAAATGCCAATTTCAAAGTGTGATCACTTTAGAAATGTTTATGGGAATTTGGCTTTACTCCCGTCTACTGGCTAGTTACCTGATCCGTACCTAGTCAATAGCGAGGAGAGGTTGTCCGAGCGTACGGTGTCGTCATGTTGTAGTCCGGGACTCAACAGTTGACACCGACCGGGACAGGGTTGAAAAACTGACAGGACTATTACGCTTGGGTGAGATATAACCAAGGTATAGTTCTGGCTGGAAAATTAGGGACCATCCGTATGGGGGCCTGCTGGTCAAGACTTGTAACTATTCACATACTTCGGAAAGCTCTGGCTCCGAGAAATCCTTGATTAGACCGACAACCGCGCACTGGGAGTGGAGAGATGGCGGAAGTAGCATGTACCCACGTGGTCGTCGTACCTGGAAAGGAGTGGTGTACTGTACTTCCGGGTGGCGTAGGACCGGGCCCAATCTTGGAGGAATCGTGGTAGACGAGTTGGCATATGCAAGCTTGGGTGCTACATATGCAGTGTGGATAGGGATCCTCAGCTGAGTATTATTTATCCGGATTAACGTTGCTCCTCGGTTATGGAGACTTGGTCACTGACTGTCAACGGAGAGTGGTTCTCAACTAGGAATGTTTTGAAATGTAAAATGAATCATGAATGATGAAAAATTGAGGAATACTGAATCTTTCCAATAAAATAAGGTTTACAAAAATGCTTTTCTGCAAAATACTTGATCTTGCTTAAGCCTTACCTTGACTACCCTAAGCCTCTCATTCCTGAGTGTTCTCCCTTTTTCTTTAGTCGGGTAAGTCTTGTTGAGTACCCCAGTACTCAGGGTTTGTTACCCATGCTGCAGGTATGACAGAGTCCCCGATGTGTCTTGCACCCTGCTGCGTGACCATCGTCCAGGAAGAGGCCGATGAGGCCGAAGAATAGTTGTACACCCTCGGGCTGGGTGATTATAAGTATCTTCGCTGTTCTCCACTATGTTGCCTATGTCTATTCCTATTATCAGAACTTGGTTTGTAATAACTGCACCTTAATTTCTATTTGGAACCCTGTTTTGTAAAACTAATGTTATTTAAGTCTTCCGCTCATTATTCCGATGTTATTTGTAAAAGTATGCAATGCTGTAACCGAATTGTGAGATGATCCTGCGGACATTGGGCGCTGATGTAGCCCGGTGGCGAACAGGTCTTAATCACATGGAACATGGGTTCGGCTATCAGAGGTTGACAGGGACACGTGGGCCATGGGATTAGGGTCGTTCCGTCACAGAGTGGTATCGGAGCATCTCACTTTAACGTTGCAGTGTCGTTTTTTTGCGAAAACTTCAAAAGACCTTTCGAGTCCAAACAAACTAAACTTGACTATTTTGAGTCCAAATTGCTTCTCTCATCTTGTCTCTCATATGGCAACACTAGCTAGTGGAACAACATGTCTTAAGCCCTATGTACCTTATTTATTGCATTGTCTTGTTCCGTAGGAACGATTCATGCATCATGTCATAATCACTTAAGTTAACTTCCTCTCTAAGTTCGTTGGGGTAGTATGCCTTTACCTGTTCTTGCTAGCCTTCCTCATCCATCTTCTCTCATCCAGACATGGCTCTCATCAAGCTGACTGCTCGCAAGTCGACTGGACCCAAAGGTGTGCCACGCCACCAGCTGGCACCACGCGCCGGGGAGGAGACTGGAGAATCTTCCAACGGTCGTCGCTTTCCCCGCCGCACCCGCAAGAATCTGAAGGAGGAAATCAAGATCTGAAGGCTGAGATGAGAACATGGAGCATGACTTCTACCTTTCCCCCGCCTGGAGTTTTATGAGGCACGAGCTTCCCTGGAGCAGGCCAATCGGAACACGGTTCGCGCTATCGAGCAGCGCAATGATGCTTGGACCCGCGAGGACGTTACCAGAGCCCAGCTCCACGGACTGCAGCAGTACACAGCTCAGATTGAACAGTTCAATGATATGCTTCATGAGGAAGTGCATCAGCTGTATGATCAACTCCACCCCTTGGTACCCCCGGTTATGGAAGACCCTGAGGACGGAGTTGTGGAGGAACCAGAAGTGGAACAAGGCCAGGCGAGAACGAAGAAGTTGAACCTGTCGAAGACGTCCACGCTGAAGACGAGGACGAGGAGGAAGAGCCTGAGCTCATCCTCGAAGAAGACGACGACAAAGACATGATCATCATCGACGACGACTAGACTCGTAGTGTCTGTATCATCTGCTTACCTAAAACCTTAGTCTAGGTTTGGGGGCGTTAGTCTGTCTGTTGCCAAGTCTGGCATGTATCTTTCTTTTCGCATCTTTTCCCTTTATCGGTCTGTATCATCTGTCAGTCACCTTATCAAGTCATCAGTCTTTTGTATCAGAAAAGCTATCAGTCTGTTGTTTTCAGAACCCTATCTATGAATGCTAAGTTCCAAGTTGCTTAACAGATGCCTGTGAACACTCGCACTGGAGCTGGAGGTTCTGATGATGCCAACCTCCCAAACCCTCCACCTGTCCCAGCTACCCTAGCAGAGGCCATTGCAGCCTTGGCCGCCGCTGCCAACCTAATGGCTCAAACCAAGGACAGCAGAACATTCACCGTGGTCGCCACAACATCAACCAAGAGACCACCTATGTGGAATTCACCGAAACTCGTCCACCGGTCTTCACCAAGGCCGATGAACCCCTCGAAGCTGATGATTGGCTCCGCACCATGGAGCAGAAGTTTGGTCTTATCAACTGCACCGACATCCAGAAGCCACGTTTCGCTTCACAGCAGCTTCGTGGTCCGGCAAGTGCTTGGTACGCCAACCTGTTGGCTGCCCAGCCAGAAGGTCATCGGTTGACCTGGGAGGAGTTCCGCACTGCTTTCCGTGCTCATCACATCCCTTCCGGATTGATGAAAATGAAGCTTGATCAGTTCCTGGCTCTCCAACAGAAGACTCCACAGTCATGCAGTATGTGGGTCAATTCAATCATCTCAGCCAGTATGCCTCAGAGTATGTCAACACAGATGAGAAGAAGAGGGATTGTTTCCTCAGAGGACTGCACCCAAAGATCCGCAGGAGCTTGTCCAATAACCTGACTGGGTCTTATCACGATGTTGTTGACCGGACTGTTGCTTTTGAAGAAAGCAATCGCCAGTACCAGGAAGAGAAGAAGAAAAAAGCAGGGTCAAGCAGCTTCTCTGGCGGTCACAAACGCCAGAGAATCATCTATCACCCCAGCCACCACCACAATCGTCTACCTTACCCCAACCAGCAAGTGGTCGTCCGTACCGCGGCCACCACCCATAATGCCAACCAGCAGAGTGCCACACAGCCGAACGCCCCAGGTGTTCGTATCACCACTCCACAAACAGCCTACAACCATCCCTGCTACAACTGTGGCCAGCTTGGTCACTGGTCTCGTGAGTGCCCAAAGCCCAAGAGGTATGCTCAGAATGCTCAGAAGAATCCTGGAGGATCTCAGCAGCAGCAGCACCGTGCACAGCAGCAGCATGCCAGAAGGCAGGATTGTCAAGAAGCACGGGCAAGTCTACTACACCGCTGTCAGCGATATACCAGAAGGGGAGCCCGTCATGATCGGTAGGTTTCCTGTTGCCAATCACCCTGCAGTTGTGTTGTTTGATTCTGGTGCATCGCATTCCTTCATCAGTCGTACTTTTGTCATCAAGCATGAAATATCAATTGAGGATTTAAAAGAAAGTTTCTGCATATTTTCGCTGGAGGGCGTATAAGTACTAAGGAAGTGGTTCGCAGTATACCAGTAAGGTTGGGGGAACATGTATTTCCCACCACCATGATAGTGCTTCATGATCAGGAGATAGATGTCATCCTAGGCATGAATTGGATGTGTCAGTATAAAGCCATGATCGACATCTTGAATAGAGTTGTGAGAGTGGATATTCCTAACAGTACCGCCAAACTCCTTCTCCAACTTCCAATGCCTCAAAAACCAGCAGCCACTCAAATAAACACCGCCTATGTTCTGGAAACCCGGGACATCCCCGTGGTTTGTGAATTCCCTGATGTTTTTCCTGAGGATTTGCCTGGTCTGCCTCCTGACCGTGACATTGAGTTTGCCATAGAGCTAAAGCCCGGGACTGCTCCTATATCCCGCAGAGCTTATCGAATGCCTCCCAGAGAGTTGGCAGAACTAAAAATCCAATTACAAGATTTGTTGGACAAGGGTTTCATTCGCCCAAGCTCGTCTCCTTGGGGCTGTCCTGCAATCTTTGTAAAGAAGAAAGACAAGACTCTCAGAATGTGCATTGATTATCGCCCACTCAATGAGGTCACCATCAAAAATAAATATCCCTTGCCTCGTATTGATCTTCTCTTTGACCAGTTAGCTGGAGCCAAAGTATTCTCCAAGATCGATCTCAGATCTGGCTACCACCAAATAAAGATTCGTCCTGAAGATATTCCTAAAACAGCTTTCACCACCAGATACGGCCTATATGAGTACTTGGTCATGTCCTTCGGTTTGACCAATGCCCCTGCTCATTTCATGTACCTCATGAACTCTGTGTTCATGCCAGAGCTTGATAATTCGTGGTCGTGTTCATTGACGACATCCTTGTCTACTCAAAAACCCCTGAAGATCATGCCGAACATCTTCGTATCGTTCTATCCCGTCTCAGAGAACATCAGCTGTATGCCAAGTTCAGTAAATGTGAGTTCTGGTTAGATCAGATACAGTTTCTTGGTCATGTCCTATCCGCTGAAGGTGTGTCAGTTGACCCTGGTAAAGTGGCAGACATTCTGGATTGGAAGCCACCTACCACTGTTCATCAAGTCCGCAGCTTTATGGGAATGGCAGGATATTATCGTCGATTCATCCCAGATTTCTCAAGAATCGCCAAGCCTATCACTGAGTTAGTAAAGAATTCTGTGAAGTTTGTCTGGTCACCAGCCTGTGAGCAAGCCTTTCAAACTTGAAGAAACTGTTGACCACATCACCAGTGTTAGCCCAGCCGAACATCGAGAAGCCCTTTGATGTCTACTGTGATGCATCTGGTACTGGTTTGGGCTGTGTTTTGATGCAAGAAGGTCGAGTGATCGCTTATGCCTCCCGACAGCTTAAGCGACATGAAGAGAATTACCCAACTCATGATCTCGAGTTAGCAGCAGTAGTGCATGCCTTGAAGATCTGGCGTCATTATTTGTTGGGCAGTACCTGTAATGTGTACACTGATCACAAAAGCCTGAAGTATATCTTCACTCAAGAGGAACTGAATATGAGGCAGAGAAGATGGCTTGAGTTAATTAAGGACTATGATCTTGAAGTGCATTACCATCCGGGTAAGGCGAATGTGGTCGCCGATGCACTCAGTCGCAAGTCTTATTGCAACTGTCTGATGAAGAAACCCTATGATTCTTCCTTATGTTTTGAGTTGAAAAGTTGAATATTGAAATGATTCCACAAGGAACTCTGAATAATATCAGAATAGAAACCCCTATCAGAGAGCAGATCATCGCTGCACAGAAAGATAACCCTGGAATCAAACACATCATCGAAAAGGTCCAATCCGGAAAGGCTGATTGTTTCAGGATTGATGATGCAGGAGTAGTATGGTTTAAGAATCGGTTAGTAGTTCCTAAAGTGCCTGAGTTAAGAAAGTTAATCCTTGATGAAGCACACTTGACTAGATTCTCCATCCACCCCGGCAGCAACAAATGTACCAGGATTTGAAGCAGCAATTCTGGTGGACAAAGATGAAGATTGAGATCGCCCGGTATGTCGCTCAGTGCGATACCTGCCAGAAAGTCAAAGCCGTGCACATGAAGCCCGGAGGAGAATTGCAACCTTTACCTACCTGCTTGGAAATGGGACGATATCAGTATGGACTTTATCAATGGTCTACCCAAGACATCAAGAGGTTTTGATTCCATATGGGTGATCGTGGATCGCCTCACTAAGCAAGCTCACTTCCTGCCAGTGAAGACCAGTTACACCGTCCCCACTTATGCCACTTTGTACAAGAACCACATAGTGAAACTCCATGGCATACCCAAGAGCATTATCTCTGATCGTGGTACCCAGTTTGTCGCAAAGTTTTGGAAAGCGTTCCATACCTCACTTGGAACCAAGCTCTTGCATAGTACGGCATATCATCCGCAAACAGATGGACAAACTGAGCGAGTCAACCAAGTGTTAGAGGATATGTTGAGAGCATGTGTGCTCACCTTCGCAGATACTTGGGATGACTGTTTGCCCTTGGCAGAGTTCTCATATAATAACAGTTACCAAGAGAGCATCAAAATGGCACCCTTTGAAGCACTGTACGGCCGCCGTTGTCGTACACCTCTCAATTGGTCTGAACCCGGAGAAAGGGAATTCTTTGGAGTTGACCTAGTAAAAGATATGGAAGAGAAAGTCAAGCATATACAAGAGAACATGAAGATTGCACAGTCTCGACAGAAAAGTTATGCTGACAGGAGACGTCGACCTCTGCAGTTCGAGATCGGGGATTATGTGTACCTGAAGGTCTCACCCACCAAAGGAGTCACTCGTTTTGGAGTCAAAGGAAAGTTAGCACCCCGCTACATTGGTCCGTTTGAGATTCTGGATCGTTGTGGCAAGGTCGCTTACAACTAGGTTGCCCGATCATCTTTCAGCAGTTCATAATGTGTTTCATGTCTCCCAACTCAAGAAGTGTCTCCGAGTACCTGAACATGTGGTTGAAGTTGAAGGCGTTGAGCTAGAACCAGATCTGTCATACACTGAGTATCCAGTTCGCGTGTTGGATCACAAGGATCGTGTTACCCGAAGAACCACCACAAGATGGTACAAGATCCAGTGGAACCACACTCTGAAGAAGAAGCCACCTGGGAATCCGAAGACTTCTTAGCAAAGAACTATCCCGACTTTCTCGAATCTCTGTAGATGTAAGGTTTTGCCTTTTCCTTCTTAAGACGTGGAATCTCGGGGCGAGATTTCTTTTAGGGGGGAAGGCTGTAACACCTCTGGTGTTTAACTGTAATTAACCTGACATGTCATCATCATTAGTCATTAATCATCTTGCCTTGCATTTATGTTTGCTTAGTACTTGTGTAGCAATCTCTTTTCAAAAACCCTAAAAGCCCAAATCTTCCTATAAGGGCAAAAATGGTAATTTCACCTCTGTGCCTAGCTTTGTGTAATTCTTGTTCAGTTGGTTGTCTTGAAGTTTTGTTGTGTTGGCCAAAGTTCAAAAATCAAAATCAGATTTCAAATCCCTTTGCAAAACCCTGATTTCCAAACCCTGGATTTTATCCCTCTTTTTGTAATTCAAAAATTATTCAAAATTTGAGGTTGGTCCAAAAAGAAAAGTTGTAGATCTGGCCAAGAGAAACAACTTTGGTATTTACAAATTTTCAAGTTTCTGTACAAAGTTTGAAGTAAATCCAAATTCATTCAGATTCCAGTTTTTGTCCCCTTTTCAGTTTTCAAAATTTTTTTAAAAACTATTGAGTTTCAGAAAAAGGGTATATTAGCAAAGTTATAGGTTTTGATAAAAGGAACAACTTTCATATTTGCAGATTTCCAACTTTCAGTGTAAACATGGAAAAAAAATAGCGCGCTATTTTGCGCTAATTATAGCAAATAACTTGAAAAGTATTTCTCTTTTTTACGCTATTGCCGTATTGCCGCTATAGCGCGCTATTTTGCCGCTAATTGAAATAACGCCATAGCTAAATGGCCGCTATCGACGTTTCCCTGGCTGAGAAAAATTGTGGCTTGTCTTTTGAAAACTATGTGGATGTTAAGTACTTGTGTGTCATTTGCTCTTATCTTATTTTTATTTTTTATGACTTATCATGGGAATATCCTAATATGTTATCACTTATCATGGATGTTGTGACTTATCATGGATTTATGACTTTATCACTTTGTGAGTTACTGAGTTTTTATTATTATGATTATGAATATGACTTATGACTATCATGGAATATGGTTAGTCAGTTTACCATATAGTTGTTTAGTTGTTGTCTGAATGCATTTAAATAGCGCGCTATAGCGCGCTATAGCGTGCTAGCTATCTGGCGCATGACATATAGCTGCCGCTATAGCGTGGGAATAGCGTCGCTATAGCGGCGCTATAGCGTCGCATAGCGGCCAAACGCTCCGCTATTTTTTTAGCCCGCCATTTAGTAATTTTGAATTTATTCAAATCCTAGTCCCCTTTTCTGGTTTTGTATTTAATTCAAAACTGTTTGGATTGAAACGACAAAGTTGTAGAACTCCTTTCTGAACAACTTTGGTGTTTTGAGTTTTTGTTGCCCAGTTCAAATTTTGGAAGTAATTTGCAAAATACAATACCAGCCAAAAGTCAAACCCTAGGGCATAGCCCGTTCCTCTCCTCGCGTAGGGGAGGGCCCCGGCCGTGGCCGAGCATCCGGCGCTGCGCGCGCCACGCGTTTGGCACCGCTCGTCTGTCCCCGACCAGCCGCCTGCGTCGCGCCATCATTCCGCCCCCGCACCCGCACGCACGCGCTGACCTCCACACCCGTCCCCTACAGTGCCCAGGGCGTCGCCGCCGCGTGGCCATCGCCGGCGAGCCTTCGCCCAGGCCCTGCCCGCACGCCTGTCCTTCCCCCAGAGCGCAATCGAGTGCGCACGCTCTCGCCGAGCTTATCCCCCCACCCCGTGCTCTCTACCGTCCTCTAGCCGCGACTATATAAGCCCGCCGGAGCCCCGAGCTTCTCATCCTCTCCGCCACCGTGCCAGACCAGTCCAGACCCTCCGCCGCTCAACAACTAGCCCAACAGCTCCGTCTTGAGCTCGTGAAGCTTCCCCGCTCCTTCAATTTCATCTCTCCCCGCCTCCTATCGCCCGGCGTAGCTCGCCGTTCCCATCTCCGGCAGAACCCGGCGACCTCGGGTTCGTGAAATACTCCCTCTCCGGTCACGGATACCTTCCCCTGACCCCTGTGTCAGCTTCCTGGTTCCGTGCGACTCTGACCAGGCCCTTGCGATCTCGTGTGTTGCGCAGGGTCGTCGGAGCGCCGCTCGCCACTCGCCGCCGAAAGAGCTCCACCGAACCACCGCCCCGCCGAGCGCTGTCTCCGACCGTGGTAAGCACTCGAAGCCCCCTCGGTCTCTGCCTTTTAACGGCGCAAAGCTCGAGCCAGGCCTCGGGCGCACGCGTTCACTGTGGCTCGAGCCAGGCCTCGAGCACACGTTTCCGTCTCGCCCGAGCCCGAGCCTCGAGCGGACAGACCCTCACCACTTCGCTCGAGCCAGGCCTCGAGCGGACTTGCGCACCCTCCGCTTCGCCGAGCTAGGTCTCGGACGAAACGATCATTTTCCGTCTCGCCCGAGCCTCCCGGCCAGGCCTCGGACGAACCCTTGTTTCCGTCTCGCCCGAGCCTGTTTCATCCCCGACCCCGCTTCGCTCGAGCCAGCCTCGGCGAACGCATGTCTTCCGATTCGCCCGAGCCTCCCGTTCGCCCGAGCCTTGCGAAGAAAGAGCACAGTGCCCTTTTCCTTTTTGGGAGTTGTGAATAGTGTTCTGTTTTCTCTTTTTTGTGTGAATTAATCTGTTGTTCTTTAAATACTGATAAAATTATGGTATGCTCCATGCACTGTGTAGTATTTTATAAAAATATGAAACTTGACTTTTCTGCAAGAATTTGAAAATGAAAAATCCCTCTTTTAATTAATAAATGGATGGTTTTGGATTTTTAGAAAATCATTTATAACTCCAAAAATCATGAGATAATTTTTTGTGAGCTTCCTATGCCATGTTTAGTCTCTGGTGAAATTTTGAAGTCTTTTGGAACAAGTTGATTTTTGAGCATTTATCTTTAATTGTTAAATAGTGCCTTTGTTAATTAATGTCTGATTTTTTTTGAGCACCTTAATGACCTCCAAAAATTATGAAATTTGTTTTACCATCTATCTACACCATAATGAACTTATGTGATTAATTTGGTAATTTTTGGAGCAACTTCATAAAATGACCTTTTTAAATAATTAAGGAAAATAGAAAAAGTGATTAGGGTTCATGTTGTATGCCCTGTTTTGCATTATTCATGCTAGCATACTCATGTGCATGCATCATTGCATTCGTATAGTCACCGAAGAAGGCGTCAAGATCGAGGCAGCCGCCGACGAACCTGTCCCTGAGGCTACCCCGAACTCCGACAACCGCTCCGCCGCCTTCGAGCCTGCTGTCTTTGCTCTTCAAGGCAAGCCCCGGTGCATTTAACCTTTTCCTTGAATTTATAAAATGATTTCCTTAAATGCTTTTGAGTTAAATTATTGCATTAGGTTTATAGGAGTTGTGTGCTATCCTAATTGATGCACTATCCACCTTGACCACTGATACACCCGATACCTGTTTTCAAAAGTATTTGCAAAATGCTTAGCAATGCTTATTGAATTACTTGCAATAAAATGTCATTTTCAAAAGTGTGATCACTTAAGAATCTTTATGGGAATTTGGCTTTACTTCCCCGTTCGATGACTGCTTGCTAGCTACATGTGGTCATTAGCGAGAAGAGGTTGTCCGCGCGTACGGTGCCGTCATGTTGTAGTCCGGGACTCAACAGTTGACACCGACCGGGACAGGGTTGAAAAACTGACAGGACTATTACGCTTGGTTAGATATAACCAAGGTATAGTTCTGGCTGGAAAATTAGGGACCATCCGTATGGGGGCCTGCTGGTCAAGACTTGTAACTATTCACATACTACGGAAAGCTCTGGCTCCGAGGAATCCTTTATTGGACCGACAACCGCGCACTGGGAGTGGAGAGATGGCGGAAGTAGCATGTACCCACGTGGTCGTCGTACCTGGAAAGGAGTGGTGTACTGTACTTCCGGGTGGCGTAGGACCGGGCCCAATCTTGGAGGAATCGTGGTAGACGAGTTGGCATATGCAAGCTTGGGTGCTACATATGCAGTGTGGATAGGGATCCTCAGCTGAGTATTATTTATCCGGATTAACGTTGCTCCTCGGTTATGGAGACTTGGTCCACTGACTGTCAACGGAGAGTGGTTCTCAACTAGGAATGTTTTGAAATGTAAAATGAATCATGAATGATGAAAAATTGAGGAATACTGAATCTTTCCAAATAAAATAAGGTTTACAAAAATGCTTTTCTGCAAAATACTTGATCTTGCTTAAGCCTTACCTTGACTACCCTAAGCCTCTCATTCATGAGTCTCTCTCTTTTTTCTTTAGTCGGGTAAGTCTTGTTGAGTACCCCAGTACTCAGGGTTTGTTACCCATGCTGCAGGTATGACAGAGTCCCCGATGTGTCTTGCACCCTGCTGCGTGACCATCGTCCAGGAAGAGGCCGATGAGGCCGAAGAATAGTTGTACACCCTCGGGCTGGGTGATTATAAGTATCTCGTTGTTCTCCTCCACTATGTTGCCTATGTCTATTCTATTATCAGAACTTGGTTTGTAATAACTGCACCTTAATTTCTATTTGGAACCCTGTTTTGTAAAACTAATGTTATTTAAGTCTTCCGCTCATTATTCCGATGTTATTTGTAAAAGTATGCAATGCTGTAACCGAATTGTGAGATGATCCTGCGGACATTGGGCACTGATGTAGCCCGGTGGCGAACAGGTCTTAATCACATGGAACATGGGTTCGGCTGTCAGAGGTTGACAGGGACACGTGGGCCACGGGATTAGGGTCGTTCCGTCACATGGGCTTAGGGTCGTTCCGTCACAATATCAAGGACTGAGCCTAACTCAACCCAAAAGACTAGCCTTATAGGTGAGGACTGTCACGCCTTATATGTTGTGTTCCCCCACCATCGATACCCGATGTGGAACTAAACCCCAACAATCTCCCCCATAGTCACACATCGGGGTGCCCCCGCCATGTCATGACGTCCGAGATTTTTTATCGGGTTTAGTTTTTTCTGACCTTGGGCTTTGATACCACTTGTTGGAACCGGTGGTGACCACCGAGTTCTCGATCTTGAGCTTGGCTTTTTAAAGCCGGCCCGGCTCGTTACGAGCCTGCGCTCCCACACAGGCCCAGGTCCACCGGAGCTCCAACATATCAAGGACTGGGCCTAACTCAACCCAAAAGACTAGCCTGATAGGTGAGGACTGCCACGCCTTATATGTTGTGCTCCCCCACCATCGATACACGATGTGGGACTAAACCCCAACAGGAAGTGAACACGGTTGCCGCTTGAAAGGACCGAATCAGCCTAGAGGGGGGTGAATAGGTGATTTTTGACTATCTGAAACTTCACAAACTATAAGATGTAGTTAGATAGTAACCGGAGAGGCCGGTTTGTTTGGGTAGGTACTACCGGGGTGTGAACACCGGTACTACCAACAAACACAAACGGCACAACCGGGATCCTAAAAGAAACTACAAATCCGATGAATGTAAGCTATGAAGATAAAACAAGTTTCTAGCCAACTTTCCGAAGAATAATTTACGGTAAAACTACTCTCACGAAACCTTGGTTGCTCCCCTTGATGTAGATTGGGCCTTCCCAACCTAAGAACGAGATAGGGATAGGAAGAACACGAAGAACACAATAACAAGAGAAGTAGAGAAAATAGGGACAACAACAACAAGCACACGGGACACAAGATTTATCTCGAGGTTCGGCCAATCCACTAAGGAGTGCCTACTTCCTCGTTGTTGAGGTGACCACAAAGGTCGGAGTCTATTTCACCTCCTCGCCTCACTCAAGCAACCACAAAGGCTACGAGAGTATCTCTACTAGAAATCTCAGGGTAATACAAACGCTTCGGGGAGCCCTCACAAGTAAATCAATACGGGCTACCACGAAGAACACCTAACCGGCTAGAGCTCAAAGAGCTCAAGAGTAAAAGACACAAAACAAGCCGGCAAGATGGAAACCAAGTGCTCAAGTCGAAGATTGATGCTTCCCACTCTCGAATCTCACTTCCCTAGCTCAAATCTTGCAAGGGAATGAATCTAGGAGCAAAGGGGGAAGAGAGGGGTGAGTCAATGCTTGGAGAGAGTTTGTCTAGAGTTAGGTCAGCAATAAGTGTATAGTGTGAGTCCGTGACCGTGAAAAGTGAAGAGGGGATGTATTTATACTCCCCCAGTCCCAAGGCTGGTCAGTACCACCGACCACCCATGGTCGGTACCACCGACCATGTCACAACGGTCGCATACACCCAGATCTGGTCAAACTGACAAGCACCGGGCCAAGGTCGGAACCACCGAGGCCGGTGGTACCGAGGTTATGGCGGTACCACCGCCAGGCCAAAACAAGCTCGAACAGAGAGCAACTCAGTTAGAGACTCGGTCCCTCGGAAACTACCGCCCGAGGGTCGGTACCTCCGACTTTGGTAGACCGAGGTAATGGCGGTACCACCGCCAGTCAAAGGCTAGTAAGTCCAGAGAGCCCTGAAAAACTTTCAACCACCGAACCTGGGTCGGTGCTTCCGAGGCCGGTGGTACCGAGGTTATGGCGGTACCACCGCCAAGTCATATTCAACACAACACAGAGAGCCTCGCAAAGCCAAGTTACCACCGACCTCCGTCGGTACCTCCGATCCCGGTGGTACCGAGGTTATGGCGGTACCACCGTGTAACACCCCTGGTGTTTAATTAATTAAAAATAAATTAGAAAATGGCCAAAACCCTAGATGGAGGAAATTTTCTAGCCAGATGTTTGTTGCATTCATGCCGTTGCATAATTTTTCTTGGGTGAAAAAGAATTTATTAAACCGGAATAGGGCGAATCGAATTTATTCTATTTAGAAAAGCAATGAAATGATTTATAAAAGTTTGCAAAATCAAACTCAAATTTTATTTACAAAACCTAGAAAAATATTTCCAAAAAATTTCAAAATTTATTTGGTTTCAAATGATTTGATTTTGAACTCAAAAGTTTTGCAAAAGATTTGAAATCAAAAAGGAAATAAAAGAAAAGGAAAGGCAAAAGGGCCTCAACTTTCCCCCATTCCTCCCAGTCGGCCCACTCCCTCTCCATGTCGGGCCGGCCTCCTCCCTCCCTCTCCCGGCCGGAGCCCACTCCTCACGGCGGCCCGCTTCGCTCTCCCCCTCTCATCGCACGCAGGCCCGCATCGGCGTCGGCCCGTTGCCTTTTCCCCTTCGGGCCTTTCCCCAGCTCCCCCTTGCCCCAGCCCAAGTCGGTTTGCCGACTCCCCTCTCTCCGGCCCATCGCTCCCAGCGGCCCGCGCGCACCTCACCTCACCGCTCCTCCTCCCTTCACTCGCTGCCAGCCGGGACCCACGACCAGTGACGCTGACCTATGGCCCTCCTTGTCAACGTCGTCCCCTTCCCTCGGATCCCCATCTCCTCTCTGCCTACTCTGTTCAACCGCCGTGCGGCCGAGATGGCCGGGAATCCTAGCCCCACCGACCCGATCAAGGAGCCCCACCCGACTCCCGCCCTTCGCGCTCCACCCGTAGCCGCCGCACCGTGACCCCGCCTCGCTCACATCACACAACACGCGGCCGCCATAATCAGAGCGCTGAGCTCGCCCACCGTTCGCCCCTCACCTCTCTGCCTTTAAAGCCTAGGCCACACCAAGTCACCGAGACTAGGCACCCTCCTTCCCGTGTCCCCGCGCCGCACCGACTGCATCCAACCAGATGGGTCCTCCCCTCCCGAGACTCCCGCTGCCCCGGATCAGCAGAGCCGCCCTTGCCGCTCCGCAGAGCTCTTTCCGCCATCCCTCCCTCCCTCCTCTCTACATATTTGAAGCTCGACAAGGCACTAGCATCTGCACGCCGCACCCAACCAGCCGCTCATCGCCACCCCTGCTTCACCCATCGTCGTCACTACCGGAGCCGAGAGCAAGCGTCCGCCTCCGCCGTCGACACCCCTTCTCCGGTCCTCAATCGACGGCGAGACCTCCACATTCGAGCCCGCGGTGAGCTACCCGTTCGATCCCTCCCTTTTTCTCCCTCTCTTGTGTCCCGTAGCACAGTGCCGAACCACTCCGGGGCGTGCCGGCAATGGCGCCGCCGCGCCTGCCGTGGATCCGCCGTGCCCAAGACCACCGTCGGGCGACCCTTTGTTCCCCCTTGATCCTAGACCATCAGATCCGAGTCCATCGGCCAGGATTAGAAAACCCTATGAAGGGGTATGAACCAGGTTCGCGTTTCAGTGGACGTGGTCTACGGCGCCGGCTTCCTCGCGTCCACGGCGGCCGTGGTGCACCACACCAATAGAATGGCGCCACCGGGGTTCCACCTCAGCGCCACGCAGCACCTGCGCAACCGCACACACCCTCTCTTCCCCATCTAATCTAGACCGTCTGATCTGGATCGGGCGATCTAGATCAGAAGATACCCCTTCGCGGCACCTTTTGCTAAAGAGTCCCTCAGTTTTCATCGAATCAACCCGCCGTCCAATCGTTCTGTACACTGAGTCTAGATAAAATCGCATTACACCCCCTGCAGTTTATCCGAAATGAGGCCCAGTCCAAATGCCGTTTAAATCCAGATTTGATTTATTTAAAACACAAAATGAGTTCAAACAATTTATAGTTTTGCCATCCGACTTCAAACGCTTATAACTTTTGCGTTTTAACTCCGTTTCGACCCGTTCAACTTGCGTTAGATCCATCTCGTCGAGCTCTACGCAGTAGATCTATTTACGTTCTGTTTTATTACTATTTGATGTACTGTTATTTATATGTTTGTTTGGGCCATGTGATGATGATTGATCCAGCGAGTGCGCGCTATGCGGAACCCCAGAATCCAGCCTTCGTCTCCGTTTATTCAACTCAGCCTGAAGGCAAGTGTCCTTGCTCATATTGCTCCCATATTTATTTTATTTTGAGTTAGAGTAGTTAGATCCAGTAGTTGCATGCAGTGTCTTAATACTGAAACCCATGTTAAGGTTTACTAGAATTTTTAATATTTATCCTTGTCACCTGGTTTGGGATGTTTTGGGTAGAAGTCATGCTTAGCCTTGCTGTCTGGGGATGAGATGGGAAATATTAATTCTGATTAATGAACTATGGAACATTGTCGACTGGTAATGATGTAGTATGGTGAGTAGGTAAATCCGGCAGGATGGACCGTATTGGTGGTTTTGTGCCGTGGACTCGGCAGCTGGTTTTGGGTTTTGGTTTTGGGTTTGTGCTAGATTATCCTGCCTGGATCCCTAGGACCCGGTTCTTGGAGCATGTAACCCGGCAAAACAGCGCAAACCATGAGGCCTATATGGCTCTGGGACTGGCTAAGTAATTAGTTTCCTCCAAGTTGAGGGTTTACACGGGTTCGGATTTGTGGCACAAGAGGGGGCTTCTGCAGTGGTGTGTATATCCACTGTTAGCGGTGAAACCTTAGTGAACGTGTAGAACGGACTTGGAGGAGGCTTTGTAAAGGCCTTGTAGTGCGACCCCCGCTGTGCACCTTGGCAGTGTTTAGCGTGATGGGGACGCATGACTCATGGGTAAAGATGTGCGAACTCTGCAGAGTATTAAAACTGATATATCAGCCGTGCTCACGGTCACGAGCGGGCTTGGACTTCTTCGAGATTAGTTGGTGGGTTGGTTCCAGTTCGTTAGAGAAGCCTTATGTGGTTATTAGTCTCATATGACATGGGTACAGAGGCTTCTTCTACGCGGGTTACTGCCTGGTACGGGAGTGACTCCCAGGCTCGGGCGCAGACCTGGTGTTATTACGGAAGGTAGCTCTCTATGTCGTGACATATGGAACTAATACGCATAGGACTCCTTGTAACGGCCTGGTTCGGATCATCTGATGGACTTCAGGTGTGGTTTGCCTGATGGACTTCAGGTGTGGGTACTTGGTGTGACTCCAAGTGCGGTTGCTTGGTGTGACTCCAAGTGTTGGTTGCTCGGTGTGACTCCGAGTGTGGTTTGCTCGGTGCGACTCCGAGTGTGGTTATTGTTCTGTTGGAGACTGTGGTTATAACCTAGTAAATAGGTGCATAGGATTTAATAGGGTGTGTCGCTTTAGGCGCTTGAGTCAAACAGAGTTAGCCTACCTTTGTTCATAGCCTCATAAGCATATATTTCCTACACTTGCGGAGTACATTTCAATGTACTCACCCTTCCTCTTTGAACCCCTGCTACCCCACCCAGACGTTGGAGTCTACGCCGACGAGGAGCAGGAGTACCCAGAAGACGGCGGATACGACCCCGACGACTTGTACTAGGATGGCGCAGCCCCCGGTCGACCTTCCTGTGGAGATGGCGTCCAGTTTCTGCGAGTCTACATTAGAGTTAGACTGAGAGTCTGTACTTTTCTTTCAGACCCGAGGGTCATTTTTGTAATAATGTTCGATATATTCATAAAGCATTGTTTTGATATTTACGATGATGTGGATATATGTATGAAAATTGATCCTGGCATACATATATTGTGCTCCAATTTTGTTCTTAAAATTGGGGTGTCACAGTGGTATCAAAGCCGTGTTGACCGTAGGACGCTACCCTAGTCAGTCGTCGAGTTTACAAAACTATTTTTAAAAGCCTAACCTTTTTCCCCCTTCTGTAGTCTATCTCTGTTGAAAATTCAAACTCTGTTTAAAAGTAGGTCCTCCAATAGTAGGATGCCCACCATAATTGTTGAACTCGTA
The DNA here is from genome assembly GCA_009763385.1 of Coix lacryma-jobi var. lacryma-jobi. Classification (NCBI taxonomy): domain Eukaryota; kingdom Viridiplantae; phylum Streptophyta; class Magnoliopsida; order Poales; family Poaceae; genus Coix; species Coix lacryma-jobi. Next base: position 110,062,561 of record CM019827.1, on the reverse strand, counting down.
GAACGTTGTTTGACATGTGCTTGTACTCTTGTTTGATTTGCTTCTTTGTATTGACTGTAGTCCTTCTGAATCTCGGGACGAGATTCCAGTTAAGGGGTAAGTTTGTAACACCCCTGGTGTTTAATTAATTAAAAATAAATTAGAAAATGGCCAAAACCCTAGATGGAGGAAATTTTCTAGCCAGATGTTTGTTGCATTCATGCTGTTGCATAATTTTTCTTGGGTGAAAAAGAATTTATTAAACCGGAATAGGGCGAATCGAATTTATTCTATTTAGAAAAGCAATGAAATGATTTAAAAGTTTGCAAAATCAAACTCAAATTTTATTTACAAAACCTAGAAAAATATTTCCAAAAAATTTCAAAATTTATTTGGTTTCAAATGATTTGATTTTGAACTCAAAGTTTTGCAAAAGATTTGAAATCAAAAAGGAAATAAAAGAAAAGGAAAGGCAAAAGGGCCTCAATTTTCCCCCATTCCTCCCAGTCGGCCCACTCCCTCTCCATGTCGGGCCGGCCTCCTCCTCCCTCTCCCTCTCCGGGAGCCCACTCCTCACGGCGGCCCGCTTCGCTCTCCCCCTCTCATCGCACGCAGGCCCGCATCGGCGTCGGCCCGTTGCCTTTTCCCCTTCGGGCCTTTCCCCAGCTCCCCCTTGCCCCAGCCCAAGTCGGTTGCCGACTCCCCTCTCTCCGGCCCATCGCTCCCAGCGGCCCGCGCGCACCTCACCGCTCCTCCTCCCTTCACTCGCTGCCAGCCGGGACCCACGACCAGTGACGCTGACCTGTGGCCCCTCCTTGTCAACGTCGTCCCCTTCCTCGGATCCCCATCTCCTCTCTGCCTACTCTGTTCAACCGTGCGGCCGAGATGGCCGGGAATCCTAGCCCCACCGACCCGATCAAGGAGCCCCACCCGACTCCCCCGCCCTTCGCGCTCCACCCGTAGCCGCCGCACCGTGACCCCGCCTCGCTCACATCACACAACACGCGGCCGCCATAATCAGAGCGCTGAGCTCGCCCAGCGTTCGCCCCTCACCTCTCTGCCTTTAAAGCCTAGGCCACACCAAGTCACCGAGACTAGGCACCCTCCTTCCCGTGTTCCCCGCGCCGCACCGACTGCATCCAACCAGATGGGTCCTCCCCTCCCGAGACTCCCGCTGCCCCGGATCAGCAGAGCCGCCCTTGCCGCTCCGCAGAGCTCTTTCCGCCATCCCTCCCTCCCTCCTCTGCATATTTGAAGCTCGACAAGGCACTAGCATCTGCACGCCGCACCCAACCAGCCGCTCATCGCCACCCCTGCTTCACCCCATCGTCGTCACTACCGGAGCCGAGAGCAAGCGTCCGCCTCCGCCGTCGACACCCCTTCTCTCGGTCCTCAATCGACAGCGAGACCTCCACATTCGAGCCGCGGTGAGCTACCCGTTCGATCGATCCCTCCCTTTTTCTCCCTCTCTTGTGTCCCGTAGCACAGTGCCGAACCACTCCGGGGCGTGCCGGCAATGGCGCCGCCGCGCCTGCCGTGGATCCGCCGTGCCCAAGACCACCGTCGGGCGACCCTTTGTTCCCCCTTGATCCTAGACCATCAGATCCGAGTCCATCGGCCAGGATTAGAAAACCCTGTGAAGGGGTATGAACCAGGTTCACGTTTCAGTGGACGTGGTCTACGGCGCCGGCTCCCTCGCGTCCACGGCGGCCGTGGTGCACCACACCAATAGAATGGCGCCACCTGGGTTCCACCTCAGCGCCCGCAGCACCTGCGCAACCGCACACACCCTCTCTTCCCATCTAATCTAGACCGTCTGATCTGGATCGGGCGATCTAGATCAGAAGATACCCCTTCGCGGCACCTTTTGCTAAAGAGTCCCTCAGTTTTCATCGAATCAACCCGCCGTCCAATCGTTCTGTACACTGAGTCTGGATAAAATCGCATTACACCCCCTGCAGTTTATCTGAAATGAGGCCCAGTCCAAATGCCGTTTAAATCCAGATTTGATTTATTTAAAAACACAAAATGAGTTCAAACAATTTATAGTTTTGCCATCCGACTTCAAACGCTTATAACTTTTGCGTTTTAACTCCGTTTCGACCCGTTCAACTTGCGTTAGATCCGTCTCGTCAAGCTCTACGCAGTAGATCTATTTACGTTCTATTTTATTAATGTTTGATGTACTGTTATTTATATGTTTGTTTGGGCCATGTGATGATGATTGATCCAGCGAGTGCGCGCTACGCGGAAACCCAGAATCCAGCCTTCGTCTCCGTTTATTCGACCCAGCCTGAAGGCAAGTGTCCTTGCTCATATTGCTCCCGTATTTATTTTATTTTGAGTTAGAGTAGTTAGATCCAGTAGTTGCATGCAGTGTCTTAATACTGAAACCCATGTTAAGGTTTACTAGAATTTGTAATATTTATCCTTGTCACCTGGTTTGGGATGTTTTGGGTAGAAGTCATGCTTAGCCTTGCTGTCTGGGGATGAGATGGGAATATTAATTCTGATTAATGAACTATGGACATTGTCGACTGGTAATGATGTAGTATGGTGAGTAGGTAATCCGGCAGGATGGACCGTATTGGTGGTTTTGTGCCGTGGACTCGGCAGCTGGTTTTGGGTTTTGGTTTTGGGTTTGTGCTAGATTATCCTGCCTGGATCCCTAGGACCCGGTTCTTGGAGCATGTAACCCGGCAAAACAGCGCAAACCATGAGGCCTATATGGCTCTGGGACTGGCTAAGTAATTAGTTTCCTCCAAGTTGAGGGTTTACACGGGGTCGGATTGTGGCACAAGAGGGGCTTCTGTAGTGGTGTGTATATCCACTGTTAGCGGTGAAACCTTAGTGAACGTGTAGAACGGACTTGGAGGAGGCTTTGTAAAGGCCTTGTAGTGCGACCCCCGCTGTGCACCTTGGCAGTGTTTAGCGTGATGGGGAACGCATGACTCATGGGTAAAGATGTGCGAACTCTGCAAAGTATTAAAACTGATATATCAGCCGTGCTCACGGTCACGAGCGGGCTTGGACTTCTTCGAGATTAGTTGGTGGGTTGGTTCCAGTTCGTTAGAGAAGCCTTATGTGGTTATTAGTCTCATATGACATGGGTACAGAGGCTTCTTCTACGCGGGTTACTGCTTGGTACGGGAGTGACTCCCAGGCTCGGGCGCAGACCTGGTGTTATTACGGAAGGTAGCTCTCTATGTCGTGACGTATGGAACTAATACGCATAGGACTCCTTGTAACGGCCTGGTTCGGGTCATCTGATGGACTTCAGGTGTGGTTTGCCTGATGGACTTCAGGTGTGGGTACTTGGTGTGACTCCAAGTGCGGTTGCTGGTGTGACTCCAAGTGTTGGTTGCTCGGTGTGACTCCGAGTGTGGTTTGCTCGGTGCGACTCCGAGTGTGGTTATTGTTCTGTTGGAGACTGTGGTTATAACCTAGTAAATAGGTGCATAGGATTTAATAGGGTGTGTCGCTTTAGGCGCTTGAGTCAAACAGAGTCAGCCTACCTTTGTTCATAGCCTCATAAGCATATATTTCCTACACTTGCGGAGTACATTTCGATGTACTCACCCTTCCTCTTTGAACCCCCTGCTACCCCACCCAGACGTTGGAGTCTACGCCGACGAGGAGCAGGAGTACCCAGAAGACGGCGGATACGACCCCGACGACTTGTACTAGGATGGCGCAGCCCCCGGTCGACCTTCCTGTGGAGATGGCGTCCAGTTTCTGCGAGTCTACATTAGAGTTAGACTGAGAGTCTGTACTTTTCTTTCAGACCCGAGGGTCATTTTTGTAATAATGTTCGATATATTCATAAAGCATTGTTTTGACATTTACTATGATGTGGATATATGTATGAAATTGATCCTGGCATACATATATTATGCTCCAATTTTGTTCTTAAAATTGGGGTGTCACACACCGCCAGGCCTTTTTCAATTCTACACAGGGAGCTCTGCAAACTTGGTTACCACCGGCCTTGCGTCGTTAGCACCGGGGCGGTACTACCGAGGTAATGGCGTACCCGACACCGCTAGGTCAAAAACAACTCTATCCAGAGAGGGTTGCAAAACCAGGTTACTACCGACCTTGCGTCGGTACCACCGTGGGCGGTAGTACCGAGGTTATGGCGGTACTATCGCCAGGTAATTTTTTGACCACACAGAGAGGGTGTTAGAGCGCTGCGCAGAGAAGCCGTGGTCGGTACCACCGACCACACATGGTCGGTACCCCGACCATATGAAATTACCCTCTACGTGTTCATGATTGTGCGGTGTCTCTCAAGCGAACTAAGGTTAGTCGATTGAGCACTTTTCTCCACATCTAGCCAACTTACTTTGTGACCCTCTTCATAGTCCGGCTTACCTATAACTCAAGTTTAAATTGAAATTTTAAACTACCACTTGAGCTAGGCATCTTTATGTCCAAAATATCCTACGTGCTTTGTTCACGAGATTTCAACGTTTCAAATCTTTCAAAGGACTAACACCTGCATACATGCTTTTATAAACTGGTTAGTCCCTAATTTGATTGTCATTAATTAGCCAAAACCCACATTGGGGGCGAATGCACTTTCAAACTCCCCCTTTTTGGTAATTGATGACAACCAACTTAGGCTTACAATTAGGATAGAAGAATTGAAGCTTTTGAATTCCAAAATTTAGTTGAAGCTCCCCCTTAGTGTATGCTTTGGATATGAATTTCAAACCTTGATTAGAAAGCAAGGTCATACACAAGAACAAGAGCTCCCCCTAAATTTTGCAATCCGTGGGGTGCCTAAGTGTGTGACAACATCAAATATATCAATTTGTGATGCATAAACGGTATGACATGGTGATACACATAACAATGTAATAAGAAAAGCGAATGGCTATTGAAGAAAGAAAAGAACTCAAATCACATAGCCATATCGAAAACAACATCACCATGACAAGAGCATCAATAACGAGGATGAACCAAGCATGAATATAACAATAAGCATAAAAGTTTTACATCCTCAGCATATCACAAATAAAATGTAGCATACCACACTTAGTCTCAAAGATTACCCTTTCTTACAGCTATTACAACAAGATAAGCCTAACACTCCCCCTTAGTACCAAAGCGGGTAGGCCAAGATAAGCAAAGAATCAATAATAGCTGCTAGAAGATCCATCATGATAAGAGCCCCCGAAGAGAGAGGAATAGGCACTCTCTCCAACGTCACCACCAGGGAAGGATGACGGAGCAGAAGAATCAGGTGGTGGTGTAGAGTCGCGAGGACCACCACTCCCAGCTGGATCGGCGTCGGGGCCAGCAAAGCCCATGTACGAGCCACCACCCCCTCCTTGATACGATGTGGACCCGCCAGCAAAGGACGTGCCCATACCATAGTCAGGAAGAAGGAATGAGGCTGGTACTGAGGTTGGTGCGGAGGATAGAACTGATGGGGCGGATACAGCATGGAGCTGTAAAAACCCGCCTCACCACCACCTGGAAACTGGGGCTGCTCTGCTGGGCCTGCTGCTGGGGGAGACCACCACCATCATCATCATCATCATCATCACCACTCCGGGCCTGAGCATCGTACTCAGCAAACGGATCTGGATGGGGTCGGACCGGAGAGCGCGGAGGAAGACCGTGATGCTGACGCACCTCCTGCTGATGTCGCTCGTCACGATCGGCCCGATAGCACATCCACTCAAAGATCTTGCCAGGGCGGAGCGAAGACCGCCACCCCTACGCCTCTCACGACACGGAGGAGGAGCGGTAGCATGGGAACATCTCCACCCGGCTGAGCCTCGCCAGGCGCTGCTGCATCTCTGCTGGACCCTCACCACCTTCATCAACTTTTTCTTTGTCCTTGGAAGGAGCCGAGGTGAACTTGCGAACACTGTACTCATTCATGGTGCGATCATACTCGAAGGTGGCGCCAACCACATGCTCCATGATATGCATAAGATATGGAGCATATGGCAAGGCCTTGTGAGGATCATTGTAAACATCGGAGATTTCTTCTGCCACAGAAAGTGAGAGATGCTAAACCGTCCATCTGGCAGAGCAAAGAGGACGAGGACCTTGGCAGCATCATCTCTCAAGTTATCTTGATCTCCAATTTTGGGATCCAGAGTCAGGCGCATGATATTGTTGAGGACGTAGTAAGCGGGCTTCAGGCCAGGGACCTTGAAGGTCGCTACTGCACCATCCAAATAGACACCTAAGCTCTGCAACTGCTCTAAGTACATACCCCATCCATACATCTCTGAAAGACGAGGGGCATCTCTGTCCACATGATCGAAGCCCAACCCGAGCAAATGTGACGAAGGCACATCTGTAGTGCACCCCTTGGGTCAATCCAATGCAGCACGCGAGCTTCCTTATCAATGAACAAAGTGGGCCCAAAACTGACAGAGAATCTCCTGGTTGAAGCTGCGCTCGCCAGAAATCAGCCCCAAAACTCTCCACTCCTCTAACCTCTGCACCATGGCCTGAATGTCCTCAGAATCTTTGTCGGTCAGAGAGGAGAGAACCAGTCTCTTATGAGCAAAAGAGGAGGATGTCCCTTAGCACAAAAACCCTTCCACACACTGTCACATAGAAATCTTGCTGGAACCTGGACCAGAACCTCCTATCCACAGAAGCATCTCTAACAAACAGATAGGGGTTCTCCTCACGCTGCCTCCTCATCAAGCTACCCCCGCTTTCTATCGGAGTAATCCATGGGATTTCCAAGAAGAGCGAGAGGGACGGCGGACATGACAGCTTCGGCTTCAGGGTGCATGTCAAAAGCCCGGTTGATTAGCATCAACCCTGAAGTCCGAGGGGATGACAGTCCAACTTGAGGATCGATGGAGCGACCCTCACGATCGAGACCAGCTGAAGGCACTCCTCCCACAATGACGCTGTGCAGGCGTCCAGCCGGACCAGCGACAGGGGCGGAGAAGGCTGAGGAGGAGGAGGAGCAGCATCCCACTGCCACGGGCATGACCGCTCCCGCTCGCCCTTGCGCTATCCACGCTGCGACGACCCGTAAGGCCCGCGGACGAGCGTCCCGGACCTGACGAGAGGAGTCATCCATACTCCCAGACCGACCACGCGCCCGGAATTGCGACGCGCGGCTCCCCTTGCGCATGACCACCTTGCTCCAAGGCAGCATAATCCTCATCATCATCACTAGGGAACGAGCACGAGAGGCCTCCGACTCATCTAGACAAGATCGCATAGACCAACATGAGACAAAGATGATGGAACGATTACTACCGACCCCTGGGGGCGGTACTACCGACCGCACAGCAGCGTGCGTTTTCCTTCAATCCAATCTACCACTCAATCACTATGAACTTGCGAACCATACATCCTAGAAGCATCTTCATACTAGATAGAACATCCTACCAAGGAATCGACCTAGAACAAAGTACATTGAGAGATCGGGCATGAACACCCTAGTACCTTGCTACTCAAAAGAGGTCAAAATCCAATGAAGGAGGAAACTTCGGGCTTCAAGAACACCACCAAGATGATCTCCATCCACGCTCCAAAGCAACTTTCCACCGGAGAGATTTAGATTTGGATGGAGGAGGAAAGAGATCAAAGAGGAAGAAGTTACGGTGGCTAGAACGGGCTCGGAAGATGGCGCAAGAAGACAAGGACTGGTGGCGGCGCGGTCAAAAGAGATTGACTAGGGTTGAAAAGATTCATCGCGCCCCTTGTTATACTCGGAGGTAACCGGTCGGTGAAACCGCCCATAGGGGCCGGTACTACCGCCGTCGGTAGTACCGACACAATGGCGGTACCACGACAGGCAGAAAAACAGAGGGTCCAGAGAGGGTTTCCAGGAGGACTTTGTGTGGTATACCACACACACTTGAAATATGTCCAGATTTCATAGAATCAATACATAGCTATGGACACAAGTGAAGCATGCAAAATAGATTTTGAAATCACATACAATATTTGTCAAAAGCATTTGTTTAGGTTTCTAGGTGAAAACAAATATGTGCAAGACATCAAGCCACGTTACGAGAATCAATGATATTTAGTTCACTCCTCAAAGCACAAAATCTTGACTCATCTAAAGGCTTTGTGAAGATATCGGCTAGTTGTTTTCATCAGTGCTCACATGGCGTATTGCAATATCTCCTTGTGGCTTCATGGTCTCTCAAGAAATGGTGTCGGATGTTCTATGTGTTTTGTGCGAGAGTGTTTTACGGGATTGTTTTGCTAGTTTGATAGCACTCTCATTGTCACACAAAAGTGGAATTTTGGTTTGCTCACATCCGAAGTCCTTTAGTGTTTGCTTCATCCAAAGTAGTTGAGCACAGCAAGCGCCGGCCGCCACATACTCGGCTTCGGCGGTGGATAGGGCAACACTATTTTGTTTCTTAGAACTCCATGACACCAAAGACCTCCCAATAATTGGCAAGTCCCGGTAGTGCTCTTTCGGTCTACCTTGCAACCGGCATAGTCCGAATCGGAATAGCCAAGTAGATCGAAAGTGGAGCCCTTGGGATACCACAAGCCAAGATTCGGAGTGTGCACTAAGTATCGAAAAATTCTCTTAACGGCCATAATATGACATTCTTTCGGATTAGCTTGAAACCTTGCACACATGCACACACTAAGCATAATATCGGGCCTAGATGCACAAAGGTAAAGTATGAACCGATCATAGAGCGCGATTATACCTTTTTGGTCTCACTGACTTAACCATCCCCATTTAGATCAAGATGTTCCATTGGAGGCATAGGGGTCTTAATGGTTTTTGGCTTGTCCATCTCAAACTTCTTTAGCAAGTCTCTTGTATACTTGGTTTGACTGATGAACGTGCCATCCTTGAGTTGCTTGATTTGGAATCCAAGAAAGTACTTCAACTCACCCATCATGGACATCTCGAACCTTTTGGTCATGATCCTACTAAATTCCTCACAAAAGACAACATTAGTACTACCAAATATTATGTCATCGACATATATTTGGCACACAAAGATATCATTATCAACTTTGCGAGTAAATAAAGTAGCATCGGCCCTTCCTATCTCAAAACCCTTTTTGAGTAGGAAGTCCTTAAGACAATCATACCAAGCTCTAGGGGCTTGTTTAAGCCCATAGAGCGCCTTGTCGAGCTTGTAGACGTGGTTGGGAAACTTTGGGTCCTCAAAACCCGGTGGTTGCTCCACATAGACCAATTCGGAGAGGGGGCCGTTGAGGAATGCACTTTTCACATCCATTTGGTATAGCTTGAAATCATGGCGAGTAGCAAAGGCAAGTAATATACGAATTGACTCGAGCCTAGCTACAGGTGCATAGGTTTCCCCAAAATCCAAACCTTCGATTTGAGTGAAACCTTGAGCCACCAACCGTGCTTTGTTCCTTGTCACCACGCCATGCTCGTCTTGCTTGTTGCGGAAGACCCATTTGGTTCCTATCACATTTTGCTTGGGCCTTTCCACCAAGGACCAGACTTCATTCCTGGTGAAGTTGTTCAGCTCTTCTTGCATAGCCATCACCCAGTCCGGATCGTCAAGTGCTTCTTCCACCCTAAGAGGTTCCAAAGATGAGACAAACAAGTAATGTTCACAAAAATTTGCTAAACGAGAGCGTGTCGTTACCCCACGCCGTATGCTCCCCAATATGTTATCAACGGGATGATCCCGTTGAACTGTATGATGAACTCTTGGGTGTGGCAAAAGTGATCTTCGTTGGATGGGTCCATCTTCATCATATTCATCGTATGCATTGATGTCCCCATCTTCTTGTCGGACTTCATGTTGAGCTTGTGTTTGATCATCAACTTGGTGTATCACTTGAACATCATCCACACTACCACCATTCGGAGTTGCAGAAGCTTCATCATGCGCATTTGGATGCACATGATGGATATGAGAATCTTGTGGAGTGTGTGATGGTTCATCTTCATCATCTTGTATTTCAACGGGTCTCACATCACCGGTTGCTAGCTTCTTGATAGCTTCGGATGGAGACTCGTCATTACCTACAAGCTCATCATTGACTTGCTCCTTTTGAGAGCCGTCGGATTCATCAAAAGTCACGTCTACCATTAACTCAATAGTGCCGGTGGCATTATTGAATACACGGTAGCCATGTTCGTTAGTACCATAACCAAGTAGAAAGCCTTCGTGTACCTTAGGTGCAAACTTTGAACTTTTGGCCCTTTTGTTAAGTATGAAACACTTGCAGCCAAAAACTCGAAAGTAATGCACCTTTGGTTTGTTACCGGTTAGAAGCTCATATGGCGTCTTCCCTTTTAGCTTGTGAAGGTAGAGGCGGTTGATTGCATGACACGCCGTGTTCATTGCCTCCGCCCAAAATCCATGGGAAGTCTTGTACTCATCCAACATAGATCTTGCAGCTTCAACAAGAGTTCTATTCTTCCTTTCCACAACCCCATTTTGTTGTGGGGTATATGGAACGGAGAACTCATGCTTGATCCCTTCTTCATCAAGATACTCTTCTATGTTGGTGTTCCTAAACTCGGTCCCGTTGTCGCTTCTCACTTTCTTGATTTTGATGTCGAACTCATTTTGTGCTCTTCTAGCAAACTTCTTGAAGATACCTTGCGTTTCGCTTTTGTCTGCTAAAAAGAACACCCAAGTGAAACGAGAATAGTCATCAACAATAACGAAACCGTATTTGTTACCGCCGATGCTTTGATAAGCAACGGGCCCGATGAGATCCATATGCAATAGCTCCAATGGTCTTGTGGTCGACACAATGTTCTTGATTGGATGTTTTGCTCCTACTTGCTTTCCGGCTTGGCACGCACTGCAAATCCTATCTTTCTCAAAAGAAACATTGGTTAGTCCAAGGATGTGCCCTTGTCTTTGAAGTTGGGCCAAGTTTCTCATCCCAACATGAGCTAGTCGGCGATGCCAAAGCCAACCCATGCTAGATTTTGCCATTAGACATGTTGTAGGTTTTACCTTACTAGTTGAGAAGTCAACTAAGTAAAGTTTTCCCTTCAATACGCCTTTAAATGCAATAGAGGAATCCCTTCTTCTAGAGACGGTCACACCCTTATCCGTAAAGAGACAATTGTAACCCATTTCACAAAGTTGAGAAACGGATAACAAATTGTAACTCAACGAATGCACAAGTAATACATTAGATATGGAATTGTCAGTTGAGATAGCAATTTTACCCAAACCAAGCACTTCTCCTTTACCATTGTCACCAAACACAATATTGTTGCATGAGTCGTTGCTTGGTTGAAAGGAGGAGAACATATCTTTTGCCCCGGTCATATGATTGGTGCATCCACTATCCAACACCCAACTTGATCCACCGGAGGCATATTCCTACAAAACAAGTTTATGTTCTAGATTTAGGTACCCAAACGAGATTGGGTCCTTGGGGGTTAGTCACATAAGCTTTTGGTACCCAAACATTTCTCATAATTTCCCTCTTCTTGAGGGCACCAACATACTTGACAACTATTTTGCCATCATCACCCCAACAACACAAATAATCACATGTATAGCTTCTTGATATGGGCTTTTGTTGCTTGGGGGCCTCCACTTGCTTCTCCTTGTTGATCTTACCATTAGCAAGTGGAGCCTTTGGATTGACAATCTTGTTGGCCTTGTTCATGAGATCAAAGAGAGGAACCCCTTTGTTGAAGTTGACAAAGGGTACCCCATTGACCATCTTCCTACCATTGGCCTTACCATCATACCTATTGTAGCCAATTCCATCCTTGATGGATGGATGTCTTGCGGTCTTGAGGATGTCCTTTGGTTGTTGCACCTTACACTTGCAACCATTCCTCAAGATCATGTTCAACCTATGAATCTCCTTGTCTTTCTTTTCTATCTTAACAAGGTTAGTTGCATAAGCATTTATATTAACTTTATAACATCTTTTGCAACCATTACTAGTTGAGGCACTAGAGCCATCGGAATCCTTAGGAGAGGTTGAAGAGGTGCTATTCCAAAGAGTGTTGTAGCTTAGTTCAAGAGTTTGATATTTATCTTGAAAGCTTGTGAGGCTTTCTTGAACCAAGCTAGCTTCATTCTTTAGTTTAGCAATTGAGTCATTGCTCGCGGAACACTCCTTAACCAACTTCTTGTTAGAGTCATTGGCTAAAGATAGTTCCACGGTCAATTTCTCAACCTTCAACTTTTCCTCGGTAAGAGAGGCTTCCAATGCAAGGTTCTTTTCTCTCTCTTGAGAGATCAAGTCTCCTTGCAAGGCAAGACTCTCATTCCGACTCTCTAATTTAGTGAGCAATTTTATTATTTTAGGTCCACCTTTCTTACCATATTTTCTAATTATGCTAAGTTCAAATTCATCCAAGTCATCATCACTACATTCATCACTAGAACAAGAAGAGGAGTTGAATGATACCTTCTCATTCTTAGCCATGAAGCAAGAATGAGTGAAGTCATCCTCGTCGTCGGAGAGGTTCTCGAACAAGCATGACGAAGTTGTCGATGTAGCCATGTTGGAGAAGAGGCTTGGAGAAGAGGTCTTGTGTATGGCGATGTTGGCCGCTCCCTTCTCCTTCTCCTTACTCTTGCTCTTCTCTTCATCACTTGAGTCATCTTCCGAGAACCACTCCTCACCAAGATGAGCTTCACCACCTCTTCTTCTTCTATGCTTCTTGTCATCACTCTTGCTATACTTGTTCTTGTTCTTCTTTTGTGGACAATCGGCAATGAAATGATCATCCGCTCCACACTCATACAATTCCTCTTCTTTGATTTCTTGAAGTAACCACCTTTGCCCTTCTTGTGCATCTTCTTTCTCATGAATCTTCTAAAGTTCTTCACAATAAGTGCCAACTCATCATCGGAGTCTTCACTTCCTTCGCTTGAAGAGTCATCTCGGGCCTTGCTTCCTTCTTCTTGATTAGCCTTGAGTGCTACCACCCTTTTGTGACTTGCTTCTTGATCTTCTATATCTTCATCATCCAAGACTTCATGATGCTTTATCTTGGCAAGCATCTCATGAGGTCCCATGCTCTCATAGTTAGGTCTCTCCATGATGATTGATGCAAGGTTCTTGTTCCTCTTTCTATATGCTCTTAATAACTTTCTTCCAGCTGAGTAGTCATCCCACTTGGTGTCTCCGAGTTCTCTAATCTGATTGACCAACGTCATGAATCTGTCAAACATTTGTTGTGTGGTCTCACTTTTCTTGATTGCAAAATTCTCAATCTTTCCATGAAGAAGCTCTATGTTGCACTTCCTCACACTCGCATCACCCTCATATGATATCCTGAGGGTATCCCAAATCTTCTTGGCATTCTCCATTCCATGTACCTTGTTGCTTTCTTCAGGCTTGAGGCATGATAGTATCAATGATGCGGCTTGAACATTTTGTTGAAACTCAAACACATCATTGTCGGTGAACTCTTGACCTACAACGTGACTTGGTCCGTTCTCAACAATCTCCCAAACTCTTGCGTCAAGAAGGTGTAGCTTCATCTTGTGTGCCCAATCATTGTAGTTAATTCCATCAAAGGCGGGTGGTTTGCCTAGATTGACGCTAGGCAATTGCATGACTTTGCCCATTTGGCTATAGTCATATGCCACTCTTGTGAACTCGGTGTCTCTCTTGCCTTTCTCTCCATCCTCCTTCTTGTCATCCTTGGGCGGCTGATTTCCACCGCTTCCGGATGCTTCGGCTTTGCTTTCCAGAGCTCGCCTCAAGCTCTCCATCTCATCTTTCATTCTCTTCATCTCATCTTCATGCTTCTTTGCTTGATCTTGAATCACTTGAGCGGTAACCTGCTTGACAATCTCAACAAGTTGTTCTTGACTTATGGTAGACATGATTCTCCCTTACGCGGTGAAGCGCTAACACAAGGGTTAGGCTCCGATACCAATTGAAAGGACCGAATCAGCCTAGAGGGGGGTGAATAGGTGATTTTTGACTATCTGAAACTTCACAAACTATAAGATGTAGTTAGATAGCAACCGGAGAGGCCGGTTTGTTTGGGTAGGTACTACCGGGTGTGAAACACCGGTACTACCAACACAAACAAACGGCACAACCGGGATCCTAAAAGAAACTACAAATCCGATGAATGTAAGCTATGAAGATAAAACAAGTTTCTAGCCAACTTTCCGAAGAATAATTTATGGTAAAACTACTCTCACGAAACCTTAGTTGCTCCCCTTGATGTAGATCGAGCCTTCCCAACCTAAGAACGAGATAGGGATAGGAAGAACACGAAGAACACAATAACAAGAGAAGTAGAGAAAATAGGGACAACAACAACAAGCACACGGGACACAAGATTTATCCCGAGGTTCGGCCAATCCACTAAGGAGTGCCTACTTCCTCGTTGTTGAGGTGACCACAAAGGTCGGAGTCTATTTCACCTCCTCGCCTCACTCAAGCAACCACAAAGGCTACGAGAGTATCTCTACTAGAAATCTCAGGGTAATACAAACGCTTCGGGGAGCCCTCACAAGTAAATCAATATGGGCTACCACGAAGAACACCTAACCGGCTAGAGCTCAAAGAGCTCAAGAGTAAAAGACACAAAACAAGCCGGCAAGATGGAAACTAAGTGCTCAAGTCGAAGATTGATGCTTCCCACTCTCGAATCTCACTTCCCTAGCTCAAATCTTGCAAGGGAAAGAATCTAGGAGCAAAGGGGGAGAGAGAGGGGTGAGTCAATGCTTGGAGAGAGTTTGTCTAGAGTTAGGTCAGCAATAAGTGTATAGTGTGAGTCCGTGACCGTGAAAAGTGAAGAGGGGATGTATTTATACTCCCCCAGTCCCGAGGCTGGTCGGTACCACCATGTCACAACGGTCGCATACACCCAGATCTGGTCAAACTGACAAGCACCGGGCCAAGGTCGGAACCACCGAGGCCGGTGGTACCGAGGTTATGGCGGTACCACCGCCAGGCCAAAACAAGCTCGAACAGAGAGCAACTCAGTTAGGGACTCGGTCCCTCGGAAACTACCGCCCGAGGGTCGGTACCTCCAACGTTGGTGGTACCGAGGTAATGGCGGTACCACCGCCAAGTCAAAGGCTAGTAAGTCCAGAGAGCCCTGAAAAACTTTCAACCACCGAACCTGGGTCGGTGCTTCCGAGGCCGGTGGTACCGAGGTTATGGCGGTACCACCGCCAAGTCATATTCAACACAACACAGAGAGCCTCGCAAAGCCAAGTTACCACCGACCTCCGTGGGTACCTCCGATCCCGGTGGTACCGAGGTTATGGCGGTACCACCGCCAGGCCTTTTTCAATTCTACACAGGGAGCTCTGCAAACTTGGTTACCACCGGCCTTGCGTCGGTAGCACCGGGGGCGGTACTACCGAGGTAATGGCGGTACCACCGCTAGGTCAAAAACAACTCTATCCAGAGAGGGTTGCAAAACCAGGTTACTACCGACCTTGCGTCGGTACCACCGCGGGCGGTAGTACCGAGGTTATGGCGGTACTATCGCCAGGTAATTTTTTGACCAACACAGAGAGGGTGTTAGAGCGCTGCGCAGAGAAGCCGTGGTCGGTACCACCGACCACACATGGTCGGTACCACCGACCATATGAAATTACCCTCTACGTGTTCATGATTGTGCGGTGTCTCTCAAGCGAACTAAGGTTAGTCGATTTGAGCACTTTTCTCCACATCTAGCCAACTTACTTTGTGACCCTCTTCATAGTCCGGCTTACCTATAACTCAAGTTTAAAATTGAAATTTTAAACTACCACTTGAGCTAGGCATCTTTATGTCCAAAAATATCCTACGTGCTTTGTTCACGAGATTTCAACGTTTCAAATCTTTCAAAGGACTAACACCTGCATATATGCTTTTATAAACTGGTTAGTCCCTAATTTGATTGTCATTAATTAGCCAAAACCCACATTGGAGGCGAATGCACTTTCACCGCTGCGGCAGGGGAGAAGAAGGCGTGGGTGCCCGACCGTGTGACCGGCTACTATCGCCCAGCAGGAAGCGCTGCCAGCAAGGAGGTGGATGCGGCGGAGCTGCGCTCCAAGCTGCTGACGGAGCCTGCGGCCAACTGATGATGAATCAGTCACTTTGTCGGCCAACTTCTTTTGCTAAGGCCATGTTCAGTTGGCCAAAAGAGCCAAAATATTTTGCGCAGTGTAATTTTTAGACGCATGCATGGAGCATTAAATTTAGGTAAAAAAATAACTAATTGTACTTTTAGTCTGCTCATGTCGAGACGAATCTTTTGAGTCTAGTTGGGTCATGTTTGGACAAAGTTTGTCAAATAACAACGAAAGTGCTACAGTAGCTTTTCGCCAAATATTTCGCGAACTGAACAAGGCCTAAGATCCGCGCTCGTTGATCGTCGGGCTTCTTGGCCTAGAGCATGAGGGTGTTGTATACTCTGTTCTCTGCGGCGTAGTAAGACTATCCGCATTCACGGTCCTCTATTTTAATTCTCTATATTGTCTGGTCATCAAGATTCTCTTCTCTATACTTATTTCTTCCGCATTCATCCATCCTCTATATCATCATCTATCCACTGTGGGCTCACTTGTCACTTTATCTAAATATATCCACGAGAGATCTAGTTTTGAAGAATTAATTGCAATGAATTCAATGGTGCAATCGGAATTTAATTTGAGTTTAAAGTTTGTGAGATATAACATTTTTTCGTTAGGAGAAAAAGTAGGGCCCACGCTGCATGCTCTCCTCCCTCTCTCACATGTTGTGGTCCACGCATGTAGCGCACATCCGCCAAATATCTCTGTTGCGCCAAATTTAACGTAGAGGAGGGCGTAGCGGATGGATGTAGCGTACCCGCCGCGGTACCTTCTATCCGCTATCCGACTCCGCTAAACGATAGCGTAGGGCATACAGTCTACGAGTGCAGACAGTCTAATATAGTATAGTGTTGTGTGGAAGTGCTCTATCTTCTTTTTAAGAAGACAAAATAGTCCCGACTTTTATAGCCATACACGTCCAAGTCTTACTATATACTCCCTCCGTTCCAAATTATTAGTCGTTCTAAGAATTTTAGAGAGTCAGTTTTTCAAGTTTGACCAAAATTATAGAGAGAAATATGAAGATTTATGACATCAAATAGGTATCTTATAAAATATAACTAATAAAAAATCTAATAATACTTAGTTCGTATCATAAATGTTATTATCTTATTGTACAGTTGACCATGGCTAAAATAAGATAAGTGTACAATAAGATAATATGGTTGGAATCACTTAAAGAACAGTTCTCGGAACTAGAGATAGATACCATTGTCAAAGGACTCCCAAACTTTAAATCCCCTGGACCAGATGGTTTTAACAATGAATTTACCAAAGCATCCTGACAGGTAATCAAGCAAGACTACTACAGGTTGTGCCAGGATTTTTTTTCAACAACAGTGTCTTCCTCAAAAGCATCAACTCATCCTTCGTCACATTAATTCCGATAGCCCCAGGCAAGTGAATGATTTCAGGCCCATCTCTCTCAACACTTCTGTTAAAGTGTTAACCAAGCTTTTGGCCACAGATTGCAACCCATCATCACGTCCCTCATACACCAAAATCAATATGGATTCATCAAGTCTGAAACTATACAAGACTGTCTAGCTTGGGCTTTTGAATACTTGCACATATGTCATCACTCAAAAAAAGAAATGGTAGTTCTAGAATTGGATTTTGAGAAGGCTTTTGACAAAATTGAGCACCAAGCAATCATTGACATCATGAAAGCTCATGGTTTTGGAAACAAATGGCTTAGCTAGATCTCCAATATTCTTCAGTCTGGTACATCTCAAGTCCTTTTAAATGGAGTACCTGGAAAGACTATTGATTGCAGAAGAGGTGTGAGACAGGGAAACCCTCTCTCTCCATTGATCTTTGTCCTTGCAGCTAACTTACTACAGTCCTAGTAAATAAAGCAAAAGACTTTTATCCAATTCCACTGCAGAATTCAAGAGATTTTCCGATAATCCAATATGCAGACGACACACTAATAAAATCATGGAAGGGGATTCAAGGCAGCTGTTCTTTTTGAAAACGCTATTGCATAATTTTGCTGAGTCTACTGGACTAAAAGTAAATTATAGAAAAACAATGATGCTTCCAATTAACATTTCAGAAAGGAAGACTCAAGCACTTAGCAAGAACGTTCGGCTGCTCGAAGGGCAGCTTTCCCTTTACTTATCTTGGGCTTCCAATGGGTTTGACAAAGTCGAGAATTCAAGATTTCCTACCTTTAGTGAACAAATGTGAAAGAAGGTTGGGAGGATTTTTATCAATGTTGAACCAAGCTGGCAGGCTGCAGATCACCAATGTTGTGTTTTCATCATTGCCTACATACTACATGTGCTCCCTTGAGCTGCCAAAAGGGGTCATCAAACAAATTGACAAATTTAGAAAACACGGTCTGTGGAGAGGTTCTGATATCAATGGAAGGACACAACCAAAGGCGGCATGGGAGATGGTCACAAAACCAAAGGAAGAGGGTGGCCTAGGCATAATAAATATTGAATCCCAGAACAAGGCTTTATTAATGAAAAACCTAGACAAATTTTACAATCAGAAGAATATTCCCTGGGTGCAACTAGTTTGGGAAAAGCACTACACAAATGGAAGACTGCCTGATCAAACTAGAAAAAGATCTTTTTGATGGAGAGACATCCTGAAACTTGTACTACAATTCAAAGAAATGATGGTCATTATTCAACTTCAAAATGGGAAGTCATGCTTATTCTAGAAGGATAAATGGTTTGGGCAAAACCTACAATCTGACTTACCTAAGAGTTTTTCTTTTGTCAGAAACAAAGCAATTTCAGTCAATAAAGCTCTTAGTGCACAGTCCATTTTTGATTTGTTGAGCCTCCCTTTATCTGAGGTGCCTTTAATCAGGTACAAAATCTGCATAACTCACTCCAAACAGTAATGCTGACAGAGAAAAATGACGTCTGAAAATTTGAGGGAGGAACTAGAAATTATTCAACATCAAAAGCCTACAGAAAATTGATTGGTTATAATCAGATTGAACCAGCTTTCAAATGGATATGGAAGAACTCTTGTCAGCCTAAACGCAAAGGCTTTAGTTGGTTGCTCCTCAAAGACAGGTTGAGCATGAGAAATCTGTTAAGAAGGAAGCATATGCATCTAGACAACTACCTATGTGTGTCTGCAGCAATGGTCAAAGACACGTTGAGCACGAGAAATCTGTTAAGAAGGAATCAATGGCCTATCAATCCCGGGCTGGAGGCAGGAAACCAGCAAGCCATTTGATCCACGTACTAGTTAACTTCAGTCTTCAGCAGCTGAATGCATGTTTGATTTTTTAATCCTGTACGGTACTGTTTGATTGGTAGTTTCCATGGGCAACAGCTTGTGTGTCACCGCCACTACCCACTCTAGTTCGGGTTGCCACCACCCACTCTAGTTCGAGCTGAACACCGACTGTAGCTGGCCATTAGACATAAAGTAAAGCCGACACGGGTCTTATTTGTTTAAGGTTACCGACCAGAATTAGTCATGCTTTTCAGTCATAGAATAATATTTTTTTCTCACAACAAAACAACATCAGCCACAATAAGTCCTGCCGAACAACCCTAATTGTATTCCATGCCCCTCATGTCTCTCCCCTTTTTCTCTCTCTCCCCCCTCCCTCCTTGGCTTCCCTCAACTCGCAAGTTGCAACTCATTTTGGTTGGCAACCACTGTGATTATCAAGATTGCCTTTGGTCGTCTTTTCAGGTTTGCTTTCTCCAAGACTTGTGTAGGTATGTCACGCCGGTATGTAGCAGTAAACACTGCCTCACTATGGGGGTGTTTGGGACTGCTCCGCTCTCATTTTTGCAGCTCCGCTTCAGCTCCACGTTGCCAAACGCGTCTAGCTCCACAAACTCCGCTCCAAAAAACCCCTGAAGTTTTAGGGCAACTCCATGTTTTTTCTGGAGCACCTAAAGAGGTACTCCAATTTTTAGTGTTTCGTACTTGCACGTGGAGTTGAGAAAGAATTACAAACTTTGCCACTCACGCAGCGCCTGTTGGCAGCCGCATGCGTGCTCGCGACTCTGGCCTCCTCTCCCATGCGTGATCCACCAAATGAAAAAAAGTATTGGCCGGCTGGGTTGCTCAGCCTTTGGGCCTTGAGTGACCAAGTACCGTCAACATTCTTATCTTTTTTTAATTATTCAGTTCTTTATTTCTAAAAAAAAGGAAAAAAATACATCTAGTGTTGAACAAACAGTAAACGGTAACACATGTACTAAGTAAGTACTACTTGAATAAATAAACGTAGATCAAGGATATAATGGACTATTTACAAGAAAACAACCAATCTCTAGAGCTGGAGCCAAACTGCGTGCCAAACGGTACCAACTGCTCCATAAACTCCACAGTGGAGCTGCTTCATAGTGGAGTTGGTGGAGCGGAGCTACAAAAACAGGAGCAGAGCTGTTCCAAACACCAGCTATATATCCTCATCGGATATGAGCAATAAAGTTTTGAAGTAGGAGCACTATTGATAGGCCTCGAGTATCCTCATCGGTAAGGAAATGGCCCCACCGGGTTATCTCATCTACTTTGTGGACAGAAAATAGATTGACTTCCTTATCTACTTGGTGGGAAAAAAAAGATTGACTTCGAGGATATCGGAGTCCAATTTCTCATAATTTTTTTTGGTGCAAACCAAATTTCTCGTATTGTTAGGATCAGAACGGAAATTACCATCAGACAGAAACCTCTAGATTGCAAAGAGGTGGTGTGGTGTCGTGCAGAGAAGATCCACACGCGGAGAAAAGAAGCCTGCTGCTTCATTTATCTCCATCCATCCATGCATGTCCCTACACAGACGCGCGCCACCATTTCTTTTGACGGGTGGCTCGGGCGCCATCATAAATTAAAAAATGGTATATAACCTTTTGTCGCCTCCTCTCAGCTGTCGGAGCCAAACTAACATCGGCAATCACGCCCGGCAGGTATACCTGGCCATGAAGCCCGAGCCCGTGAGCCCGGCCCGAAGCCCACCAATTTGGCCTGGCCCGAGCACGGCCCGACACGGTGGTTAGCGGGCCCGGGCCGGCCCGGCCCGTCTATAGGGCCGTGCCTGGGCCTGACCCTCGACACGACGGGCCAGCCCGGCACGGCCCGACATATATACATAAATATATATAAATATAAATACATATATAAATATATAAAAATAAACATAAATACATATATAACTATATATAAATATATATATAAGTAAATATAAATATATATAAATACATATTTATAAATATAAAAACACATATATATCATATTTTCACTAGCGGGCCTGCTGGGCCCGACAGGCCTGGCGGGCCTTCGGGCCGGCCCGTCCTACGACCGGGCCCGGGCCTGGGCCGGAGGTCAGGCCCGTGGGCCTGCTAGGCACGGGCCGCAGGGCACGCGGGCCTTATAGGCCCGACCCTCAGTGGCCCGGCACGGCCCGTAGCCCAGGTATACCGGCAGGTGGCACCCACAAACTCCGGGGGATGCAGATGTGACGCTAGCTGAGACGATGGAGACCTACCGCACCCACCGGCCGGCAAGGCGCCGCGCGCGCCGGTCAGACACAAGGAAGCGTGCGGCTCCTGTTCTCTGTTGAGTGCTACACCTACACGTAGACGTAGTGCCAATCAAGCAAAGGCAGGCAGCTAGCAGCTTTTGATTTGTGGCCATCTGGCATGTGGCCCTTGGACATGCATGTTCCAAGAGCCTTCTTCCTTGATTCCGTGGCCATCATCATTTGGCCCCTTCCGTGCCCGTTTGTGCCATCATCTCCCGCGCGCGAGGCGCTCGCTAGCTTGCACTCTATAAAAGAAGCCACCCTGCGGCATCTAAGCTCACAAGTCCTCAGACGTTGCAAATTATATTTGCACAGGAGCATCAAAGAGTTGCTGATCGATCGATTCCAATTCCATGGAGAGAGTTGCGTCAAGCTGCGCCAGCCTCCTAGCGCAAAGGTCAGCCAGCTTCATGTACTACTGTTGTGCCATGCATGTCGTATTATATAGCGCCGCAATTGTACGTGTCGTACGTATGTCTTAACTTGTGATCTGAGATGCGTGCGTGCGATGGTCCAGGAGGGGCTACTCGGTCTCCGTAGCCGCGGCCGGGAGCGGGCGGAAGGCCGTGGAGAAGGTGGTCAAGCGCATCATGGGCAAAGAGGTGAACATGATCGCGGCTGCGGCCTCCGTGTCCGTGTCGGCAGAGAAGGCGGCCCCGTGGGTGCCAGACCCCGTCACCGGCTACTACCGCCCCGTGGACGCCGCGGAGCTTCGCGTCAGGCTGCTCACGCAGTGACAGGCTCGCCAACTAAAAATCAATCTAGCGGCAGTACCGCTGCTTTAACTCGATCGATCGCTTTAAGATCTGCGCTCGTTGAACGCTTGGGCCCTAGTCCTAGAGCATGAGCATGACGACGGTGCTGTATCTTTGAGGCATGACACATATGCGTGGGAAGTGCTCCGATGTACCTCCATTCTAAAGGAATACACTCTCTGCTTTTTGACAATTCAATTAGTCTCAACTTTCATAAAAAATACTAATATTTATGATATGTAACAAATATTATTAGATGAATAATATTTATATATTTCTATGACTAGATAAATATCCGTGTGTTGTAATAAGAACAAAATTAATACCAAAACGCATAGATCGACGCTTTGTCCACGACGCCGAATTGAACGCACAGATGAGGCCGTCTTCGCGGCAGAGTGCAGGGACATGTTAGGATCCAATGACAGCACGACATGGAACGTTTTAGCCTATTAGTACTTGACTGGACGTGCTACCACTACTACATAGCACGGTCTTTGGCCGATTCTCAAAATGATCATTTGTCTCGGCGTTTTTGCCGCCCGGGACTAATAGACCCTTTAGTCCCAGTTGGTAACACGGACCAGGACTAAAGGGTCTGCCCCAACGGCTACTGCGCAGAGCTGTCGGGGCAGAGACCCTTTAGTCCCGATGCGTGTTACAACCGGGACTAAAGGGCACTCTTTAGTCCCGGTTGGTGCTACGGACCGGGACTAAAAATTTAGCCACGGTTTGTGGCTTGTCCCGGGATAAATGATCATCTTTTAGCCCCAATTTTTAATGCAAATCGAGACTAAAGCTCCTCGGTTTATAACCTGCCAACTTCTTTATCCCCGAGCCTGAGACTTTCAAATTTCAGTGAGCTTCCTTGCTTGCTTGCTGTTGCTATTGCTTGTTCTTCGTTTAAATTGGTTCATCACAAATTTGTTCTTCATTGTTCTTCATCTCCGGCATCAATTGGTGATCTTCTTCGACTCCGTCATCGTCTCTTTGCGTTGAGAGATAACTATTTTCATCTCCTATATCATGTCTTTTGAATATGAGAGGAATTTAATTAAAATATATAGCTGAATACGTATCATTCTATCTATCAGGTATAAGCTTTCAAGTCGGACATAAGAATGCAAGTCAGCGAATCTGCTTGTAGTTTAAGTAGTATTAGCAACATAGAAAGGAAGTGCCGAATGAAGATCGTAAGCAGCGATTCCTGTTTGAGTAAGTTCATTACAGAATCGAAGTCAGGTCAGTCAGCCAATGCCTACTTCGATCAAGCGTTAGATGAGGTTGGTGGTGTTGAGGCTTCTCCCCATTCTTTGTTCCTGAGCATTACCGATAAATATTCTTTCTTTATACGTTAGGTTGGGTTTCAGATTTATATCATTTATTATATGAAACCAAAAAGAAGAAATGACAAGAAAGTTGTATATAGATGGAGGATAAAATTACGATGTGGAAAACAAGACAAGTTTTTTTTTTGTACAATGACACTGTACAACAATTTGGAAAAGGGATGTAGCGCAGCTTGGTAGCGCGTTTGTTTTGGGTACAAAATGTCACGGGTTCAAATCCTGTCATCCCTACCTAAGCATAGAGAGTTGAGTAGTTTAGATTGGTTCATCACAATCACTTGATAGTTTCTACTGCCAGGTAGTATCCATTCTATATTTCATACTTATGCAAGACGAGTAATATTGAATTTTAGTGTATTTTTAGTTTATTTTCTTTAAAAAATGTGGAATTTATAATAGTTTGCAACAATGAATATAGAGAGTAGACAATGTGAAAATTGGTATTGTTATATCATATTTTTCGATTATCTAAACAAATAGATAAATTTAGAGTCTTTTTTATTTATAATTATTTAGAAAATTAGGAATTTGCATGTAATAGTTTAAAAAATGAGCATGAATATAGTAGATGGCAACCATGACCGGGTCCTCAGTCTCTCATCATCGGGATCCGAAGCGTTTGCGGCCGGATCTTCCTCTCATTGCTTGCGGCGTGTGTAAGCAGAAAATTGTGAAGGAGTACCGAGTGAAAAAAGAGGGAATCAACAAGGGTCATATATTCTACAAGTGTCCGGACTATGAGGTGGGTTATTATTTACCCGCATTTGATTAATATGGTTCATTTGTATCGGTTTTGCTTGATGATGTTGTTTAAATTTCTTATTCTTTGTTCTAATTGCAGTGGGAGGGCACCGGCGGATGTAAAGGTTGGTACTGGGAGGAAGAGTACATTCAACACGTACGAAATTCTGTTGCACAAGAGGTTGCCGCTGAAGGTGATGAGGCAGTGAGTCAGCGGCAGCGGCCCATCCATGCTGATGAAGCGAATGATCTGTCTATTTTAGTTGGGATCGAACGCGAACTAATTATGTTGCTTAAGTGCATTTTAGTTTTAGTTTTTTTAGTGCTAGTTGCGATTGTCTTTGTTGTAGTCAAGCTTGCTTGAATTAATCAATCATGTGATGTCATGAGTGTTGTGCAATAACATGAGAAACTACTAAGTGCATGGTTGTAATATTTAATGCAGATGTTGTCACGCAATTGGATGTATAATATCGATCGCCGCTCCAAAGAGTTTATTGCTGGCATGCACTATTTCTTAGGTGTGACTGAGACAAACAAGCAGGATGGTTTCATGTGCTGCCCACGCATCATCTGTAAGAATTTGAAGGAATATTCATGCTCAAGGACTCTTCATACGCATTTATTGAAGTCGGGTTTCGTAACAAACTATATTTGTTGGATGAAGCATGGAGAAAGGAGGTTGTAATGGATGATGGTGAAGAAGGTGAAGAAGAATTGACCCACGCCGATATTATTGCTCAGTACGGTCCCTTCTTTGACGATGCAGTGGGGGGAGATGGTGAAGAAGATGCGGCAGCGGCAGAAGATGTGGCAACTGATGTTGATGCTCTTGGTGATGCCATTCGTGATGCACAAAGAGAATGTGAAAGTGACAAGGAGAAGGTCAAGTTCGAGCGCATGCTAGAGGATCATAGGAAATTGCTATATCCCACTGCTGAAGATGGTCAAAAAAGCTGGGTACTACACTGGAACTGCTGCAATGAAAGACAAAGAATGGTACATCCGACAAGGTATTTGGGCAGTTATTGAAGATAATGAAAAAGATGCTTCCGAAAGCTAATGAATTGCCCACCACT
Source organism: Coix lacryma-jobi var. lacryma-jobi (assembly GCA_009763385.1). Taxonomy (NCBI): domain Eukaryota; kingdom Viridiplantae; phylum Streptophyta; class Magnoliopsida; order Poales; family Poaceae; genus Coix; species Coix lacryma-jobi. The sequence continues at coordinate 110,037,160 of CM019827.1, read as the reverse complement.
ACGTACGAAGCAAAACAGGTCGTCTACCCTTTGGGATTAGAAATCCAGCAGATACACGCATGTCCTAATGACTGCATCCTATACCGTGGGGACGAATACGAGAATTTGGATGCATGCCTGGTATGTGAAGCATCACGGTATAAGATAAGGCGAGATGATCCTGGCGACGTAGAGGGTGAAGAACGTCCAAGCAGGAAGAAAATCTCTGCCAAGGTTATATGGTATGCTCCTATAATACCACGCTTGAAACGTTTGTTCAGAAATAAGGACAATGTGTTGACGCAAAAAGTGACACCTTGCGCCAAGACACACAGCAAGCCGAACGAGGCTAGCTTCAATCGGGTGCCCGGAGTGTGCTGAATCCGGAGACGTGCCAGTCGGTTTGACCTGAAAACCAACAAGGGATAAAACGTGAGAATACCTCTGGAACGTGCTGGGTAAAACCAGACAGTTCCATATGTATGGCTTCGAAAGCCAATCGCGATGACACACAGCTACAGAAGCTGTCTGTCAGAGCATGTTTACAAAGCTATTCGGCAAGTATGAAAACAGAGTGTGTGAAGCATATTAACTGCCGAATGCAAAAGAAAGACATGCTTGAACGAATCAAAGATATTATAAACAGGCAACTTGCAAGAATAGATCTATCCAAATAATACATGCATAGGCCAATCCAACTAATCTGCCGCACGTTTAGTCTTCAAAAACCCGTCAAGCATAAACTCAAGCAAAGCTAATCCACCGCATGATACCACTTGCGATAAGTCTATACCACTTCTTATAATTAGATCAATCTACCGCATGATACAATCTAATTATAACAAGCTAAAAGCATGCATATATTTGTACAGATCTATAAGAGCTCATTACTCATGTAAGCTTAACCAAAACCGACAAACTAGCCGAGTTGGGGTCCATGAGGAAGGAACATACAAGCAAGCATGATCAAACTAATCTAAAACCTGCATCTGCCGCACGACACTCAGTTCTATTAAAGCATAAACATGATCGACATGTATGAACCCACAACATGTAACAACCTAGATTGAAAGCTGATCCGGCCATTATGATCTTATGATTAGCAAAGCACAAGCGAACTTGTGAAACGGGGCCGAATAGAGATCAATCTAGATTGGGCAAAAGAGTGTTACAGGAATTAAATAAATCAAACACATAACATATGATAACTTAATGAATCTACTAGATCTGCCAAATCTAATAGAGCCGATAACTATTTTTACTCATGTCTTAATCCGCCGCATGATACAAGGCACAAGCGAAAACTTCCCGTCATAAGCTTAAATCCGCCGCACGATACTAAGCTTAACATACGAGACTACTTGCATCATATCTAAATCCACCGCATGATACTAGACATGATAACAAGGTTGCCGGTACTTACGGAGGTTGACGGATCGATGTTTCCTCTCGAAGAACTCGACGACACGACTTAGGGACTCAAAGATGGCACAGGGCCGGTTTGTATTGATGTGGTTGTGAACAGTTTTTACAATAGCCAAGGGTTTATATTTATACCCTGGACGCAATACATGTCCTAAGAGGACACGACTATGAAATATTAAAGGAAAATACAATATTCTTGGCCTTCAACTCCCTTCGGAATCTTCATTGCCTTAATTGTCGCAATTTGTTGCTCGATCAGCTCTTGCTTCCGTCGTTTCAATGGAAACTCCCTTTTCTCAGAATAGCCGACCGCATGAGCAGTTGCCGAATCCTTCGAAACTAGCCGACCGCATGGATACTCGCCGAATGCCTCATACGCCCATCTCCGCACACTGGACATGCACACCGTCTTCTAGCCTTTCCTTTATGCTAAATATAGAACTGGACATCGAGACGTGCATGCTTTATATATATTGCCTTCTTTGCATGCTTGCCACATCACAACGCCACCAAATCCAACTCCTGGCCAATGAGATCAGACCCTTCTGGCTTCTTGAATACTCGTTTAATCTGTCACGGTCATGGTCGATTATTCTCGTGATTGGTTTCTCTTGCCATATCTATTTCCTGAATGGAGTAACCGACCGCTTGGCCGTCTACCGAATGCTCTTCTCACTGCTCGTTGGGTCCACCTATCATCTTCTTAATATTGACCAAAATCCAGTGTTAACACAGGCCCCCCTAGTTCGGAGTATGAATTGTCATGCTTCGAACTATTTGATCTCTGTTGGTCTTCTTCAAAAAGCCAAGAAATCCACTGATAGCAATAACATTTTCTCACCATGTTTCCACAATTTTGCCTGTAAAACAATAATTCTCCAATACATGTGGAAACAAGTTAGTTATAAATGCATATGTGTATAAATATTATAGTTCTTCCATTTTATTGATCAGAAGATGCTGCAATGCCGACTACACCTCAAAAGTATCATATTTTATAACTAAGATTTCTTTTAAACTTGAATAAAATGGTACCTTACTCATCCATCCGTCTCTTTAATTATGGGGCTTTAGATCTCACTGAATCCTCAAGTGATTGCAAAACAGAATAGCTACAGAAATGCTTATCTTTTACCCCTTGATCACTTTTCATCCGGAGTTTTTATCATTATCTTTATATAAAATCGTATCACATAATATTGCAAAGTCAAAGACTTGACCATAAGGAGATACAAGCCATAAACCTAGATCAACAAGTGCAAGTGAATATTTTATTACTTTTTCTTTTGCATATGTCATTCTCCCTACTTTTTTAAAATTAAGAGGCTACTGGGCCTTCGGCCATCTTTTATTTTATTTGGCGGTCACTTGACCTTTTCTTTTTCATATTTTTATTTGGGCGGTCACTTGACCTTTTTTTCTTTCTCAGTTTTGGCAGACACGTGTCCGTCATTTTTATTTCTGAGATTTATAGAATAGCCTCATATTTTTAATCAAAGAGAGAATGCACATGCAAAACACTTATTAGTTTATAACGTGTACGTGAATCTTGATCTTGAGAATATGACTATAATCTCAACTAGTAGTCACAATGATTTGACAGTGCTCAATATGACATTAAGTAAAATTTTATTATTTCATTAAATCTCCGAATTTCAAGTATCTCTCAGAATAATGTCATAGCAAATTCTACCTCTATTCATATCCCACAACTACTTTCAGACAAAGTTTAAATTCTATGCAACCCACAAATTTCAAAGACTTCAAGATAAATATAATAACCATTAGACCCAAATCTTAAAGAAATCAAAGCTATAAACCAGACACATGTGAAATATAAAATAGAGCATCTATTTATCATTTCAATAATGGATAACCCAAAATATTTATATCACATATTCATAGAGTGGAATTTTTTAGGTTTTTTTTAGTGCGGAGACGCAACATGAGAGGTTTCGCTTTTTAATGATTTTAATTTTAAGCTTTGAAACTATTAGAGAAGCGAGGGTAAAATTACACAAACCACCGTTGAAGATGAAGCAGCCATTCGTTTTGTTCTTCTTCACGATGGATCGCTCGATACTGTACGATGTGTGCGTGTTGATCTCAGGCCCCCGACACGTAGTCACAACGGCGTAATCGATGATTCACTGGTGTCCTCCTTTCTCTCATCCGAGACGTCTTCGCCGAATACGGGTTCAAAATATTTGAAGCCAATCATAAACGTCAATCCTTCTTCTGCAAATGACTGGCTGCTTCAGATCTTGTAGCTACATATATTTCTTTCTATATTTCCTTCTCTTTTGTCTTACGTGGAAAGATTCTCTAACCTCATAGCCGATTTCATCTTACAAAGTGATCAGCTCTCATTGGTTTGGACAGCAAACACTCATGTACGGGCATGATCTGTGCCGTGAGCATGATGGCATGGTGAACCAAGTTATCGGCAAATCGGGGAAGGTCAAAGAAATTTCAGTCGTTAACATGTTGCTGTTCAGCCGAACGCGGGTTTCAAGTCCGACTATTATAATGTCTTGATTTATCATGCTTGGACATGTCAACAAAAGCTCGATTATCACTTGATTAATTCCATTAATCAAATAAACAATTTAGTCCCCTTGCCTCATCACCATGCCTTAATCAACTGTCGTCGTCTGATACCTTGATTTTTGGCAAATTATATCAATGCTAGAAAATATACTCTGAATATCCTTAATATTCGGGGCTGATTCTTCGCGTAACGATGATAACTCCAGCCGATTCCTGTATGCATATCAGCTAATTAGTATATTTTTCTTGTGTTGTTGTATCCACTGATTTCATTCTTGAATGTCCGATTCCAAAGATGACATGCAGATAAGCTATCAGCCAACTTCCCTCGGCTGACGTATGACCTCTTGATAATCAACCGGCTATTTATAGCAGCATGTAAGTAAATCTGAGTTTGGACTTCATCTCTTTGAACATCTCCATGGAAATCTTCCTTTTACAACGTGCATGTTGTTCTTTGTTTAGCCGATGCATCACTGATACTTTGTTCATAGCTTCTGATAAAATCAACCAATACTTCTCCTTTTAACATGTACCAATAGCTAACGTTTGCATGTTTGACACTAAATATAGAAGCTTCAATTTTTCAATCCGATCCAGTACTCCTTGGTCGAGTAATTAATTGGTGCAGAATTTTCTTGATCGCCTGGCTGCTATTCCTTTGCTTGATCGGCTCTTGACTTCTTAAGTACTCACAATCAGCTAACTATTGTCCAATATACTGCTTTATCGATACTGCTTGAATCGGCTATTGTATGGCTCGATGCGCTCTTAGTCGGCTCATGTACGTGACCATTGAAAGCAAGGAAGCACTGATCACATATCTCTCTCTTTCACGGATGTCAACCAGGCTGTTATCCAATTTGCTCACGATAAATATGCCTCATAGGATGAAATCTTGACTGATTTCTATATATCTTACTTCCAATCAGAAGATCAGCTTGATGTCTTGAAACCGATGCCATTAAGGAAAATATCAGCATAGTCTTATATTGCATAATCATCGGCCAAGTCTAGAATATTGTTATATTTGCTTTCTATGACTTTTTCTTGGCCGATTCTTGTTGATGAAATATAAGCCAATAGGCATCTGACTTCTGATCAGACGATTGTGGTCCCACCGGGCGTGCCAAAAAGTGTGTTGACGCAAAAAGTGACACCTTGCGCCAAGACACACAGCAAGCCGAACGAGGCTAGCTTCAATCGGGTGCCCGGAGTGTGCTGAATCCGGAGACGTGCCAGTCGGTTTGACCTGAAAACCAACAAGGGATAAAACGTGAGAATACCTCTGCAACGTGCTGGGTAAAACCAGACAGTTCCATATGTACGGCTTCGAAAGCCAATCGCGACGGGACACAGCTACAGAAGCTGTCTGTCAGAGCATGTTTACAAAGCTATTCGGCAAGTATGAAAACAGAGTGTGTGAAGCATATTAACTGCCGAATGCAAAAGAAAGACATGCTTGAACGAATCAAAGATATTATAAACAGGCAACTTGCAAGAATAGATCTATCCAAATAATACATGCATAGGCCAATCCAACTAATCTGCCGCACGTTTAGTCTTCAAAAACCCGTCAAACATAAACTCAAGCAAAGCTAATCCACCACATGATACCACTTGCTATAAGTCTATACCACTTCTTATAATTAGATCAATCCACCGCATGATACAATCTAATTATAACAAGCTAAAAGCATGCATATATTTGTACAGATCTATAAGAGCTCATTACTCGTGTAAGCTTAACCAAAACCGACAAACTAGCCGAGTTGCGGTCCTTGAGGAAGGAACATACAAGCAAGTATGATCAAACTAATCTAAAACCTGCATCTGCCGCACGACACCCAATTCTATTAAAGCATAAACATGATCGACATGTATGAACCCACAACATGTAACAACCTAGATTGAAAGCTGATCCAGCCATTATGATCTTATGATTAGCAAAGCACAAGCGAACTTGTGAAACGGGGCCAAATAGAGATCAATCTAGATTGGGCAAAAGAGTGTTACATGAATTAAATAAATAAAACACATAACACATGATAACTTAATGAATCTACTAGATCTGCCAAATCTAATAGAGCCGATAACTATTTTTACTCATGTCTTAATCCGCCGCACGATACAAGGCACAAGCGAAAACTTCCCGTCATAAGCTTAAATCCGCCGCACGATACTAAGCTTAACATACGAGACTACTTGCATCATATCTAAATCCACCGCATGATACTAGACATGATAACAAGGTTGCCGGTACTTACGGAGGTCGACGGATCGATGTTTCCTCTCGAAGAACTCGACGACACGACTTAGGGACTCGAAGATGGCACGAGGCCGGTTTGTATTGATGTGGTTGTGAACAGTTTTTACAATAGCCAAGGGTTTATATTTATACCCTGGACACAATACATGTCCTAAGAGGACACGACTATGAAATATTAAAGGAAAATACAATATTCTTGGCCTTCAACTCCCTTCGGAATCTTCATTGCCTTAATTGTCGCAATTTGTTGCTCAATCGACTCTTGCTTCCGTCGTTTCAATGGAAACTCCCTTTTCTCAGAATAGCCGACCGCATGAGCAGTTGCCGAATCCTTGGAAACTAGCCGACCGCATGGATACTTGCCGAATGCCTCATACGCCTATCTCCGCACACTGGACATGCACACCGTCTTCTAGCCTTTCCTTTATGCTAAATATAGAACTGGACGTCGAGACGTGCATGCTTTATATATATTGCCTTCTTTGCATGCTTGCCACATCACAACGCCACCAAATCCAACTCCTGGCCAATGAGATCAGACCCCTCTGGCTTCTTGAATACTCGTTTAATCTATCACGACCATGGTCGATTATTCTCGTGATCGGTTTCTCTTGCCATATCTATTTCCTGAATGGAGTAACCGACCGCTTGGCCGTCTACCGAAGCTCTTCTCACTGCTCGTTGGGTCCACCTGTCATCTTCTTAATGTTGACCAAAATCCATTGTTAACACAATGCAAAGTTGTTGCGGTGGCATAAAGAAGACCATAAGGTAGACAATATGTTGAGGCACCTAGCTGATGGATTACAGTGGAGAGCGGTAGACAGAGAATTCCCAGAGTTTGCAGATGAGGCTAGAAACTTGAGGTTCGCTTTAAGTACGAATGGTTTTAATCCTTTTAGGGAGCAAAGCAGTAGTCATAACACTTGGCTAGTTACTCTATGTATCTACAACCTTCCTCCGTGGTAATGCATGAAGCGAAAGTTTCTTATGATGCCGTTGCTCATCCAAGGGCCGAATTAAGCAACCTGGCAACGACATCGATGTCTACCTGAGGCCATTAGTTGAGGAACTTCTACTTCTATGGAGCAAACCAGGCGTACGCGTGTGGGATGAGTACAAACAGAAACACTTTGACCTGCGAGCATTATTGTTCGTAACAATCAATGATTGGCCGGCTCTAAGTAATCTTTCAGGCCAGACAAACAAGGGATATAATGCATGCACACACTGTTTCGAAGACCTTGATAGTTTATTTTTGAAAAATTATCGGAAGGTCGTGTATGTTGGGCACCGTCAGTTTCTTCCCATGGGCCACCCAGTAAGAAAGAAAGGCAAACATTTTAGACCACCAAACCAAGCCTCGTAACCGAACCGTAGATGATATACTCGAAATGGTGGGATACGAAAGTAGTATTTGGAAAGGGACGGGGCAACGAACCTGTTCCCAAAGATGCTTTGGGACACGCACCCATGTGGAAGAAGAAATCCATATTCTGGGAGCTACCCTACTGGCATGTCCTAGAGGTCCGCCATGCCATCGACGTGATGCACCTGACAAAGAACCTTTGTGTGAACCTGCTTGGTTTAATGGGTGTCTACGAAAAGCCTAAGGATTCACTTGAAGCACGACAGGACTTGCAGCGCATGAAAGAACGAGACAACTTGCATCCGGAGAAGACAGATGACGGGCGCCAGTACTTAAGCCCTGCTAGCTACACTCTTAGCAGAGAAGAAAAGGAATGCATGTTTGAATGCCTTAACAGCATCAAGGTCCCATCTGGATTCTCCTCCAATATAAAGAGAATAATTAATGTGCCAGAGAAGAAGTTCGAAAACGTGAAGTCCCATGACTGTCATGTGCTTATGACCCAATTGCTTCCTGTTGCTCTAAGAGGAATTCTACCTCCACATGTACGTCTAGCCACCGTGAAGCTATGTGCATTCCTCAATTCAATTTCACAGAAGGCAATCAATCTAGAGGAACTTTCTACTTTGCAGAATGATGTCGTTCAATGTCTCGTCAGCTTTGAGTTGGTGTTCCCTCCATCCTTCTTTGATATCATGACACACCTCCTAGTTCACCTGGTCAAGGAGATCATTATTGTCGGTCCTGTGTTCCTACACACCATGTTCCCATTCGAGAGGTTCATGAGTGTCCTGAAAAAATATGTTCATAACCGTTCTCGGCATGAAGGAAGCATCGCCCAGGGGTACGACACAGAGGAGGTCATAGAGTTTTGTGTGGACTTTATTCCAGACCTTGACCCGATTGGCGTTCCTAAATCGTGACACGAGGGCAGACTCAGTGGCAAGGGAACACTAGGGAAGAAAACATATATCGGTAAAGGAGACGATTACTTCGATAAAGCACACTACACAGTTCTACAGAACTCCTCATTGGTCGATCCATATATCGAGGTACATAAGGATTTCCTTCGATCCAAGTGGCCCGGGAAGAGTGAATCTTGGATTACAAGTTAGCACATGCAAACCTTCGGTGATTGGTTGCGAAAACAATGTCAGAGTGATGACAACATAGATGAGCAGCTTTATTTGTTGGCCAGACAACCATCGTGGCATATCAGCACGTACAAAGGGTACGAGATCAATGGGAATACATTTTACACAGTAGCCCAAGACGGAAGGAGCACCAACCAAAACAGTAGTGTACGCGTGGATGCCACGGATCCAAATGGGAACAAACAAACATATTATGGCCGCATACATGACATATGGGAACTAGACTACGCACCTAATTTTGAAGTCCCTTTGTTTCAGTGTAAATGGGTCAAGATGACCGGTACCGGAGGTGGGGTAACAGTCGACAAGGAGTATGAGATGACATCAGTGGACCTCAACAATATTGGGTACAAAGATGAACCATTTGTCCTTGCCACGGATGTGAGGGCTACAAAACTAAAAAGAGGGAAAAATGATAACAACTCGATCGTCAATGAGCCAAAGCGCCACATAGTTCTTTCAGGGAAAAGAAACATTGTCGGAATTGAGGACAAGTCAGACATGTCAGGTGATTATGAAAGAGATGACCGAATTCCACCATTCAAAGTGAACAAAGACCCAAGCATTTTATTAAACAATGAGAAAACCCCATGGTTAAGGAATGATCATAACCAAGGGACATATGTCAAGAGAAGGTTCGCAGTTGTGCCCACTAAATAGTGGGTTGTAAAGATATTATGTAATAATTAATTAATTAAGACTTCATTTATTTGATAATGAATTTATATATATATTTAGTAGTGATCATTGATTATGTGCTCCTCTTGATGTGAATCATCAAAATACATATAAGAAGATACTAAAATTTAACATTTTCTTCTGTAAAATAAAGCAAAAAGAATCTCATACTAATTTTTAAAAGAAAGTATATCAAATATTTAATTTTCTGTTCAGTTAGAAAGATTTAAGATATATTCAAAAAGAAAACTAAATTTAAAAATCTAAAACTAGTCCATCTGTCGCGTAGAACGAAATTGGGCAATGATTTTTTAGGTTATAAACAAAAGATTAACGTCCAAATGATGTGAAAATAATTTTTTTTATTGAAAGCCAACAATTTTTTAAATTTAAATTGAATATTATATTTTTGCATTAACAAAATATGAATGGTTATTTACATTTATATTCGTTATTATAAAAAAGAAAACAATTTATGCTACCAAATTTTCTACTATACAATAAGGTCCAAGGAAATATAACTGTTATTTTAAAGTAATTTTATGTCTACTGTTCAATTTACTATGCAATTAACAAGAATTACAATATATTTATATTGTGAAAACTCAATACAAAACCCAAAATACTGAAAACCCAAAACTGTGGCGGGAAAGGACCCTTTAGTTCCGGGCCGTCTTACGCACCGGGACTAAAGGACTCTTTGGTCCCGATGCGTAAGACGGCCCGGGACTAAAGCTCCAAGCCTTTAGTCCCAGGCCGTCTTACGCACTAGGACTAAAGACCCTTTAGTCCCGGTGCATAGGACGGCCCAGGACTAAAGGCCCCTCCGGGTATATAGGGCACAGTGCCTCTCAACCTCCCCAGATCGACACTCAGACTTCACTGCCGCCTCCGTCCTCTCCCTCGTCGTCTGCCGTGCTGCGGCACCACCTCGTCCTCGTCCTTGCCGTCATCCACGCCCTCACCGTCGTCCTCTCCCTCGCGCGCCGGCCGTCCTCGCCGTCCGCGTCGTCCTCGCCGTCTGCGTCGTCCTCGAGTGCGCTTGCCGGCTGGCCCGGCCAGCCTCACCGCGCCTTACGTCGTCTCTGGAGCGCCCGGGATCCTTCCCGCGTGCGCCGCCGTCCTTCGTGCTCGTCGTCGCCGCCGCCGTCCTTCGTCCTCGCCGTCGTTGCCGCCACCGCCGCCGTGCCTGCTGTGTGCCGCCACCGGGGAGCACCGCCGCCGTGTCTGCTGTGTGCGTGCGTGTGGTGTGTGTGGTGTGTGTTTATATGAGTGTAAAAAATAAAGAAAATGATCACATGCGATATATAAAATGAATATAAATAGATATATATTTATAGAAAAAGGAAAATGATATATATTTATAGATAATGTATATGAATAGATATATATTTATAGATAATGAATATAAATAGATATATATTTATAGAAAAAGGAAAATCTTATATATTTATAGAAATATATATTATTTTCTATTTAACTTTTTCATTTCTTTTTTTATAGAAATAGATATATACATATAATGTATATGAATAGATATATTTATAGAAAAGGACAATCATATATATGTTTTTTAACCTAACAAATATATGTTTACACATGTAGATAAAAAGTGACAGGCCGCGTCGACCTGTAATCCTGGTGACCGCTTCACCGACCTCGTCTGTCGTCCACTGTCATCCGCACCGTCGTCATCCTCGCTGCTGTCCGCCGTCGTTCTCATCCACGGTGTGTAAATCACGTGACAAGGATGTGTTTTAAACATGTATTTATTACTCTTAGAAATATGTGTTCGTAGAAAATCATGTGTCATGTTTGAATGCCATAGAAAATCACTTGGATATGTTTTAAACATGTATTTACACTTAGAAATATTTTACGAATATATGTTATTTTTAATGTTCGCGATTACATGTCACCTAAAACCCTAAAACCCCAAACCCTAAACCTCGAACCCCAAACTCCTAAACCCCTATACCCGAAACCCTAAACCATATTTTTAAAGTTGAATTGCCTCTTTATGAATATATGTTATTTTTAATGTTCGCGATTACATGTCACCTAAAACCCTAAAACCCCAAACTCTAACCCCAAACCTTAAACCCCAAACCCAAACCCCTAAACACCAAACCCCTAAACCCTAAACCCCAAACCCCAAACCCCTCTAAGTGTATAAAGCTCCTTTAAGTGTTCAATCATATTGTATATATATTTTAATATTCGCAAAAATGGCCGACCCAAATGAGAACATGGAGGAGGAAATGATGAATATCATCGCCGGCGGCGATGACGGGAGTCAATACTTATTGAATTACGAAGACATGACCATGCATGATGAAAATCCCCCTGAACAACAAGTTGAGATGGAAGAAGGCAATACAGGTGAGGTATATATACAATATGTCGTGTTAGGGTTTACATTTACTTTATTACTTGATTAGGTTTTATTTCAACTTGTATTAGGATTTCATCTTCGTGTCTTTACCTATATGTAGCCCTCTGGATTGACGTCTGCGACGGGGCAGAGCAGACCAAAACAAGGGTCGAAGAGGCCGTTGAAGGACCGTCATGTAATCTCCGAATTCGATATGGCTACAGGCCAACCACTAGGACCCAATGCACAAAAATATGTCTTTTACTGTGGGTTCCTTATGAGAGATCGGATTCCGATAAGTGTCCGTGAATGGAAAGAGAGGCGAAGTGCTCCGAGATCAGTTATGTCTCCAATCTTGACAAACAGCTAGTCTGGGATGACATCCAAGCTCATGTCTCGTTCGACACGGATGATGTGGAGCTGTAGAGGCGAATTCGGGAGTGGACAATGAAGAACATAGCCACACTTTTTCAGGACTGGAAGAAGAAATTGTACCACAAGTTTGTGCGGTAGAACGAGATGCCAAATTTCAACTCTAAGGCGTATGTCAAGATAAGGGCCGATTGGGATGAATTTGTACAGTACAAAAGATCACAGGAGAGCGAGGTTCGTATTAGAGTAAACAAACAGAGTGCAGCTCAAAAGAAATACCACCATCATTTAGGATCAGGTGGCTATAAGACTGCCCTTCCAAAGTGGGAGAGACAGGAACAGGAGATGCTTGTCAGGGGGTAGTCCCAGAGACAATAAGAAGAAATTGGAGTGAACGGTCCAGGAATTGGTTCTACGCTCATGGGGGAACCATAAACCCTAATGACGGGGAGCTTGATTGGGGCCCAGAAATTTCAAGAGCAGCACAGAGGCTAGTTCAAGAACGAAGTGCGGTGTTGGTGTGGCAGAACCTCCCGGTAATGTGGCCCACCCTCACACGTCACCGTCTCCCTGAGCTCTAATGACTGTGCACATGTACCACATCACAGGAAAGATCTGTCGGGTGTCCCCGAGGGAACCCCGAATTATCCACGAACCACAGGACCATCATCATGAAGGTTGGAATAATTACAACATTACAACAGTTGATACAAAATACCATCGGAGTGCGGAAGCGAGAAAGATAACCTTTATAAAACATGAATAAGTTACTTTTACATGAACATAACTGGCGTTGTGGAAGTAGAATAGTATTACAGAGCCACACTTAGGCGGAGTACCTAAGTTGGGGAAGAAGAACAACCAGATCACGTCAAGCCCACTGACATGATCATGATCAACATCACCTATAAGAAACCTGCAACAGGGGTTAACAAACCCTGAGTACGGGGGAACTCAACAAGACTTACCCGACTAAAGAAAAAGGGAGAAGACTCAGGAATGAGAGGCTTAGGTAGTCAAGGCAAGGCTTAAGCAAGATCAGTATTTGCAGAAAAAGCATTTTGAAATCCTTGTTTTATTTTTGAAAAGATTCCAGTATTTCTCAATTCTTCATCGTTCATGATTCATTTTGCCTTTCAAAAACATACCTAGTTGAGAACCACTCTCCGTTGACAGTCAGTGACCAAGTCTCCATAACCGAGGAGCAACGTTAATCCGGATAAAGAATACTCAGCTGAGGATCCCTATCCACACGGCATATGTAGCACCCAAGCTTGCATAGGCCAACCCGTCTACCACGATTCCTCCAAGATTGGACCGGTCCTACGCTACCCAGAAGTACAATACACCACTCCTTTCCAGGTACGACGACCACGTGGGTACAAGCTACTTCCGCCATCTCTCCACTCCCAGTGCGCGGTTGTCGGTCCCAATCAAGGATTTCTCGGAGCCAGAGCTTTCCGAAGTATGTGAATAGTTACAAGTCTTGACCAGCAGGCCCCCATACGGATGGTCCCTAATTTTCCAGCTAGAACTATACCTTGGTTATATCTCACCCAAGCATAATAGTCCCGTCAGTTTTTCAACCCTGTCCCGGTCGGTGTCAACTGTTGAGTCCCGGACTACAACATGACGACACCGTACGCTCGGACAACCTCTCCTCGCTGTTGACTAGGTACGGATCAGATACTTAGCCAACAGTCGGGGAGTAAAGCCAAATTCCCTTAAAATTTCTTTAAGTGATCACACTTTTGAAATTGGCATTTTTATCGCAAATCTATTGTATAGCAATGCTAAGCATTTTGCAAATAGTTTTTAAACAGGGTAGGGATCTTTGGTGGAGGTAAAGTGCAGGTAATAGGTCATCACACAACTCCTATCACCTAATGCAGTAATTTAACTCAAAAGTATTTAAGTAAAACTTTTATAAAAGCAAGGAAAGGCTAAATGCACCGGGGCTTGCCTTGAAGAGCAAAGACAGCTGGCTCAGGGTTGGAGGTGCAGAGTTCGAAGCTCGGGGTTACTTCGGGAGCAGGTTCGTCGGCGGCGGCCTCGACTTTGACTTCTCCTTCGGTGACTATACGAATGCAATGATGCATGCACATGAGTATGCTAGCTTGAATAATGCAACACAGGGCAACAATATGAAGCCTAATCACTTTTTTCTATTTTCTTAATTATTTAAAAAGGTCATTTAAAGTAGTTGCTCCAAAAATTACCAAATTAATCACATAAGTTCGTTATGGTGTAGATAGATGGCAAAACAAATTTCATAATTTTAGGAGGTCATTAAGGTGCTCAAATAAAATCAGACATTAATTAACAAAGGCACTATTTACAATTAAAATAAATGCTCAAAAATCAACTTGTTCCAAAAGACTGCAAAATTTCACCAGAGACTAAACATGGCACAGGAAGCTCACAAAAATTTATCTCATGATTTTTGGAGTTATAAATGATTTTATAAAAATCAAAAACCATCTATTTATTAATTAAAAGAGGGATTTTACATTTTCAAATTCTTGCAGAAAAGTCAAGTTTCATATTTTTCTAAAATACTACACAATGCAAGGAGCATACCAAAATTTTATCAGGATTTAAGGAACAACAATTAATTCACACAAAAGAGAAAACAGAACACTATTCACACTTTTTCAAAAAGGAAAAAGAAAGAGCACTGTGCTCCTTCCTCGCAGGGGCTCGGGCGAATCGCGGCGAGGCGGACAGCAGGGCTCGGGCGAGGCGGGAAACAATCGGCCGTCCGAGGCCTGGCCGGGAGGCTCGGGCGAGACGGAAAATGATTGTTTTGTCCGAGGCCTGGTGTGATGGAACGACCCTAATCTCATGGCCCACGTGTCCCTGTCAACCTCTGACAGCCGAACCCTATGTTCCATGTGATTAAGACCTGTTCGCCACCGGGCTACATCAGTGCCCAATGTCCGCAGGATCATCTCACAATTCGGTTACAACATTGCATACTTTTACAAATAACATCGGAATAAAGAGCGGAAGACTTAAATAACAATAGTTTTACAAAGCAGGGTTCCAAATAGAAATCAAGGTGCAGTTATTACAAACCAAGTTCTGATAATAGAGATAGACATAGGCAACATAGTGGAGAACAGCAAAGATACTTATAATCACCCAGCCCGAGGGTGTACAACTATTCTTCGGCCTCATCGGCCTCTTCCTGGACGATGGTCACGCAGCAGGGTGCAAGACACATCGGGGACTCTGTCATACCTGCAGCATGGGTAACAAACCCTGAGTACTGGTGTACTCAGCAAGACTTACCCGACTAAAGAAAAAGGGAGAAGACTCAGGAATGAGAGGCTTAGGGTAGTCAAGGTAAGGCTTAAGCAAGATCAAGTATTTTGCAGAAAAGCATTTTTGTAAACCTTATTTTATTTTGGAAAGATTCAGTATTCCTCAATTCTTCATCGTTCATGATTCATTTTACATTTCAAAACATTCCTAGTTGAGAACCACTCTCCGTTGACAGTCAGTGACCAAGTCTCCATAACCGAGGAGCAACGTTAATCCGGATAAATAATACTCAGCTGAGGATCCCTATCCACACTGCATATGTAGCACCCAAGCTTGCATATGCCAACTCGTCTACCACGATTCCTCCAAGATTGGGCCCGGTCCTACGCCACCCGGAAGTACAGTACACCACTCCTATCCAGGTACGACGACCACGTGGGTACAAGCTACTTCCGCCATCTCTCCACTCCCAGTGCGCGGTTGTCGGTCCAATAAAGGATTCCTCGGAGCCAGAGCTTTCCGAAGTATGTGAATAGTTACATGTCTTGACCAGCAGGCCCCATACGGATGGTCCCTAAAGTTTTTCCGTCAGCAATAAGCACCTCGGGACTCTAACCCAAGAGTACAGGTCCTGTCGGTTTTCAACCCTGTCCCGGTCGGTGTCAACTGTTGAGTCCCAGACTACAACATGACGGCACCGTACGCGCGGACAACCTCTTCTCGACAATGACCACATGCTAGCTAGGCAAGCAGTCATCGAACGGGAAGTAAAGCCAAATTCCCATAAAGATTCTTTCAGTGATCACACTTTTGAAAATGGTATTTTATTGCAAAGTCTAATTCAATAAGCATTGCTAAGCATTTTTCAAACACTTTTGAAAAGCAGGTATCGGGTGTATCAGTGGTCAAGGTGGATAGTGCATCAATTAGGATAGCACACAACTTCTATAAACCTAATGCAATAATTTAACTCAAAAGCATTTAAGGAAATCATTTTATAAATTCAAGGAAAGGGGTTAAATGCACCGGGGCTTGCCTTGAAGAGCAAAGAGGGCAGGCTCGAGGGCGGCAGGGCAGTTGTCGGAGCTCGGGGTAGCCTCAGGGACAGGTTCGTCAGCGGCTGCCTCGATCTTGACGCCTTCTTCGGTGACTATACGAATGCAATGATGCATGCTCATGAGTATGCTAGCATGAATAATGCAACACAGGGCATACAACATGAACCTTAATCACCTTTTCTGTTTTTCTTAATTATTTAAAAAGGTCATTTTATGCAGTTGCTCCAAAAATTACCAAATTAATCACATAAGTTCATTATGGTGTAGATAGATGGCAAAACAAATTTCATAATTTTTGGAGGTCATTAAGGTGCTCAAATAAAATCAGACATTAATTAACAAAAGGCACTATTTAACAATTAAAGATAAATGCTCAAAAATCAACTTGTTCCAAAAGACTTCAAAATTTCACCAGAGACTAAACATGGCATAGAAAGCTCACAAAAATTTATCTCATGATTTTTGGAGTTATAAAAGATTTTCTAAAAATCCAAAACCATCCATTTATTAATTAAAAGAGGGATTTTACATTTTCAAATTCTTGCAGAAAAGTCAAGTTTCATATTTTTATAAAATACTACATAGTATAAAGACTCAACTGTAAAATTTTCAGAATTTTCAGAGCAATACAGAAAATCATACAAAAAGATGAAAAACAAGACTATTCATATTTTTGAAAAGGAAAAGAGCACTGAGCTCGAGTCGGAGCGGGCTCGACGTCGAGGCTCGAGGCTCGGCTGAGAAAACGGAGGCTGGGCTCACCGAGAGTCAGATGCAAGGCTCGACGAGGCGGATGGAAAAGAGGGCTCGACGGCGAGGCCTCGGCGGGGTTCTCTTGCGGCTAGCCTCTCGAGGGTGGCCTCGGCTCACTCGAGGCTTGAGGCTCGGTGGTAGTTGCGATTCGCCCGAGGCTGAGGCTAGTCTCGGCTGCTTCGAGGGGCGGGGTTCGAGGATGTGCTCGAGGGTGTGGCTCGGGAACGTGCTCGAGGGTAGTGCGATTCGCCCGAGGCTTGGGGCTCGATATGGTCGAGGGTGCGGCTCGAGGAAGGAGACGACCGCGGCGGAACTCCGGCGGTCCGGCGACCCTGTACACCAGGCACGGCTACCAGTAGCCGGTTAGGGGCGCAAGAAGGCAAGGAAGGAATATCAGAGGTCAGAGGGAGGAGGGGTGGAGCGACGGCGACGAATTCTGTCGACCCGAGTTGGTCGGCTTCTCACCGGCGCTGAGAAAGACGGGCTTGCACTCGGCGGTGGGAGGCGGTAGCGATGGAATTGAGGGGTGGAGAAGCTGCACGGGCTCAAGGCGGAGCTGCTGGGCTAGTTGGTTGAGCGGGGGAGACTCTGGAGTGAGCTGGCCACGGTGGCGGGGTGAGTGCGGAGCTCCGGTCGGCCGCCGGGCCTTTTATAGGCGCGGCCAGGGGCAGATAGAGAGCGCGCGGGGGTGGATAAGAATGCCCGTGGCGCGTGCTATCGATCTCATGATGAAGAAAGACGGAATTCAGCTTGGGACCCGGTCGTTGTGCTTGCCGGCGACGGCCACGCGGCGGCGACGTCGGGGAGTAGTGGGGGACGGGGGCGGAGGTCAGCGCTTGCGCGTGCGGATGCGGAATGATGGCGCGGACAGCGGCGGCAGGTTGGAGGCAGGCGAGTAGCTGCCAGGCGCGTGGCGCACGCGGCGCCGGCGAGCTGCCATGACCGGCCCCCCTGGCCCTAGGTAGAAGATGAACAGGGCTAGGGTGTAGGGTTTGACTTTCTGTATTTTGCAAATTTCTCCCAAAAATTAAACTGAGCAGCAAAAACTCAAAATACCAAAGTTGTGCAGAAAAAGGAGATCTACAACTTTGTCAAAAAGAATATTTTCAAATTCCAAACAGTTCTTGAATTATTTTCGAAATCAGAAAAGGGGACACTTTTAAGATTTGAATAATTCCAAAATTACTTTTGATTTTATATAAAAACTTGAAAATCTGCAAATACCAAAGTTGTTCCTCTTGACAAGATCTACAACTTTGCTTTTTAGACCAAGTCCAAATTTTGAATAGTTTTTAATTATTAAAAGAGGGGTAAAAACCAGGGTTTGGAATTTAGGGTTTTTCAAAGGGATTTGAAATCTGTTTTTGATTTTGGGTTTTGAACAACACAACAAAGCTTCAAGACACTAAACTGAACAAGAAAATACACAAGACTAGGCACAGAGTTGAAATTACCATTTTGCCCTTAAAGGAAGATTTGGGCATTTAGGGTTTTTGAAAAGAGATCACTACACAACAAAATACCTTTTAGGAAAAGGTAAAGGCAAGCAACCACTAGACAAACATTAATGCATGACAAGAATGATTATGACTAATGATGATGACATGTCAGGTTAATTACATATTAAACACCAGAGGTGTTACACCTGGCCGGGAGGCTCGGGCGAAGCGGAGGGTGCATGCTTGCTCGAGGCTAGGCTCGGCGAAGCTGAGGGTGCGTGAGTCCGCTCGAGGCTAGGCTCGGGCGAAGCGGTGAGGGTGTGTGAGTCTGCTCCGAGGCTGGGCTCGGCGAAGTGGCGAGGGTACGTGTCTGCTCGAGGCCTGGCTCGAGCGAGTGCTTGCTCGAGGCCTGGCTCGGGCGAAGCGGAGTGGAAGCAGAGACCGGGGGCTTCGAGTGCTTACCATGGGTCGGAGGCAGGGCTCGGCGGGACGGAACAAGGGTCGAAGGAGGGAGCTCGACGTGGCGGTGTTTCGGCGGAGCTCTCTCGGCGGCGAGCGGCGTGCCGGCGACCCTGTACACCAGACACGGTCACCAGGAGCGGGTTAAGAGCGCACCAAGATGAGGAAGATGAAGCAGGGGTCGGGGAGGAAAGATCACGGCCGGGGAGAGAGTATTTCTCAATCCCGTGCTCACCGATGTTTCGCCGGAGTTTGGGAAGAACTGCCTGCACCGGTTAAACTAAGGACGGAGGGGTGAAATTGAGAAGGGGAAAAGCTTCGCGAGGACACGGCGGAGCTTCTGAGCTAGGTGGTGGAGCGGCGGAGGCTCTGGACTGGCCTGGCCACGGTGGCGGAGGGGATGAGGAGCTCTGCCGGCCGGCTGTCCCTTTTATAGCCGTGCGCTGGGACGGATGAGCGTCGCGTGCAGGCGGATAAGCTTGGCCGAATCGTGCGCAATCGATTGCACGCTGGCGGAAGGACGGGCGTGCGCGCAGGGACCGGGTGTGCGTTCGCCGGCGACGGCCACGCGGCGGCGACGTGCTGGGAGCAGTGGGGGACGGGAGAGGGTCAGCGCTTTGCGCGTGCGGGTGCGGCATGAGCACGGTGTCAGCGGCGGCAGACTGGTGGCAGGCGAGGAGCGGCCAGATGCGTGGCGCGCGCAGCGCCGGCGGCTCGGCCACGGCCGGGACCCCCCCTAGTTTTAGGTTGAAGATGAACAGGGCTAGGTCTAGGGTTTGACTTAGAATTGCTTTCTGTATTTTGCAAATTACTCCCAAAATTTGAACTGAGCAACAAAAACTCAAAACACCAAAGTTGTGCAAAAAAAGGAGATCTACAACTTTGTCAATAAGAACATTTTCAAAATCCAAAAAGTTTTTGAATCACATTTGAAATTTGAAAAGGGGACACTTTTGGGATTTTAGTAAATTAAAAATTACTTTTAATTTTATATTGAAAGTTGAAAATCTGTAAACATGCAAGTTGTTCCTTTTGTCAAAACCTATAACTTTGCTATTATACACTTTTTCTGAAACTCATTAGTTTTTGAAATAATTTTGAAAACTAAAAAGGGGACAAAAACTGGAGTTTGAAAGAATTTGAAATTACTTCAAACTTTGTACAGAAACTTGAAAATTTGTAAATACCAAAGTTGTTTATCTTGGCCAGATCTACAACTTTGCTGTTTGGACCAACACCAAATTTCGAATCGTTATTAAATTAATAAAAGAGGGGTAAAAACCAGGGTTTGGAAATCAGGGTTTTTCAAAAGGAATTTGAAATCTGTTTTTTTTATTTTGATTTTTGAATAACCCACAAAACTTCAAGACATCAAATTGAACAAGAATTACACAAGACTAGGCACAGAGTTGAAATTACCATTTTGCCCTTAAAGGAAGATTTGGGCATTTAGGGTTTTCGAAAAAGAGATCACTACACAAGTCGCCCCAGAAAAGGTAAAAGCAAAACAAGTATTAGGCAAACATAAATGCATGGCAAGAATGATTAATGACTAAAGATGATGACATGTCAGGTTAATTACATATTAAACACCAGAGGTGTTACAGTTGGCTGGCGAGTTCAAGCCCAACAGAGAGAAGGATGAACTCACGTTTGTGTTGGATAATCCTGAGCACGGTGGGCGTACGAGAGGCTTTGGGGCCGTTTCGTGGCTGCATTCCTTCAAAGCGGATCGAGAAAGTTACAGAAGCTGCCAGAGAAAGAAAGACGAGGAGGCAGAGCAGATCTACAAATTGGAGGAGTATGTTCTGCAAACACAAGAACGTGACAAATCTCATGAAGAATGGATGCAGGAGGAAATCAAAAGGCAAGTGCAAGCGACACTTAGTCAAATGACGAGTGGGCAAGGTACATCATCACAACAGCCTCAAGCGAACATTAGCCCCCAGGTCAGATGAAAAGCAGTTGTGCCTCCACGGAAGTACCTGAAGGACCGAATTGGCGACCAGAGGGGGGGGGGGTGAATGGGAGCCTCAAATTTCTTCTCGAGAAATGATGGCCCTTGTCCCAGAAAATCACCCCAAAAGCGAAGACTCAAACAACTGGTGAGTTCACGACCTAAGAATAGGTGTATACCCTAGGAGATGTCCTAGAGGTACAGCGGAACTACCGAAGAACCCCCAAAACCAAGCGCCAAAGCAACGAGGCAAAAACTACACAAGCAAGCTCCTAGAACAATCGAACCTCCGATAACTGGTGGCAAAAGTATCCAGTGGAGAAGAGAAAAGTATTCGACCAAAAATACTTAGGCCAACTGGTGGCAAAAGTACCTTGGAAAGATCCTTATGAAGTTAGGAAACTAACATAACAAACGGATCTCAAATCAGAGCTCGAACGCAAAAGATACAGACGCCAGAACCGTCGAAACTTCGAAAGAGGAACACTTAACTCCTATAGAGAAAAATGAAGTGTCTGACCAAAAATACTTTGACCAATGGTGTCAAAAGTACTTTGGAATGATCCTTAAGAAGTTAGAAAACCAACGCAACAAACGGATCACAAATCGGAGCTCGTACGCAAAAGATATGGACGAAATAAGCAAAATTGTGCAGTGGCGGACTGTCCGCTAGTGAACCGCGGACAGTCCGCTATTGAACCCCGGAGAGTTCGGGAATGAGTCCCGGACAGTCCACCGTTCAAAAATGAAAACAGCGACCTCGCTGCCCGTGAACTGCCCCGACCCTCGGACAGTCCGGGGATGAGTCCCAGACAGTCCGCCACTGTCCAGAAAACCCAAAAACAGCTCGGGACAAAACAAAAATCGATTGGATCTTCACCAAATCGAACGGGGCTGCAACCAAACTTTTCCCAAGTGTTCTTCTACGTGTTGGCAAGCTAATCCTAGGATATCATCGCTCCAAACCAACTAATCCATGAGAAATCGGAAGAACACTAGAAAAAGGGGAAGAACGAAGAACGAACGTGATTTCAACCCGATCTATGTGCTCGTGAGGTTAGAGAAGAAATCCTTCAGTGGAAAGAAGGAGCTCATGACATAGAACAATTTGATTCAAACGGAATCACAAATCGTCGCTCGGAGAGGGAGAACGAGGCAAATCTCTGAGAAGGGAAAAACCAAAACGCGAAGAACAAAAACGCGATTCGATCCAAATTTCAGCCAACAAAGAGAGGAGCGAAATTGATCCTTGGATTGCTACTAGATGATGAATTGTGTAGCACTCTGTGTCGGGTTACAAGCCACTCCTCGGAGTACAAAACACGAATGGCAAAAAGTTCAAGAACAAGAGCCGGTCTCTCCACTCACCCTAGCCTCCTCTCACCTAAACAAAATGAGAGTGACACCTCCAAGGATGGCTATCCAACACAGCCCCTTCATCTATATATAGGCGCACGTCCAAATGACACAAACGCCCTAACATGAAGTACTAACCCAAATACCCCCTAGGGGTAAAACCGTCCAACTCTGGCAGTTTCCATCCGACGTCCACGCGCCTTCTCATCCTTCGCTTCGCCTCGACGCAAGCTCTAGGATGCCGCCACGTGCCGTCACGTCGACCGCCGCGCCTTCTCACCGATAGCTTCGCCGCAACGCAAGCCTCTCGGTGCCGCCACTCATCGACCGTTCCGCATAGGAACCTCCGCCCGGTTTTGAGGCCCAAACCGGTAAACCTGCCAGCCCAGGTTTTGAGGCCCAAACCTGGCAAACCGTCCACCCCGAGTTTTGAGGCCCAAACTCGGGAAACCAGCCATCCCGAGTTTTGAGACCCAAACTCGGAAACCGTTGATGGTAGCTTTTTGAGGCTCAGCTACCGAACCCGCACCATAGACGGGATGTGGTTCGCACACCCCGACCACCGGCACCGATGCCGATGCTTGTCCAGCCTTCACGCCGGGCACAACGCCTTCGCCTTCCTTCTTGACTCGGCCGATGGCACTTGCGCCGCATGCAAGGCCGTGTCCGACCTACCGCCAAATGCCACGACGCCATCGTCTTCCTCCCGACTTGGCCGATGCATCGCACATCCCCATGTGCTCTCGCTCGCCGATGCCACGTGCCAGCTACCACAGCTGGTCCTCCGGCCTCTTGGTCTGTCGGTCCAAGCCTCACGTCCGCCCTTCACCTCTCTGGGTACATCGACATGGCACGTCTGCCGCACGGCACGCCCATCGTTCACCGCTCCCGGTCCGTCGGCACGGCACGTCTCTATTTGACCTTCACCTCGCCATCGACCACTGTATCCGAGCTCAACACCTGCACATCAACACAACCAAGAGACACATGTTGCACACGCACACCAACACAGAAACAACACAACTCAACGCCACCGGTTAGTCATAAGCATTAAGCACATAGCGAGATAATGACTCAACCGGGAAAAGCCCCAAACCTTCCTCACAAATGTCAATCATTCATCATATATGCTCTCAGTACCAACCATTCAAGATGACTCCAAGCTACGCTTCCCCGTGGATGACGTTAAAGAACCTTTTACTACTTGTGAGCTGCACATTCCAGATGGAAATGCCACAAAAAAGGTGGTTGTCGGTGTTGTAAACCCTATCGACCGCGCAAGAACACCAAGAATCCATGGTCAACCAGTGCCAGCCGGATACGCTAGCGTCTCGGTGGATAAGGTTGAGACTGGTTGTGGCAGCGTGACACTGGAAATCGAAGGAGGAGATGGGGAGAAGACTTTAGGTGAAGCGGAGAAGACATTTATTTGCTGGCGCAAGCGTTTCATTATTATTCCTGGAGTGTCACCGCCGCAACCTCCTCCTACTGATCAAGATCCTCACCATAGGTAGTGCGCGTGAACGAGAAACAATTTTTATTACACTAACTTCCTATATGTATATAATAATTGGATGCTCACATCATTCGTTGTTTTGCGTAGCAGGAACTATAGTCCAGTTCGTCATTCCCCAGCGCATCATAGTGCTGCGGGCGGTGACGATGTGTTGGAGGACACGGCTTCAACCCCATCTCCTGCACAAAGATCTCCACCGCGGGCTCCAACACTGCCACCGGCCCCACCACCTCCTCCACCACGGGCTCCAATGCCACAACCTCCACCGCGGGCTCCAACACCGCCGCCGGGCCCATCATCTCCTCCACCGCGGGCTCCAACGCCACAACCTCTACCGCAGGTTCCAACACCGCCACCGGCCCCACCATCTCCTCCACAGCGGGCTCCAACACCCCCGCCTCCATCGCGCGGCCCTAAGAAGCGGTCCGCCACCACAAAACCGAAGGCCCCACCTCCAAAGAAGAAGGCTTCTGCACCAGGAAAGAAAACCCAGGAGAAATTAGCTTATGAAAAGACTGATGAGGAGTTAGAAATTTTGGTGAAAAAAGATGTGCGAATTTTTTTAGATGAATGTGAGGCCGCTGCTAAAGCGAAGAGAAACCCGGAGAAGCCTTACCTCTTGTTAAACCCACAGGAGTTAAGGAAAAGGGTGGACCAACATGGTATCAAGATGCGTGAAGCCTGAAAGGCTCCGCGCAAATCAAATTATGAACGCTCTCTAATGAAGTCTGTAAAAGAACAATAATCCAGCAAGAAGAAAGTGGGAAAGGGTGTTCCACAGCTCGGGAAAACATCAAGACCTTTGTCCCCGTTAGTTGTGCAAAATCAGTATGGTTCAAACATGGGCAGAGTACAACAGAAATCCGGAGAGACCACTTTGTCTCAGATGGACTCAATTGAAAAAATTTTCATTGACTCCCGTACGACGCGATTAAAAATATTGCTACTGGGCTGGAGTTTCCACGAGCGGAAGTATTTGATGAATGGAGGAGAAATTTTGCACCGGGAAGGAGTCTAATGAACCCCAATCACTTACATGTACTTGGTACGCAGGTGTTTGCAATCAACAAATGGTGCATGGAGGCTTCTAAAGACGGTGATGTCAATTGGATTTCTGTCTGAATTCGGAACCATCACTACTTCCGTGGCGATGACCTAATTTTAGTCCAGATGGAGGAATTACACCAGCTATGTCATATGGACGCACCGGACAAATCGCTCCTTAGCTGCTATTGTTTGTAAGTGTTTCTTTTATAGTTTTCATTGAACTCTCTAGTATGTGTATATATTACGTAGTATTCTTACACACATACTTGTGGATCGACTCGATATTTTGCAGGTATTAGATGACTCAGCTCAGAGATAAACATGACAATTCTGTTGGGTTTGTTGATCCATATGTTGTTTTCAAGGCTCCAAACCCTTCAGCGACTTGGAGCGATGAGTCATGTATGAATCTCATGAGGTTCTTCGTGAACCAAAAAGATAGAGAAAGAATTCTCTTCTCATACAACTTCAAGTGTGTGAGACATATATAGTTAATAATAAGTATGTGCATATTTTATTTTACTTAACCCTAATAATATATATATATATATATGAATCATGTGTATGAACAGCTATCACTGGATACTGATGGTCATCGATCTCAAACACAGCAATGTGTTAATCTATGACTCGTTGAGCAAACCGCAAGAAGATTACCAAGATATGATAGACATCCTCCAAAGGTAATTTTTCGATCCCTAGCTTGCATGCTTAAAGTATAGACTAAGCTTGTATATATGTATAATAATTAAATAATGATCCAACTATTAATGTTTCATTGGCCGGATTAGGGTTTGGGAAAAATTCATTGCTCGGGAACATATGAGTCAGTGTAAGGCCTCACTTACAATAAAGCCACGACTACCAGTAAGTTTACACCTTCATCAATGTACGTGTATCTTTATTATATCATGCCATATATCATATCTTTATTACGAGATGAATCTTTTCATTCTGCAGTGGATTTTGAGACAAAAACAGGGTACCAACTTATGCGGATTCTATGTTTGCGAGTACATAATGATAGAATCAAATAGAATTCCTGAAGAAATCATCAAAGTACATAACATGTTTCTTTTTATTTTTTATAGACTTAATATTGATAATATAGATATTACTAATATCTTCTCTAATTCAAATTGAAGACTGACTGATTGAAGCAAAAAGTGATGCTACAAGGCAAATTGAAAGCAATACAAGAGTGAATAGCAGGATTTCTTCGGGAATAAGTCATAAATCCAAATAACGAGTTCTACTATAATACCAACGAGAAGTTGATTTCAAACAATAATGATCATTTGTATGCCCTGTAGATCTTTAGATGGAGTACAACTTGTAATAGGTTTACAGTACTAACTTTGGAGTACAACTTGTGTAGATAAATATTTAGACAACTTCTATGTATATATTGCTTATAATTTTATGTGTGTATATATATATATATATAGTTCTATAGTTCAATTATATATGCATGCAATAAGCTTATTGTGTTATGCTGCTAATATATATAAAATATATATATTAGCAGCAAAGAATACATATTGGAAAACCTATTAAATAAATAAAAAAAACTAAAAACAGAACTGAAATGAAAATAAAAAGGAAAAACCAGGGGACCCTTTAGTCCCGGCTGGTAATACCCGCCGGGGTAAAGGGTGCTGCTGCGGGGCACCGCTGGCAACACCCTTTAGTCCCGGCTGGTATTACCAACCGGGACTAAAGGGGGGCTTTAGCCCCGGTTACCGGAGCCGGGACTGGGGGGGCTTTAGTCCCGGCTCGGCAACCGGGGCTAAAGCCTATTTCTGCTGTAGTGTACTCCCGTACTTCTCTATTAAAAAAAGAGTAAAATCCACTGAAGGTCCTTAAATTTGTCCGATGTTCTCAAATAGATACATAGACTTCTAATACCAGATTTTTGGGCCTACAAACTTGCTAAATGTACTAGGTAAGGTCCAAACCGGTTTTGAAGAGCTGTTTTCGCACATGTGGCAGCCACCGTGGCGCAAGGTCCTCGCTCTAGCAGCTACGCGGAGCGACGACGAGCAGGCACCGAGCAAGGCCGGACCTGCTGCTGCGGCGACGCAAGACCCTTCGGAATCCAGCGTCATCACCCAGCCGTCTCAAGCGCCCCCGTGCTGTGCCCCGGGCGCCGGACCTAGCAGGTGGTGGGCGCTGGGCCCGTGCTCACCAGCCGCCATCCTCGTGCTCTAGACCATGCATCTGAACTAAGGTGTGCTCCATCCCGATGCTAGAGCCACCTTCACCGGCACAAATTCGTGTTCAGGGAGTGGCCGCATCGAGGAGGAATGGGTTTGGGACCTCGAAGCCGGGTATGAACTGCCCGTGGACTGCAGCGGCCGTGGTCCAGCTCGCCAAGATGTCCCCTCCTGCCCGCTTCATGTCCTCCTCCGCCGCAGCTGCCGACACTGCTTGCAGCTGCTGCTGCGCGGGGATAGGGCGCGTCGGGGAGCACGCCGCAGCTGTGACCAGAACCACAGAGGGCGACCAGAGCCAACGACAATGACTTGGCCATGCCGACGATCTGCTGGCTGCTGCCTGCTGGTGCTATTGTTAGAGGTACATGATCACGAGTCGACTACTCTCACTAGTCGATCCACTGATCGTTGAGACTTGCTCTTCGATACATGCAAGCACCCAACTAATCTCATTAGCTTCTTAATTTGTCCATGCATGCAAGCACCCAACTAATCACTCTCCGTGACTCCATCCAACAGGTGGTGCCCCGGCCGTTGCGAGCTCAAAGCAGGGGTTGGCGCTGTTGCGCGTGTAGCCACGTAGTATAGTATATATAGGCCGGCGAGGCGGCGATGAAGGGCCGGGATGCGGCCGGACAAGAGCAACGACCGCATGGGCAGTTGCTCGCCCACCAGCAGGAAGTTGTCAGCGATTTGCACGGCAAGTTTGGCACCCAGGGCATAACACATATGCGTGAAATTGCCGGCGATCTGCGTGGCCGGGTCCGCTATGCAGGGGCAGGGCACAGCCTCGTGGCCGCCGCAGTCGCGCTGCAGGTAGGTTTGACCTTGCTCTCAGCGCCTGCGGCTGCTTGTCGTTGCGCCACGCCGCCGCTGTAGCGCGGGACTTGCGTCCTAGACACCGTGGCCGCCACGTGTGAAAAACAGTCTTCCAAAACTGGTTTGGACCTTAGCTGATACATTTAGCAAGTTTATGTACCTAAAAAATCTGGTATTAAAAATACATGGACCTATTTAAGAACGCAGGACAAATTTAAGGACCCTCAGTGGATTTCACTCTAAAAAAAATCTTAACAACAACAATAATACATCTTCAGTACTTACTTATTTTTTAGCCATCTTATCATTATTATTATATAATGTAGTCACAAAAAAACTAGCAGAGTTTTGTCACAAACAACAACGTACCACACCTGTATACATATGGATAATATTCAATTTGCGCCATCAAGAATACACTTTACCAAAAAAAAAAACTCCATTCAGCTTTAGTTGTTCTTTTGCTAAGGCATCATGCATGTATAATGTGCATATCATTTAAATAACTATATGTGACACATGCCCACGGGTGTTTTCTCATGCTCAGAACTAAAAGTGCAATGAAGTATCTGAAGTGCAACGTTCTTCTAAAGTTCAATTATCTGATACAAAGATAATTTGAACCTTTCAATTAATAACTAACTAAATATATCAAAAATTGGTTAAATTAACCATGTCCAACTCTAGAACTATTTCAAAATTGCTTCCCGCAAGGTGTTATGGTGGCTTTTGATCCTTATTCACAGCTTCCAAGTATTCGTTGGCATCAGTCTTCAAATAGGTCAAAATGCTGCTTTTGCTCGTCTCATTTCACAAAAAAGTGCAGTCAACCAAGCCCGTCAGATATGTGATAGTACCAAATATTTTTGGTCTCAATATCACTAAATTAAGCACCGTTGACACCATGATTTATTGTCAACGCCACACAGATACTCCATGATGTACTTAACCTTGATAAACGGATTATTGTATTTGTTGTCTATATAAGCATGGATTAGATCTATTATTCATACTCGGTATCCATGTTTTTCATCTTAGTTTTTCAATGCCATTTGTGAAATCCATCCCCACTTTTAAGGGCAAAGTGCTCATGATAAAAGGCCTAGAATAACTTCAGGTGGGAATTCATGAGCCACGCTACCCATGCTTGGGAGCGGGGAGCAACATACATCCATCATGTACCAAGGTAGTTCCACACGTAAAAAGTACACAAAGAGTTCACTTCTAGCTAAAGGAATTAAGATATGAATTTTTATTTTTTTAATTAAATCATAAAAACCACACCTTTTTGGGGAAATATGATAATATTCTAAACATGTCCAATACTAAAAAAATTCAAATCCAGAAGTGTGTTGTCAGTTACTGCCCAATTGTAGGGTCAAGACTCGAGATGGTGGACTAGAGTGGGAGGGGGTGAATAGCCTTTTCTAAAATCTAATCGCACCGACTGACCAAAATAAATGTAAAATTAACTATTGGTCTAGCCAAGACTACACCTCTCTACTATGATCTCTAGCACCTTCCAAAGATCCTAATCAAAGAAAAAAGTTTGAGGCTAGTAAGAGCTCACCTAAATAGTTCGAAGCATGTAAGGTCACGTAAACCTATCCAACTAGTACTCAAGCAACCAGGGAGCTCCTACGTATGCTATATGCAAAAGCACAAAGCCTAAGCTCACTAACACTACTCAATAACAAGGCTATACAAGTCAAATTAGAGAGCTCATCTTACTTAGCTACACAAACTAAGCAATGTAACTAGCAAGACTACTCAAGCAAACTAGTTACTCATAAGAGATATTTCTAAGCTACATAAGCAAAAAATGCAATCTTGCAAGGCTACACAAGCCAACAAGATGCTCAAAAGCAATCACTAGCACAAGTATAAGAACAAGTAAATAAGCTAGTGAAAGGACTTGCAAACCAACATGATGAACAAGGTTGACACTATGATTTTATCCAGAGGTTCACTTGGTTGTCACCAAGCTAGTCCCTGTTGAGGCAAGCTGAAAGGTCCTAGTTTGGTTTTGGTAATTGAGTGACAACTTAGGTGGACTAATATGTGTTTGAAGTAAATTACACATGTGATTAGTTCACATGTGATCATGTGTGGGCAACATATGTCATGGAGGTGAAATGGCTTGGAGATGTTGCAAAGGCTCACACATGTGATGAAGGATCTTATCATATGTGACAGGACATGGAGTCATGTGGCTAAGATGGTGAAGATCATGGCAAAACTTGGCTTGATGGACCGATTGCGAAGGTAAAGGGCAAGTTGGAGGCTTTAAAGCCGTTGGTAGTACCGAGTGTCGGGAGGCTTGAGCAAAGACTTGGCGCTGAAGGACTGAAGCAATGGTGTAGAGCAAGTGAGGTCAAGGTCGATGGACCATGGAGGCCATGTGATGATATGAAGTTGATCATATTATTTGATGATAGGTTGGTGCATGTGTTGCATCAACACTGAAGGAGATGGAATGGAATGCACAAGGAAAAGGTATATTTGTAGGGCATTTCATTTCACCGGTCATAGGTGTGTAGAAAACTTTATCACCGGATTTAGGATAGATGGTCGTACTATTAAGAGGAGCAAACTTGTTTGCATATCGGTCATCTAGTGCCACTTGAGTGATCTAACATTGCGATGTTGCTAGGATCGAGTGGCGTGGTGAGTGCAAGTGAAAATCCTTTGAAAAATGATTGTGAAAATACTAACACACATGCACAATGTGGTGTACCCTTAGTGGTGTTGGCACATTTGCAAAGGAGAAGTTGTTGGAGTTGAATTGGATCAACTCGGAGAAGAGAAGAAGGCTTTTTGGTGTGTTCCGGACTCTAGGATGGCTCTTGGATTGGAATTCTGTACTAATCCTTTATGATATGGATTAGCTCTGTATGTAGGTTGTGTAGCCCTTTGAGTTATCTTTCCAAAATGTCCAAGATCATCGAAATTGGAGTTCAAAGCTAAGAGTTATAGCCGTTTGAGCGCTGAAAGGTCAGTGACCGGACTCACTGACAAGACCCGTCCGGTCAGTAGAGTAGAGTCCAGTCTCAGAGTCTGGTCAGTGTTAATTTGAGGGCTGATTTGAGGTATATTGATAGGACACTCGGTAGAGTCCGGTCAGTAGTGACCAGACGCATCCGATCACTGAAAAACAGCCCCGAAACCTCTCTGTTTGCGACCAGACTCAGGCATAGGCGCGTCCGGTCATTATGACATGACGTGTCCGGTCAGTAGAAGGCTGAACGCGCACGAAAACTAGCCGTTGGGGATGAACGACCGGACTCTAGTGACAGGACGCGTCAAGTCACCCTGTAGTGAGTTTGGTCAGTACGAAAACTGCTCAGTGAAGAGGGTAATAACTAGTTTAGCCCTTGGGGCTATAAAAGGAGTTGGTGGTCGGCCATGGCTGGTGGTAGCACCCTTGGGACTTGGTGTCCATGCTTGGAGAGTGCTAGGAAGCCCTCTAACTCACTTGTGCTTTCTAGTATGTGAATCAATTGCGAGTGAGTGATCACTAGTGCGTTGCATTGAGAGATTGCATCGAGTGGCACTAGGTGTTCGTGTTGCAAGCCAGTGGTGCTTGTTACTCTTGGAGGTTGCCACCTCCTAGACGGCTTGGTGGTTGTGTCTCCATCATGAAGCCCGCAAGAAGATTGTGCGTGGCTCCGGAGAAAGCTTTGTGAGGGGTGTTGTGCTCACCCCACGGGAGATCGTGAAGAGCAACTCTAGTAAAAGAGAGACGTGAAGAGCATCAAGTGGTCCGGCCAGTTCAAGTGCTAGAGCTTGTGGTAAGCACTCCATGTGGGAGAGTGTGACTAGTGTAGTCACCACTAGCAAGAGGACCGGCAGCAATCTTGAGCTTGTCTCAACGGGGACTAGCTTGGTGGCAACCAAGTGAACTTCGGGATAAAATCATCGTGTCAACCTTGTTCATCCCGTTGGTTTGCATTCCCCTTACACAAGCTTGTATTTACTTTCATATATATTGTGCTTGTGTAGTTGCTCTAGTAATTAGTTATCTTGTGTAGCTTGCTAGTTACCTTCCTTGCTTGTGTAGCATAGAAGTAGCTCTCTTGTGTGACTAATTGGCTTGAATAGCCTTGTTAGTCACTTTTCTTAGTTTGTGTAGCTAAGTAATTTGAGCTCTCTAATTTGGCTTGTGTAGCCTTGTTATTGAGAATTGCTAGTGAGCTTAGGAGCTTTGTGCTTTTGCTTACTAGATTGTGTAGGAGCTCCCTGGTGCTTGAAGTACTAGTTGCATAGGTTTGTGTGACCTTGCTTCTAGAATTGGTTAGGTGAGTGAAAGGTCCTTGTTTGGTTTTGGTAATTGAGTGACAACCTAGGTGAACTAATTTGTGTTTAAGTGAAATACACAGGACATTAGTTCACAAGTGAATGTGCAATGAAGGAGCTTATTGCATATGTGTGGCTAAGGTGGTGAAGATCAAGGCAAGACTTGGCTTGATGGACCGATTGTGAAGGTGAAGGGCAAGTTGGAGGCTTTGAAGCCGTTGGTACCGAGTGTTGGGCAAAGACTTGGCGCCGATGGACTGAAGCAATGGTGAAGAGCAAGTGAAGTCAAGATCGATGGACCATGGAGGCCATGTGATGATATGAAGTGGATCATATCATTTGGTGATATGGTTGGTGCATGTGTTGCAGCAACATCATAGGAAATGGAATGTAATGTGCAAGGCAAAGGTATATTTGTAGGGCATTTCATTTCACCGGTCTAAGTTGAGTAGAGAAGTGCTTGACCAGGTTTAGGATAGATAGCCTTACTGTAAAGAGGAGAAATCTTTAGTTGCAACGGTTATCTAGTGCCACTAAGTGTGAGTTTCATGTGCATATGCATTGCTCTTAGTGACGTTGTGAGATTGATAAGAAAGCCCGAGAAAATTCTTTGTGAAAGCTATCTCAAGTGCTAAATTTGGTTTGGTGCTTGAGGGAAGAGATGGCACTTTGAAAGGATCAAGATGCCCACGAGGTGGGGCTGAATTGGGCTTTTCTAAAACTTTTTGCAACAATTAAAACCTATCAAGCTCAATTAACCCCTTTGTGCTTACAAGTGTGTTTCACTAGATTTTATGGCACAAAAGACTATACCTATTCAATTCCTACTCTAGCATGCATTTCAATTATGAAAGTACAACAAGTAAATTGCGGAACTGAATTGCTCAAAAGTAAATGCATAAGTAAAGAGAGTAGAGATGACTCGACGATCTTTTTGCCGAGGTATCGAGGTGTTGGCACACCCCCTAGTCCTCGTTGGAGCTCCCGCGCAAGGGTATCGCTCCCCCTTGATCTGCGCAAGGATCAAGTGCTCACTATGAGCTGATTCTTCGCCAGTCCGGCCCGGTGAATCGCTCACTACCGGTCACAGCTCGACTTGGGTCATCCACAAAGCCACCAGATGGTCACCAAGCTTCTTGATCGCCACCAAACCGTCTAGGTGATGCCGATCACCAAGAGTAACAAGCTAGAACTCTCACTTGACCAAGCCAAGGCCAAAGAGATGGATGGATGCACACTTGCTACTCTCTTTCACTAATGAGGTCACTAATTCTCACAATTAGGAAATCTCTCAACCTCACTAGGGCTCTTGCTCTTCCTTGCTCTCACAAGGTGTTTCTCAGCTGAAAAAATGGGCAAAGGCACTCTAAAGGATGAGGGGAGGAGTATAAATACTCCCCCCAACCGGGCATCCAAAAGAGCCTCAAACATCACAGATTTTGGGGCATCGGACGCGCCGATGGCAGGCATCGGACGTGCCAATGCCCTCGACCCAACGATCAACTGTACTTTTCTGACACATGGTTTAAAGGAGCATTGGACGCTAGGCAACGTCTGATGCCCTCGCCTCGGACGCGTCCGATGCAAAACCGACCTCTATGGAACCTCTCTGCATGGACATCGGACGCTGGCCTAAGCATCCAATGCCAGCGTTTGATGTGCCCCTCAGGGCACTCTCTCATGAACAGTGGCACAGGCGCGTCCGATGTGACAACAACGGAGCATCCGATGCCACCCAGCCAGCACTCTCAAGTCCAGTGAGCATCGGACGCGCGTCCGATGCCACTGAAGCCAGCATCCGATGCCCTTTTCAAGGGCAAAACCAACTCGGATCGCGACGCGACCTTAACGACTTTTCATCCTCACGACATAAGGCCTCTCTCTGAGCTACCTAGGGCTATGAAATAACAAGTGTGCACCACACCACCTCAATAGACTCATCTAGGTCAAGCTACTAATTCACGCTCCCCTTTATAGTACGGCCAAAGGAAAAACAAAGACCTAAGACTACCTAAGTGTCCTCCAACACCATATGACACTTAGTGCTAGCCTATCACTGTCTTCGTCATCCGTCCTTTGAAAACCGAAACGATTTCCATCGCTAGGGGACATGAACTTATATGCCTGTATCGTCGCCATTACCGTGATCTAACTCATCCCTGCTTCTGCAAAACACATGTTAGTCACAGTAATCGTGTGTTTCATCCAATCACCGAAACCCACTAGGGGCCAAGATGCGTTCAATCGCCCCCTTTTTGGTGATTGATGACAACACGACCTCGAGTATAGAGAGAAGAGGTTTTTAATATCATGACGTGTATGAACATGCGATAAATAAGAGAAAATGGTTAGGGGCAAGCTCATACACATCATGCCAACATCCTGCACTCAACGAGTTAGAGTGAATAGCAAGCGCAAGAATAATATAGCTCGAATACATAACAAGTGAGAATTAAGCGCAAGTTGATGAAGACATCGCCAAGATGGAGTCGAGGACGACTCCAATTCAAGAAGGGGAGGATGATGAGGATATCGCCACGCTGGACACACCGACGCCATGGTCTTCCCCAACTTGCAATTCATCTCCAACTCAGCTTCCACGTCACCCTCGGATTCCCACGTCACCCTCGGATTCCAGAATCAGCCCTGGGTAAAATCAATTCCCCGGACGCATACGGACTCCGTTTTCGACGAACCAGAGATGCCTGGAAAGATAATTTGATAAGCTAACCAATGGCTTTGGAATCACCTCAAAATACGTTCGGAGTCAACGGGAATCGTCGAAACAAGTCAGCATCCAGAATCTGCCAGGGTGCTGCGTCACCGTATTTTGGTCCGTTGGGCCGTGTATCGTCTTAGAGCCCATTAGGGGGTGTTGGTAGTTCTTAACTTCACTAAAGATAGAGCTAGGCAACTATCCCCGGTAACGGCCTAGAAATGCTTGTTGACACTTGCTAACGTCGTTACTAGGAGTAGACTATGGAATCTATCCCTAGCAACGGCGCTAGAAATGCTTGTAGCAAGTCCAGTCACTATACCTAAAGGAGTGAAGCTAAAGCAGCTATCTACTAATGTCAAATGGGGTTGTCAATCCCGACACTAGTAGGAGCTAGCTAGAGAGATTGCAATCTACCTAGAGGAGATTCTGCAAGCGCACAGAACTATCGTAGTAGCACTTCACCTGGGAGTACCAGGTGTCGATTTATTTGATCCTAAAGGAAGGCTAGGGTGGTGTATGAGTCGAGTCAAGGAGGGGATGAGAGTTGAAGAATAAGA
This sequence comes from Coix lacryma-jobi var. lacryma-jobi, assembly GCA_009763385.1. Lineage (NCBI taxonomy): Eukaryota > Viridiplantae > Streptophyta > Magnoliopsida > Poales > Poaceae > Coix > Coix lacryma-jobi. The sequence continues at coordinate 110,001,531 of CM019827.1, read as the reverse complement.
AAGAGAAAAGGAGAGAAGAGAAGAGAGGAGTTGAAAGGCTAGAAAGAATTTATGAGTGGATAGGTAAGGATGAAATGAATTGTAACACCTCTGGTGTTTAGCATGTAATTAACTTGACATATCATCATTATCATCTTTAAGCATCTTGATCATGATTTCATGTGTGTCATTTTATGTGAATTCCCTCTATTGCAAAAACCCTATTTAGCCCACTTCTCTCTACTAGGGCAAAATGGTAATTTCACCTCTGTGACTAGCTTTGTGTAATTCTTGTTCCTTTGGTGTCTTGAAGTGTTGTTGTGTTGGCCAAAGTTCAAAATCAGAATTTGATTTCAAATCTATTTGCAAAACCCTGATTTCCAAACCCTGGATTTTATCCCTCTTTTTGTAATTTAAAAATTATTCAAAATTTGGGGTTGGTCCAAAAAGCAAAGTTGTAGATCTGTCAAAGAGAAACAACTTTGGTATTTACAAATTTTCAAGTTTGCAGTACAAAGTTTTGAGTTATTTCAAATTCAATCAAACTCCAGTTTTTGTCCCCTTTTCAGTTTTCAAAATGAGTTCAAAAACAAATGAGTTTCAGGAAAAGTGTATAATAGCAAAGTTGTAGGTTTTGGCAAAATGAACAACTTTCATATTTGCAGATTTTCAAGTTTCAGTTCAAAATCAAAAGTAATTTGGAATTGATTCAAATTTCAAAAGTGTTCCCTTTTCTGTTTTCAAATATTGTTCAAAAACTATTTCGAATTTGAAAATGTTCATATTGACAAAGTTGTAGATCTCATTTTTCTGAGCAACTTTGGTATTTTGAGTTTTTGTCGCACAGTTCAAACCTTGGGAGAAATCTGCAAAATACAGAAACCAGCAAAAGTCAAACCCTATCCCCTAGCACTGTTCTTCTTCCAGCTAGGGCCAAGAGGAGGGGGGGGGGCCCGGCCATGGCGCCGGCGCTGCGCCTGCAGCGCATACGGCTGCTCCCCACGCGCCACCAACCTGCCGCCGCTGTCGCCCTGTTCCCTCCGCGCCCGCACGCGAGCGCTGACTCCATCTCGCGGCCCCTACTGCTCCTGCTCGCCGCCGCCGCGTGGTCGTTGCCGGCGCTGCTTGCGCCCGAGCCCCGGCTGCACGCCTGACCCTCCGCCTGCGCGCAATCGAGAGCGCACGCGCTTGCCGTGCTTATCTACCCCACCCCGTGCTCTCTACCGGCCCCTGGCTGTGCCTATAAAAGCCCCGCCGGAGCTCCGACCTCCGCACTCACCTCCGCCACCGTGGCCAGACCTCTCCGGAGCTCCCGCCGCTCAACCACCTAGCTCAGAAGCTTCGCCTTGAGCTCGTGAAGCTTTCCCACCCTTCAATTTCACCTTCCCCGCCCTCAATCGCCCGGCGTAAGCTCGCCGTTCCCATCTCCGGCAGAAACCCGGTGAGCTCGGGTTCGTGAAATTCGCCGTCTCCGGCCATGATCATCCCTCACCGACCCCCGTGTCGTGTTCCTTGGTTCCGTGCGACTCTGACCAGGCCCTTGCGGTCCCGTGTGTTGCGCAGGATCGCCGGAGCGCCGCTCGCCGCTCGCCGCCGAAGGAGCTCCACCGAGCCACCCCCTCGAGCGCGTGTCGAGCCTCACCCTCGAGCACGTGTCGAGCCTCATTCCTCGAGCCTCACCCTCGAGCGCGTGTCGAGCCTCACCCTCGAGCACATGTCGAGCCTCACCCTCGAGCCCTGCCTCCGACACGTGGTAAGCACCCGAGGCCTCCGGCCTCTGCTTCCTTCTCCGTCTCGCCCGAGCCCGAGCCTCGGCGGACAGACCCTCACCACTTCGCTCGAGCCAGGCCTCGAGCGAACTCGTGCACCCTCCGCTTCGTCGAGCCAGGCCTCGGACGGAGTACTCACTTTCCGACTCGCCCGAGCCCGTTTCGCCCGAGCCCTTCATAGAAGGAGCACAGTGCTCTTTTCTTTTTCTGAGAGTTGTGAATAGTGTTCTGTTTTCTCTTTTTTGTGTGAATTAATCTGTTGTTCCTTAAATGCTGAGAAAATTATGGTATGCTCCTTGCGCTGTGTAGTATTTTATAAAAATATGAAACTTGACTTTTCCGCAAGAATTTGAAAATGTAAAATTCCCCTTTTATTTGAAAAATGAAGGTTTTGGTATTTTTGGGGAGTGATCTATAACTCCAAAAATCTGGAGATAAATTTTTATGTGCTAGTTATGCCTTTCTGAGTCTCTGGTAAAATTTTGAAGTCTTTTGGAGCAAGTTGATTTTTGAGCTTTATTTTAATTAAGGAATAGTGCCTTTTGTTAATTAATGTCTAGATTTAATTGAGCACCATAATGACCTCCAAAAATTATAAAATTTGTTTTGCCATCTATTTTTACCACAACAAACTTATGTGATTAATTTGGTAATTTTTGGAGCATCTTCATAAAATGACCTTTTTAAATAATTAAGAAAAATAGAAAAAGGTGATTAGGGTTAGTGTTGAATGCCCTGTGATGTGACTTTTGGATTGATTGATGTTCATAGACCCCCACCCTTTGGTCTATGATGTTGTGATGCTATGTTTGGTTGATGCTTTGGATAGTTATGATAAAGTCTAGTTTAATCAATTTTGCTTAAGGAAGAAATGGTTACCTTTTATGCTCAACCTAGATTTCGATTATGCCTTGCCTAAGAGTAATCTTGAATCTGTGGTATTGTCTTGCACCTTAAGTCCATATCATCATTCTCATGAGCATTCATCATTGCATCCGTATAGTTGACGAAGAAGGCCCTGAAGTCGAGGTAGCCACCGAAGGATTTGTCCCCGAGGCAACCCCGAGCTCCGACGCTTATACCTACCCCGAGTCTGCTCTTTTTGCCATCCAAGGCAAGCCCCGGTGCATTTAAACCCTTCCTTGCTTTTATAAAGTTTTTCTTAAATGTTTTATTTAAACTATTGCATTAGGTTGATAGGAGTTGAGTGAAATCCTATCTGATGCATTATCTACCTTGACCAATGATACACCCGATACCTGCTTTTCAAAAACTTTTGCAAAATGCTTAGCAATGCTATTCAATAGATTTGCAATAAAAATGCCAATTTCAAAAGTGTGATCACTTTAAGAATGTTTATGGGAATTTGGCTTTACTCCCACTATTGGCTAAGTATCTGATCCGTACTTAGTTAATGGGAAGGAGAGGTTGTCCTTGCGTACGGTGCCGTCATGTTGTAGTCCGGGACTCAACAGTTGACACCGACCGGGACAGGGTTGAAAAACTGACAGGACCTGTACTCTCGGGTTAGAGTCCCGAGGTGCTTGTCGCTGGCTGGAAAAATTTAGGGACCACCTGTATGGGGGCCTGATTGACTAAGACTTGCAACTATTCACATACTACGGAAAGCTTCGGCTCCGAGGAATCCTTGATTGGACCGACAACCGCGCACTGGGAGTGGAGAGATGGCGGAAGTAGCATGTACCCACGTGGGTTAAAGTCCCGGATTGGAGGGTTAAAGTCCCGAATTGGAGTGGTGTACTGTACTTCCGGGTGGCGTAGGACCGGGCCCAATCTTGGAGGAATCGTGGAAGACGAGTTGGCATATGCAAGCTTTGGTGCTACATATGCAGTGTGGATAGGGACCCTCAGCTGAGTATTATTTATCCGGATTAACGCTGCTCCTCGGTTATGGAGACTTAGTCACTGACTGTCAACAGGGAGTGGTTCTCAACTAGGTCTGTTTGGAAAGTAAAATGAATCAAGGATTATGATGAAACAAGGAATACCGAACCTTTCAAAATTTAAATAAGGTTTACCAAAAATGCTTTTTCTGCAAAATACTTGAACTTGCTTAAGCCTTACCTTGACTACCCTAAGCCTGCATTCCTGAGTCTTCTCCCTTTTTCTTTAGTCGGGTAAGTCTTGTTGAGTACTTTGTACTCAGGGTTCTTTTACCCATGTTGCAGGTATGGCAGATCCCTCAGTATGCCTTGGACCCTGCTGTGTGACTGTTGTTCAGGAAGAGGCCGATGAGGCCGATGAGTGATTATCCACCCTCGGGCTGGGTGAAGTATCTTTATCTTCTAGTTGTTGTCATATGCTACCCTGCCAACTCTATCTATTTGAACTATGGTCTGTAATAACTTCACTTTAAGTTTATGTTGAACCCTGGTTTGTAAAACTATTGTTATTTAAGTCTTCCGCTATTTACTCCGATGTTATTTGTCAAAATGTTAAAGAGATTGTAACTGAATTGTGAGATGATCCTGCGGACATCGGGCACTAATGTAGCCCAGTGGCGGAACCCGGTCGTAATCTCTTGGCTGTACGGATCAACTGTCAGTGGTTGACAGTGATAAGTGGGCCATGGGATTAGGGCTGTTACGTCACAGAGTGGTATCGGAGCATCTCACTACGACGTTGCAATCTTTTTGCGAAAACTTCAAAAGGTTTTTAAGTCCAAAACTAAACTTGACTATTTTGAGTCCAAATTACTTCTCTCATCTCATCTTGTCTTTGGCAACTCGTAGCAAGACAACTTGTATAAGCCCTATGTACTTTACCTTAGTAGTTGCATTGCCTTGTTCCGTAGGAACGAATCATGCATCATGCCATAATCACTTAAGATAATAACTTCCTCTCTAAGTCTGTTGGGTTAGTATGCCTTTACCTTTTCTTGCTAGCCTTATGCTTCTCTCCTATCTAACTGATCCAGACATGGTCATTATCAAGCGGACTGCTCGCAAGTCGACTGGACCGCATGGTGTGCCGCGTCACCAGCTGGCGCCACGCACCGGAGAAGAGACTGGAGAATCCTCCAACGGACGTCGCTTTCCCCGCCGCAACCGCAAGCAGCTGAAGGAGGAGATCAAGAACCTAAAGGCTGAGATGGAGAACATGGAGCATGACTTCTATCTTTCCCGCATGGAGTTTTATGAGGCACGAGCTTCCTTGGAGCAGGCCAATCGGAACACGGTTCGCGCTATCGAGCAGCGCAATGATGCTTGGACCCGCGAAGACGTTACCAGAGCCTAGCTCCATGGACTGCAGCAGTACACTGCCCAGATTGAGCAGTACAATGATATACTTCATGAGGAGGTACATCAACTGTACAACCAACTTCACCCCGTGGCTCCACCTGTTGCTGAGGATCCAGAAGATGGAGTCGTGGAGGAACCTGAAGCAGAACATGAGCCAGTCCAGAATGTAGAAGTGGAACCTACAGAAGATGTCCATGTCGAGGACGAGGATGAGGAGGAAGAGCCCGAACTCATCATCGAAGATGAAGATGACGATGAAGAGATGATCATCATCGATGACGACTAGCTTCGTTGTGTCTATGCCATCTGCTTACCTAAAACCTTAGACTAGGTTTGGGGGCGTTAGTCTGTCTGTTGCCAAGTCTGGCATGTATCTTTCTTTTCGCACCTTTTTCCCTTATCAGTCTGTTGTCATCTTTATCAAGCCAGCTATCTTTGTATCAGTGAAGTTATCAATCAAGTCGTTTCAGAACCTTTGTCCATATATGCTGAGTTCCAAGTTCTTTATACAGATGCCTGTGAACACCCGCACTGGAGCCGGAAGTTCCGGAGGTGCCAACCTTCCAAACTCCTTCTCCAACTTCCTATGCCTCAAAAACCAGCAACCACCCAGTTGAATGCCGCCTGTGTACCGGAAGTCAGGGATATCCCCGTGGTCTGTGAGTTCCCTGATGTCTTCCCAGAAGATCTACCTGGTCTGCCTCCCGACCGTAATGTTGAGTTTGCCATAGAGCTAAAGCCCGGGACTGCTCCTATATCCCGTAGAGCTTATCGAATGCCTCCCAGAGAGTTGGCAGAACTGAAGATCCAATTGCAAGAACTTTTGGATAAGGGTCTCATTCGCCCAAGTTCATCTCCTTGGGGCTGTCCTGCTATCTTTGTGAAGAAGAAGGACAAAAGTCTTCGTCTGTGCGTTGACTATCGCCCGCTCAACGAGGTCACCATCAAGAATAAATATCCCTTGCCTCGCATTGACCTTCTTTTTGACCAGTTATCTGGAGCCAGAGTGTTCTCCAAGATTGATCTCAGATCTGGCTATCACCAAATAAAAATCCGTCCAGAAGACATTCCTAAAACAGCTTTCACCACCAGATACGGCCTATATGAGTACTTGGTCATGTCCTTTGGCTTGACCAATGCCCCCGCTCATTTCATGTATCTCATGAACTCTGTGTTCATGCCAGAGCTCGATAAATTTGTAGTCGTGTTCATTGACGACATCCTTGTCTATTCAAGAACTCCTGAAGATCACGCCGAGCATTTTCGAATCGTTCTCTCTCGTCTCAGAGATCACCAGCTGTATGCCAAGTTCAGTAAATGTGAATTCTGGCTAGATCGAATTCAATTCCTTGGTCATGTCCTGTCCGCTGAAGGTGTGTCAGTTGACCCTGAAAAAGTGGCAGATATCTTGGATTGGAAGCCACCTACCACTGTCCGCGAAGTTCGCAGCTTCATGGGAATGGCTGGATACTATCGTCGTTTCATCCCGGATTTCTCCAGAGTCGCCAAGCCTATCACAGAGTTGTTGAAGAGTTCCGTGGATTTCGTTTGGTCACCAGCCTGTGAGCAAGCCTTTCAAGCCCTGAAGAAACTGCTAACTACATCACCAGTCCTAGCTCAACCAGATATTGAGAAACCCTTCGATGTATACTGTGATGCATCTGGTACTGGTTTGGGCTGTGTTTTGATGCAAGAAGGACGAGTTATCGCTTATGCCTCACGACAGCTTAAGCGACATGAGGAAAACTACCCCACCCATGATCTTGAGCTAGCAGCAGTCGTGCATGCCTTGAAGATTTGGCGTCACTATCTGTTGGGCAGCACCTGCAATATGTATACGGATCACAAGAGCCTAAAGTATATCTTCACTCAAGAAGAATTGAATATGAGGCAGAGAAGATGACTTGAGTTGATTAAAGATTATGATCTCGAAGTACATTACCATCCTGGTAAGGCAAATGTAGTTGCCGATGCCCTCAGTCGCAAGTCACACTGCAACTGGCTGACGACGAAGCCCTATGATCTTTCCTTGTGCCATGAACTTGAAAGGATGGGTATTGAAATGATTTCGCAAGGAAGCTTGAACAATGTCAGCATAGAAACATCCATCAAGGATCAAGTCATTGCTGCTCAAAAGGATAACCCTGGAATCAAGCACATCATCGAAAAGGTCCAGACCGGAAAGGCTGATTGCTTCAGGATCGATGATGTAGGAGTTGTTTGGTTCAAGAACCGTCTAGTAGTTCCCAAGGTGCCTGAATTGAGACAGTTAATCCTTGATGAAGCACACTTGACCAGATTCTCTATTCACCCCGGCAGTAACAAAATGTATCAAGACTTAAAGCAGAGATTCTGGTGGACTAAAATGAAGATTGAGATTGCCCGGTATGTCGCTCAGTGTGATACCTGCCAAAGAGTCAAGGCAGTACACATGAAGCCTGGAGGAGAACTGCAACCTTTGTCAGTACCCGCTTGGAAATGGGACGACATTAGTATGGATTTTGTCAATGGACTACCCAAGACCCAGAAAGGTTTTGATTCCATTTGGGTAATCGTGGACCGACTCACCAAACAAGCTCACTTTCTGCCAGTAAAGACCAGTTACACCGTCCCCATGTATGCCGCTTTGTACAAGAACCACATAGTGAAACTTCATGGCATACCCAAGACCATTGTCTCTGATCGTGGTACCCAGTTTGTCGCTAAGTTTTGGAAAGCGTTCCATACCTCACTTGGAACCAAGCTCTTACATAGCACAGCTTATCATCCTCAAACTGATGGACAAACTGAGCGAGTCAACCAAGTGCTGGAGGACATGTTGAGAGCCTGTGTTCTTACCTTCGCAGATACTTGGGATGCCTGTTTGCCCTTGGCAGAGTTCTCTTATAATAACAGTTACCAAGAGAGCATCAAAATGGCACCCTTTGAAGCACTGTACGGCCGTCGTTGTCGTACACCCCTCAGTTGGTCTGAACCTGGAGAAAGAGAATTCTTTGGAGTTGACCTGGTCAAAGATATGGAAGAGAAAGTCAAGCAGATACAACAGAATATGAAGATTGCCCAATCTCGACAGAAGAGCTACGCTGACAAGAGACGTCGACCTCTGAAGTTCCAAGTTGGAGATTATGTATACCTCAAGGTCTCACCAACCAAAGGAGTCACTCGTTTTGGAGTCAAAGGAAAGTTAGCACCCCGCTACATTGGTCCGTTTGAGGTTTTGGAATGTTGTGGCAAGGTAGCTTACAAGCTGAAGTTGCCCGATCATCTCTCCGCTGTCCACAGTGTTTTCCATGTCTCCCAACTCAAGAAGTGTCTCAGAGTACCAGAACATGTCGTGGAAGTTGAAGGTGTCGAGCTAGAGCCTGATCTGTCCTACTCAGAATATCCAGTTCGCGTGTTGGACCACAAGGATCGCGTTACCCGAAGAACCACCACAAGATGGTACAAAATCCAGTGGAACCAGCACTCTGAAGAAGAAGCTACTTGGGAATCTGAAGACTTCTTAGCAAAGAACTATCCCGACTTTCTCGAATCCCTGTCTATGTAAAGTTTTGCCTTTATCCCTTCTTTGTCCTTTTGTAAGACGTGGAATCTCGGGGCGAGATTTCTTTTAGGGGGGGAGGCTGTAACACCTCTGGTGTTTAGCATGTAATTAACTTGACATATCATCATTATCATCTTTAAGCATCTTGATCATGATTTCATGTGTGTCATTTTATGTGAATTCCCTCTATTGCAAAAACCCTATTTAGCCCACTTCTCTCTACTAGGGCAAAATGGTAATTTCACCTCTGTGACTAGCTTTGTGTAATTCTTGTTCCTTTGGTGTCTTGAAGTGTTGTTGTGTTGGCCAAAGTTCAAAATCAGAATTTGATTTCAAATCTATTTGCAAAACCCTGATTTCCAAACCCTGGATTTTATCCCTCTTTTTGTAATTTAAAAATTATTCAAAATTTGGGGTTGGTCCAAAAAGCAAAGTTGTAGATCTGTCAAAGAGAAACAACTTTGGTATTTACAAATTTTCAAGTTTGCAGTACAAAGTTTTGAGTTATTTCAAATTCAATCAAACTCCAGTTTTTGTCCCCTTTTCAGTTTTCAAAATGAGTTCAAAAACAAATGAGTTTCAGGAAAAGTGTATAATAGCAAAGTTGTAGGTTTTGGCAAAATGAACAACTTTCATATTTGCAGATTTTCAATTTTCAGTTCAAAATCAAAAGTAATTTGGAATTGATTCAAATTTCAAAAGTGTTCCCTTTTCTGTTTTCAAATATTGTTCAAAAACTATTTCGAATTTGAAAATGTTCATATTGACAAAGTTGTAGATCTCATTTTTCTGAGCAACTTTGGTATTTTGAGTTTTTGTCGCACAGTTCAAACCTTGGGAGAAATCTGCAAAATACAGAAACCAGCAAAAGTCAAACCCTATCCCCTAGCACTGTTCTTCTTCCAGCTAGGGCCAAGAGGAGGGGGGGGGGGGGCCGGCCATGGCGCCGGCGCTACGCCTGCAGCGCATACGGCTGCTCCCCACGCGCCACCAACCTGCCGCCGCTGTCGCCCTGTTCCCTCCGCGCCCGCACGCGAGCGCTGACTCCATCTCGCGGCCCCTACTGCTCCTGCTCGCCGCCGCCGCGTGGTCGTTGCCGGCGCTGCTTGCGCCCGAGCCCCGGCTGCACGCCTGACCCTCCGCCTGCGCGCAATCGAGAGCGCACGCGCTTGCCGTGCTTATCCACCCCACCCCGTGCTCTCTACCGGCCCCTGGCTGTGCCTATAAAAGCCCCGCCGGAGCTCCGACCTCCGCACTCACCTCCGCCACCGTGGCCAGACCTCTCCGGAGCTCCCGCCGCTCAACCACCTAGCTCAGAAGCTTCGCCTTGAGCTCGTGAAGCTTTCCCACCCTTCAATTTCACCTTCCCCGCCCTCAATCGCCCGGCGTAAGCTCGCCGTTCCCATCTCCGGCAGAAACCCGGTGAGCTCGGGTTCGTGAAATTCGCCGTCTCCGGCCATGATCATCCCTCACCGACCCCCGTGTCGTGTTCCTTGGTTCCGTGCGACTCTGACCAGGCCCTTGCGGTCCCGTGTGTTGCGCAGGATCGCCGGAGCGCCGCTCGCCGCTCGCCGCCGAAGGAGCTCCACCGAGCCACCCCCTCGAGCGCGTGTCGAGCCTCACCCTCGAGCACGTGTCGAGCCTCATTCCTCGAGCCTCACCCTCGAGCGCGTGTCGAGCCTCACCCTCGAGCACGTGTCGAGCCTCACCCTCGAGCCCTGCCTCCGACACGTGGTAAGCACCCGAGGCCTCCGGCCTCTGCTTCCTTCTCCGTCTCGCCCGAGCCCGAGCCTCGGCGGACAGACCCTCACCACTTCGCTCGAGCCAGGCCTCGAGCGAACTCGTGCACCCTCCGCTTCGTCGAGCCAGGCCTCGGACGGAGTACTCACTTTCCAACTCGCCCGAGCCCGTTTCGCCCGAGCCCTTCATAGAAGGAGCACAGTGCTCTTTTCTTTTTCTGAGAGTTGTGAATAGTGTTCTGTTTTCTCTTTTTTTGTGTGAATTAATCTGTTGTTCCTTAAATGCTGAGAAAATTATGGTATGCTCCTTGCGCTGTGTAGTATTTTATAAAAATATGAAACTTGACTTTTCCGCAAGAATTTGAAAATGTAAAATTCCCCTTTTATTTGAAAAATGAAGGTTTTGGTATTTTTGGGGAGTGATCTATAACTCCAAAAATCTGGAGATAAATTTTTATGTGCTAGTTATGCCTTTCTGAGTCTCTGGTAAAATTTTGAAGTCTTTTGGAGCAAGTTGATTTTTGAGCTTTATTTTAATTAAGGAATAGTGCCTTTTGTTAATTAATGTCTAGATTTAATTGAGCACCATAATGACCTCCAAAAATTATAAAATTTGTTTTGCCATCTATTTTTACCACAACAAACTTATGTGATTAATTTGGTAATTTTTGGAGCATCTTCATAAAATGACCTTTTTAAATAATTAAGAAAAATAGAAAAAGGTGATTAGGGTTAGTGTTGAATGCCCTGTGATGTGACTTTTGGATTGATTGATGTTCATAGACCCCCACCCTTTGGTCTATGATGTTGTGATGCTATGTTTGGTTGATGCTTTGGATAGTTATGATAAAGTCTAGTTTAATCAATTTTGCTTAAGGAAGAAATGGTTACCTTTTATGCTCAACCTAGATTTCGATTATGCCTTGCCTAAGAGTAATCTTGAATCTGTGGTATTGTCTTGCACCTTAAGTCCATATCATCATTCTCATGAGCATTCATCATTGCATCCGTATAGTTGACGAAGAAGGCCCTGAAGTCGAGGTAGCCACCGAAGGATTTGTCCCCGAGGCAACCCCGAGCTCCGACGCTTATACCTACCCCGAGTCTGCTCTTTTTGCCATCCAAGGCAAGCCCCGGTGCATTTAAACCCTTCCTTGCTTTTATAAAGTTTTTCTTAAATGTTTTATTTAAACTATTGCATTAGGTTGATAGGAGTTGAGTGAAATCCTATCTGATGCATTATCTACCTTGACCAATGATACACCCGATACCTGCTTTTCAAAAACTTTTGCAAAATGCTTAGCAATGCTATTCAATAGATTTGCAATAAAAATGCCAATTTCAAAAGTGTGATCACTTTAAGAATGTTTATGGGAATTTGGCTTTACTCCCACTATTGGCTAAGTATCTGATCCGTACTTAGTCAATGGGAAGGAGAGGTTGTCCTTGCGTACGGTGCCGTCATGTTGTAGTCCGGGACTCAACAGTTGACACCGACCGGGACAGGGTTGAAAAACTGACAGGACCTGTACTCTCGGGTTAGAGTCCCGAGGTGCTTGTCGCTGGCTGGAAAAATTTAGGGACCACCTGTATGGGGGCCTGATTGACTAAGACTTGCAACTATTCACATACTACGGAAAGCTTCGGCTCCGAGGAATCCTTGATTGGACCGACAACCGCGCACTGGGAGTGGAGAGATGGCGGAAGTAGCATGTACCCACGTGGGTTAAAGTCCCGGATTGGAGGGTTAAAGTCCCGAATTGGAGTGGTGTACTGTACTTCCGGGTGGCGTAGGACCGGGCCCAATCTTGGAGGAATCGTGGAAGACGAGTTGGCATATGCAAGCTTTGGTGCTACATATGCAGTGTGGATAGGGACCCTCAGCTGAGTATTATTTATCCGGATTAACGCTGCTCCTCGGTTATGGAGACTTAGTCACTGACTGTCAACAGGGAGTGGTTCTCAACTAGGTCTGTTTGGAAAGTAAAATGAATCAAGGATTATGATGAAACAAGGAATACCGAACCTTTCAAAATTTAAATAAGGTTTACCAAAAATGCTTTTTCTGCAAAATACTTGAACTTGCTTAAGCCTTACCTTGACTACCCTAAGCCTGCATTCCTGAGTCTTCTCCCTTTTTCTTTAGTCGGGTAAGTCTTGTTGAGTACTTTGTACTCAGGGTTCTTTTACCCATGTTGCAGGTATGGCAGATCCCTCAGTATGCCTTGGACCCTGCTGTGTGACTGTTGTTCAGGAAGAGGCCGATGAGGCCGATGAGTGATTATCCACCCTCGGGCTGGGTGAAGTATCTTTATCTTCTAGTTGTTGTCATATGCTACCCTGCCAACTCTATCTATTTGAACTATGGTCTGTAATAACTTCACTTTAAGTTTATGTTGAACCCTGGTTTGTAAAACTATTGTTATTTAAGTCTTCCGCTATTTACTCCGATGTTATTTGTCAAAATGTTAAAGAGATTGTAACTGAATTGTGAGATGATCCTGCGGACATCGGGCACTAATGTAGCCCAGTGGCGGAACCCGGTCGTAATCTCTTGGCTGTACGGATCAACTGTCAGTGGTTGACAGTGATAAGTGGGCCATGGGATTAGGGCTGTTACGTCACATGAATGGTTAAGGTAAGATGGATGTATAGGTAGATAGGGGGAAAAGATAACTAAGGATAACTAACTAATAACTAATAACTACTCCTAGATAACTACGAAGCAAGATAGACAAATGCCAAATAAGCAACCAAGTTAAGTATAGTTTTATTCCTATCTTGTCAAGTACCGAAGCGTACTAGCCTTTACCACTGTCTTAGGTTGAACGCTAGCACAACGAGCCTTACTGTTAAACTAGACCAACTACGTGGTGGAATTCAAGGCGTACAGGGCTGTCACCACCTGCTTGCTACCACAGTTATCCGGAGGTCTAGCCGTATCTGAAGGTAAGTCTATAACTAAGCACCACGCTGAAAGGTCCAAATTGGCTAGAGGGGGGGGGGTGAATAGCCTAAGTAAAAATCTACAAAATTACTTAGGCAAGCACTATTAGTATAACAAATGGCGAAGCTTTTTGCGCTAGCCTAATAGTGTGTTGCAAGCCACCTATCCAACAATTCTACCTAATAAGACTATGTCACACAAATAACTAGAGCTAATATCTTAATGCGGAATAAAACAATCAAGCTCTAGCACAGGTATGATATATGTGAAAGTATATGTGACAAGTATGTGCAATAAGATAAACTAAGCAATCTAATCACAATTGGCTACACAAAGTATATGACACAAGATATACAAGAGATGATGTCTACACAAATGAAATACCTCAAAGTAAATACACAAAGTAAATGAGCTAGATAGAAGTGGTTTCACCGAGCCTTCGGGATCGTCTAGTAGAGAGCCAATCACCAGTGAAATCCACTTGTGATGCCAATCACCAACAATATGAATATGGAGACCAATCACCAAGATGTATAGAATCAATCACAATGAGCACATGGGACACCAAGATTTATCCCGAGGTTCACGTGCTTGCCGGCACGCTACTCCCCGTTGTGTCGACCAACACTAGGTGATCCGGTGGCTAATCGGCGCAAAGCCAAGCTCACTAAGAGCACCGCAAGAATCTACCACTAGTGAGGTAGCTCAATGACACGAGCAATCCACTAAGGATGCCTCTTGCCGCTCCGGCGAGGTGAGGCTCCAAAACCTCTCACAATCACGAACGGTGGTGGCCAAGAACAATCACCAATCTTGCCAATCAACCACCTCTACTCCTCCAAGCTGACTAGGCATCGACAAATGCCAAGAGTAACAAGAAAACTCAATGCCGATGCGAAGAACTAGTGCCACTAGATTGATCTCTTTCAAATCACCGCACTAGATCACTCAATCTCACTTGGTTTGATCAAATCAACTTGGGAGATGAGTTGGGAGGCTTGCCAAAGCTCACTAGAATGCTTAGGAATCAAAATGTGCAAGAGAGCAGCCTAGCAAGCCGGCCAAGCCCCTTAAATAGGCCACACAAAACGGCCTAGCCGTTGGGCTGAAATTGGGGGCATCGGATGCGCCGGTGCTCGACCATCGGATGCTACCTCAGCGTCCGATGCTCCAGATGGAGCCACGTGTCCCCCAGCTATGAAAACAGGCCGCCCGATCACAACGGTCACATTCCTTCCCGCGCTGGTTAAAGTGGCATCGGACGCGCCGATGCCTGGCATCGGACGCTCCGATGCCGCTCACTCTTTTCAGCTTGATTTGGCGCTTCATCGGACGCTCTGGAACGATAGCACCGGACGCTCAACCCCTGCGTCCGATGACACAACAGAAAAGTTCCAGAACGCTCTAAAACACATCGGACGCGTCCGACGGATCGACATCGGACGCAGCCCAGCGTCCGATGCTCCCTGGAAAGCACGCTCGCGCCACGTCATGACCATCGGACTCTGCAACAGTGCTTTGCCAGCGTCCGTTGCCAGCGTCCGTTGCCAGCGTCCGATGCTCACTCAACAAATGTCAGTGATTAGGGTTTGCCACCGGACGCTCGGCCCAGCGTCCGATGCTGCCGCCAGCAGCGTCCGATGCCCCTAACACAACATCTTTCACTTTCTAACATCTACCCTTGCTCCCATGTGCCAACACCAAAGTGTTTAAACACTTGTGCACTTGTGTTAGCTTTTTGCAAAGCATTTATCAAGGGTTTTGTTAGTCACTCACTAGGTCTATAGCATCGATAAGTTAGAGAACACCTAGTGGCACCTGAACACCGCATAAGCCGTGAATAATCTCCTCTTCATAGTACGACTATGTATCCTAAATGTGATCACACTCGCTAAGTGTCTTGATCACTAAAACAAAGAGCCCTATAGGTTATACCTTTGCCTTCGGGCCTCTTTGCTCCATCTCTTCTCTTCTTCTCAAGTTTCACCAATGGTAGAGCACTTGATCTCTAGAGTGCATATGGCCAACACCTTCCTCCATGGTTGCCATCTTGCTAACTCCACCACTTGGCTTGGTCTCAATCCTCTCTTATGAGCTACACACACGCTTAGCAAAAGGATTAGACCAAATAGTTTTCATCAATTAACCAAAACCAAACTAGGGCTTTCAATCTCCCCCTTTTGGTAATTGATGACAACCTATACAAAGATATGTGATTTAAATTTGAGTAACCACATTGATAGTATTAGCTCCCCCTACATATGTGTTATAAAGTTTGGTTCTAAAATTTGCACATATGTATAGATATGAAATGTGGGTGAGCAATACTATCAATGACGATGCTAAGGCATAAGAATGGACCTTTGAAGCGTGATACCAATCGGAGTGCACATGTTATACCATCCTTAGCATCATTTGTCACTAGACATACATCAAAGACTTAAGAACCCCGTGAGATCAACATAATAATAAGGCTCTTGAACCACTTGAAAATATGAGAATACAAGTATGTCTAGTTATCAACCTATTCATGCTAGTGAGTCATTTCATCAATTATGTTCTAACACTAGCATTCACCACATAAGCATGAATATCAAAATAAATAGCATATGCATTGCAATCAAACATAAGAATATGCACATTTCAAATGCAACAATCATGTTTATGAGCTTGCTCCCCTTATTTGTATGCTCCGATCCCACTTGAATACTTGAAGATTTACTTAGCATGACATATCTTTGGTGCATTAATTTTCTCCCCCTTTGTCAACAATTATCATAAAGGTGGGGCAAATTTTAAAGAAGGAGACAATCCGTTTATCATGAAATTCATATGTAGGGATCAAACTAAGACAAGTTATGGCTTAATCTAGCTCATGAACATAGGATATTTAACACGGTTTGCTCTAGAGTAAGCTTCTTCACACATCTTTCAATGGTTATCTTACTCATGGTGGTTAAACACCTATTGTTCACTTACTAGATCAAACACTAGAGTTACAAGCTCACAAACAAGTTATATGCTACCACTAGATCAAGTCAAACATAGAAGCAATAGTGGTACCATATATACTTCAAATTCATTTGATTTACCATGAATGATCCTAAATAAGCAATGTGATGGCTATATGAACTAAATCACAGCCTAATAAGAATGAATGCACATGCCAAACAATTTCACCTTTGCTTTGTTGCAGGAGAGGCATGTCATAAGTGGGGGTGCATTCAACTCATGTTGGAGAAGTCTAGGATATTCAATTCATTCCTTAGCTTGCAAAACCTTCTCTCATCTAGTGGCTTGGTGAAGATATCGGCAAGTTGATCATCGGTTCCCACACTTTCAATAGATATATCTTTCTTGGCTTGATGGTCTCTAATGAAGTGATGCCTTATATCAATGTGCTTTGTTCTTGAATGTTGAACCGGGTTGGTGGCTATTTTGACGGCGCTCTCATTATCACATAGCAATGGGACTTGTCGAAACTTGATCCCATAATCTTGCAATGTTGCTTTCATCCATAGCAATTGTGCACAACAACTACCCGCGGATATGTATTCGGCTTCGGCGGTAGAGAGTGCAACACTATTTTGCTTCTTTGATGACCATGAGACAAGTAATCTTCCAAGCAATTGACAAGTGCCCGATGTGCTCTTCCTATTCACCTTGCATCCCGCATAATCGGAATCCGAGTATCCAATCAATTCAAATTGAGAGCCCTTGGGATACCATAGTCCAACATTAGGAGTGTGTTTCAAATATCTCAATACTCTTTTGGTTGCCTTCAAATGACTTTCTCTTGGTGAAGCTTGGAACCTTGCACACATGCACACACTAAACATGACATCCGGCCTTGATGCGGTCACATAGAGTAGGCTTCCAATCATTGACCGATATAGCTTTTGATCTACCATGTCACCACTAGAATCACTATCCAAATGTCCATTTGTGCCCATTGGAGTGGTTATTGCTTTTGCTTCATCTAACCCAAACTTTTTGAGCATGTCCTTGATGTACTTGCCTTGACTAACAAATGTGCCTTTCTTCATTTGCTTGATTTGTAGACCAAGGAAGTAACTAAGCTCTCCAATCATAGACATCTCAAATTCTTTAGCCATCATCTCTCCAAACTCTTCACAAAAGTCTTGGTTGGTTGATCCAAAGATAATGTCATCCACATAGATTTGCAATACAAACAAGTCACTTCCAATCTTCTTGGTGAAGAGAGTGGTGTCAACCTTTCCCATCTTGAATCCCTTTGATAGCAAGAAATCCCTCAATCTTTCATACCATGCTCTTGGTGCTTGCTTCAACCCATATAGTGCCTTCTTGAGTTTGTACACATGATTGGGCTTCTTCAATTCTTGAAATCCGGGAGGTTGCTCAACATATACTAGCTCATTTATGAACCCATTGAGAAAAGCACTCTTTACATCCATTTGATAGAGCTTGATGTTGTGAGAACAAGCATATGCAAGTAGAATTCCAATGGCCTCCAATCTAGCAACCGGTGCATAGGTTTCTCCAAAGTCAATTCCTTCCATTTGAGTGTAACCTTGTGCTACCAATCTTGTTTTGTTCCTTATAACAATGCCATCTTCATCTTGCTTGTTCCGGAAGACCCATCTTGTACCAATAACATTTATGTTCTTTGGTCTTTCCACTAACTCCCAAACATCATTATGGGTAAAGTTGTTCAACTCTTCATGCATTGCATTTAACCAATCAACATCCATCAAAGCTTCATCAATCTTTGTTGGCTCAATAGATGATACAAATGAGTAGTGTTCACAAAATGAAGCCAATCTTGATCTTGTTTGCACACCTCTTCTTATGTCACCAACAATTTGATCCAAAGGATGATCTCTTGCAATATGTGTTGGTTGGAGCACTTGTTGCGGTTGAGCACTTGCACTTGCACTAGCATCTTGTTGATCTTGAGAACCACTAGAGCTTGCAATATTGTTGTCATGCATGGTTGGAGGAGAGAGCACTTGATCTTTGTCATCTTCGATGTCAATCACTTGTTTTGGCCTTATATCACCAATGTCCATGTTCTTCATAGCTTCCACCAATTGTGTTCCTCTCACATCATCTAGATTGTCTTGTTCTTCATGGGAACCATTGGTTTCATCAAACTCAACATCATGGACTTCTTCAACTATTCTTGATACGTTGTTCCACACTCTATATGCCTTGCTTGTAGTGGAGTAACCAAGTAGGAACCCTTCATCACACTTCTTTTCAAACTTGCCAAGTCTTGTGCCCTTCTTCAATATATAGCATTTGCACCCAAAGACCCAGAAGTATGCAATGTTGGGCTTTCTTTTATTTAGGAGCTCATATGGTGTCTGCTTCAATAGAGGGTGACAATAGAGCCGGTTGCTGTAATAGCATGCCGTGTTGATTGCTTCGGCCCAAAAAGAATCACTCACATTGTATTCACTAAGCATGGATCTTGACATATCAATGAGTGTCCTATTCTTTCTTTCAACTATCCCATTTGATTGAGGTGTATACTTGGCCGAGAATTGATGTTTGATTCCAAACTCATCACATAGCTCATCAACTCTTGTGTTCCTAAACTCACTTCCATTGTCACTTCTCACTTTCTTGATTCTTCTATGAAACTCATTTTGACTTCTGTTGACAAAGGTTTTGAATATGCCAAACACTTCACTCTTGTCAACGAGAAACAAGACCCATGTGTATCTTGTATAATCATCCACTATCACAAAGCCATACTTGTTTCCCCCAATGCTTGTATATGTAGTTGGTCCAAACAAGTCCATGTGCAACAACTCAAGTGCATGTGTAGTGCTCATCATTCCTTTGCTTGGATGGGTGTTTCCAACTTGCTTTCCCATTTGGCATGCACTACATAGCTTGTCCTTTTCAAAGTGAACATCTTTTAGTCCTCTAACCATGTCATGCTTCACTAGCCTCTTTAGTTGCTTCATTCCAACATGTCCCAAACGCCTATGCCATAGCCAACCCATACTTGATTTGGTGAATAAGCATGTTGTCAATTGAGCTTCTCTAGCATCAAAGTCCACCAAATAGAGGTTCTCATATCTAAATCCTTTGAACACCAAATCACTTCCATCAACACTCACTATCTCCACATCATCAACCCCAAAAATGCATTTGAATCCCAAATCACATAATTGTGCCACGGACAACAAGTTGAAGTTGAGAGATTCCACTAATAGCACATTGGAGATGCTCAAGTCAATGGATATTGCAATCTTGCCCAAGCCTTTGACCTTGCCTTTCTTGTTGTCACCAAAAGTGATAGCATCCGCATGATCATTGCCACTAGTGTTGATTGATTTGAACATTCTTCCATCTCCGGTCATGTGTTGAGTGCACCCACTATCAAGCACCCAATGCCTTCCTCCCGCTTTATAGTTCACCTACAAAAGAGATCAATTCTTTTTAGGTACCCAAACCTTTTTGGGTCCTCCAAGGTTAGTCACCAAGCTCTTGGGCACCCAAATTGCCTTCTTCTTTGGGCCAACCATGGGTGCACCAATGTACTTAGCCTTCACACCATTAGTGCCCTTTGTAAGCATATAACAAGAATCAAGTCTAATGTATAAAACATGAGCATTGTTCTTGATCTTGTTCTTGTTAAAGCAATTTTGTTCTATATGCCCAGATTGCTTGCAATTATAGCAATACCGACCATTGCTCTTCACAAAATTAGTCTTGTGAGGAGCAAAAGCGGCCTTGCCCTTCTTGGGGGTATAGCCAAGTCCCTCCTTGTTGAGTGGACACCTTTGGCTACCCAAGCACTTAAGCAAGCGGGCATCTCCCCCATAGGCATTGCCTAAAGCGTGAGTGAGCTCATACACCTTATTCTTAAGGTTCTCATTTTCTACCATTAATGATGAATCACATGTAGTAGAAGTAGGCATTTTAGTTGAGCTAGATGATGATGATGCATTTGTGGGAGCAACAATAATAGGAGCATAGAATGATTCATCAAGTATATCACATGTAACTCCTACATTGCATGTCTCTACAACATCCTCAATCTTACTTTGATCAAGGAGGGAGGAGTGGGCTTCCTTAAGCCTAGTGTGAGCTTGATCAAGCTTCTCATGGGCTTCCTCTAGCCTCTCATGAGTGGACTTGAGCTTATCAAAGGATTGCTCAAGAGCCTTGTTGGCCTTGCGCAATTCTTTGCACTCCTTCCTCTTCGTCTCAATGTAAGAGTGAGCATCTTGTAGCATGCTCATGAGGTCCTCCTTTGAGTACTCCTCATCATCATCATTCTCACTCTCACTTTCACTCTCATCGGATGATACCTTAGTGGCCTTAGCCATGAAGCATGACGATGGAGTGTTGAAGATAGAAGGCTTGCTTGAGATAGCAAGACTAGCCATAGCCTTCTTCTTGGTGGTCTTCCTCTCATCATCGCTAGAATCATCATCATCACTTGAGGAAGCATCACTATCCCATGTCACGACATAGGATCCACCCTTCTTCTTTCCCATCTTCTTCTCTTTCTTTTCTTTTCTTTCTTTCTTGTCTTTCTTCTTCTTGTTCTTCTTGTCATCATCATCTTCATCACTAGATTGTGGACAATCCGCAATGAAGTGATCCTTGCTTTTGCATCTATAGCACCTTTTAGTTGTGCTTTTGATTCCATCTCTTCTCTTTCTTGCTCCATAGCCTCTCTTCTTCATGAACTTGCCAAATCTCTTGACAAATAGAGCCATTTCTTCATCATCCATCTCACAACCACTTGAGCTTGCTTCATCATCACTTTCCTCCTTCTTTGCTTTGCCCTTGCTCTTGCCCTTGGAGGATGATGCCTTGAATGCTACGGTCTTCTTCTTCTTCTCTTCTTCTTGGGCTCTCCCATCCCTTTCCACACGGTATGTGTCTTGTGTGATCACATCACCTAGTACTTGGTTTGGGGTTACCGTATCCAATCCTTCCCTCACAAGGATGGTCACCAAAGTATCAAACCTTGGTGGTAAGCATCTCAAGAACTTGTGAGAAAAGTCCTTGTCCTCCACCTTCTCTCCCAAAGCCTTCAAGTCATTGATAATAACTTGCAACCGGTGAAACATCTCCGGTATGCTCTCATCATCTTGCATTTTGAAGGTAGCAAGCTTGTCCTTGAGGATATATAGCTTGACACTCTTGACCGCCTTAGTGCCCTCATAGGTCTCCTCTAATATTTCCCAAATCTCACTTGCCTTTTCAAGGTCTTTGACTTGCTCGAACACCTTTGTGTCAAAGGCTTCATAGAACAAGTTGATTGCCACATCATTCCATTGAAGCTTCTCTTCTTCTCTAGGAGTGGAACTTGCAGGATCAATTACCACAAAGTCATGCTCAATCACATCCCATATCTTTCTATTAATTCCTCTTGTGAATGCACACATCTTCCTCTTCCAACAATCAAAGTTGGTGCCGTCAAAATGTGGTGGCTTCCCCATATAGTTGATTTGAGCCATTTTAACACCGGAGGATGTTAAGCCTCAAACAAACGGTGACCACGGCTCTGATACCACTTGAAAGGTCCAATTTGGCTAGAGGGGGGGGGGGTGAATAGCCTAATTAAAAATCTACAAAATTACTTAGGCAAACACTATTAGTATAACAAATGGCGAAGCTTTTTGCGCTAGCCTAATAGTGTGTTGCAAGCCACCTATCCAACAATTCTACCTAATAAGACTATGTCACACAAATAACTAGAGCTAATTTTTAATGCGGAATAAAACAATCAAGCTCTAGCACATGTATGATATATGTGAAAGTATATGTGACAAGTATGTACAATAAGATAAACTAAGCAATCTAATCACAATTGGCTACACAAAGTATATGACACAAGATATACAAGAGATGATGTCTACACAAATGAAATAGCTCAAAGTAAATACACAAAGTAAATGAGCTAGATAGAAGTGGTTTCACCGAGCCTTCGGGATCGTCTAGTAGAGAGCCAATCACTAGTGAAATCCACTTGTGATGCCAATCACCAACAATATGAATATGGAGACCAATCACCAAGATGTAGAATCAATCACAATGAGCACACGGGACACCAAGATTTATCCCGAGGTTCACGTGCTTGCCGGCACGCTACTCCCCATTGTGTCGACCAACACTAGGTGATCCGGTGGCTAATCGGCGCAAAGCCAAGCTCACTAAGAGCACCACAAGAATCTACCACTAGTGAGGTAGCTCAATGACACGAGCAATCCACTAAGGATGCCTCTTGCCGCTCCGGCGAGGTGAGGCTCCAAAACCTCTCACAATCACGAACGGTGGTGGCCAAGAACAATCACCAATCTTGCCAATCAACCACCTCAACTCCTCCAAGCCGTCTAAGCATCGGCAAATGCCAAGAGTAACAAGAAAACTCAATGCCGATGCGAAGAACTAGTGCCACTAGATTGATCTCTTTCAAATCACCGCACTAGATCACTCAATCTCACTTGGTTTGATCAAATCAACTTGGGAGATGAGTTGGGAGGCTTGCCAAAGCTCACTAGAATGCTTAGGAATCAAAATGTGCAAGAGAGCAGCCTAGCAAGCCGGCCAAGCCCCTTAAATAGGCCACACAAAACGGCCTAGCCGTTGGGCTGAAATCGGGGGCATCGGACGCGCCGGTGCTCGACCATCGGACGCTACCCCAGCGTCCGATGCTCCAGATGGAGCCACGTGTCCGCCAGCTATGAAAACAGGACGCTCGATCCCAACAGTCACATTCCTTCCCGTGATGGTTAAAGTGGCATCGGACGCGCCGATGCCTTGCATCGGACGCTCCGATGCCGCTCACTCTTTTCAACTCGATTTGGCGCTTCATCGGACGCTCCGGAACGATAGCACCGGACGCTCAACCCCTGCGTCTGATGACACAACAGAAAGGTTCCAGAACGCTCTAAAACACATCGGACGCGTCCGACGGATCGACATCGGACGCAGCCCAGCGTCCGATGCTCCCTGGAAAGCACGCTCGCGCCACGTCATGACCATCGGACTCTGCAACAGTGTTTTGCCAGCGTCCATTGCCAGCGTCCGATGCTCACTCAACAAATGTTAGTGGTTAGGGTTTGCCACCGGACGCTCGGCCCAGCGTCCGATGCCCCTAACACAACATCTTTCACTTTCTAACATCTACCCTTGCTCCCATGTGCCAACACCAAAGTGTTTAAACACTTGTGCACTTGTGTTAGCTTTTTGCAAAGCATTTATCAAGGGTTTTGTTAGTCACTCACTAGGTCTATAACATCGATATGTTAGAGAACACCTAGTGGCACTTGAACACCGCATAAGCCATGAATAATCTCCTCTTCATAGTACGGCTATGTATCCTAAATGTGATCACACTCGCTAAGTGTCTTGATCACTAAAACAAAGAGCCCTATAGGTTATACCTTTGCCTTCGGGCCTCTTTGCTCCATCTCTTCTCTTCTTCTCAAGTTTCACCAATGGTAGAGCACTTGATCTCTAGAGTGCATATGGCCAACACCTTCCTCCATGGTTGCCATCTTGCTAACTCCACCACTTGGCTTGGTCTCAATCCTCTCTTATAAGCTACACACATGCTTAGCAATAGGATTAGACCAAATAGTTTTCATCAATTAACCAAAACCAAACTAGGGCTTTCACACGCCTAATTATATTCTAACTATCTCTATCCTGGCCTAGAATTGAGACAGCCTTGCGGACGTCATAGCAAATACTTGACTTAATAAGATAAACACTAAACTAACTAAGCAACCTATTGGCAAAGATCAAACACTAAGCACACTAGAGATTAACTACTATGGCTAAGTGAATTGAAATGTAGGATAGCTAGGTACTCAAGCAATCAATCAAGTATACTACTCAATACTGGTAAGTAGAATAAAGTAATACTTGAAATGATGAACTAGAATATAGTAAAGTGCTTGAGTTACAAGAGCAAAACCTGAACTAGAGATGAATGAAGACTCTTCCCAACTCCAGGACCGATTACTCGCACACTTCTACTCTTGAGCTAAGCCTTGAGCAGCGCTTCCGCGAGGGCAATGAGGCAAGGATGCCTTGCTCTACTAGCTACCTACTTGTCTAAGCTTGGCTAAATCCTAAGCTATTAGCTCTCTAGCTTTAGCCTTGCTTTCTTCTTTTCCTTGCTTGAAATGAAGTGACGCCTCCAGGGGGGTATTTATAGCCCAAGTGAGTGAGGGGGGGGGGTGCTTATAGGGGGCAGCCAATCGACCTAGGGCAAACCCTAGTGGAGGGCGTCAGCCCTAGGTGGCGGCCGCCACCCCCCTGGCCCTTGGATGCACCGTCATTGATCCTACGGTCTCCAGGGACTCCTCCAAGGCGGTTGCATGTCCAAATAACCATCACATGGGCAATTAGGTCATGATCCACGCGACATCTCTTCTTAGCCCTCCGATGCCACCGACCTAGTGACCAAGGGCTAAGATTTTGCCCTGGGGTGGTCACACGGATCAGTGACGTGGCAGGGAGTAGTTTGGGCTTCTCCTTGGTGGCGGGCGCCACCCCACTAGGGCCCAAATGGGCCCTGGTGAGTGGGCTCGGTATAACACCCCTGGTGTTAAGCATTAATTAAAATTCTAATTAAGTTGTTTAGTATGCATAATCATCTGGCATCATGGCATAAAAGCATTTCATGTTTTAAGTATAATTGTGATGCTTTATATGTTTGACCTGTGTGTTGTATGTTTTTGAGTGTTGATTTCCATGCTTGATATTTATGTGGCTTGCTTGTGATGTTTGGTGTTTCATAAAAGGGCAAGTGAGAAAACTTTGGTTTTTAAATCTCTCTTTTTGTTCCTTTTTATAAGTAAAAAAGAAAGTCAAAATTTCAAAGTGATTTCAAAAGCAAAGTTGTAGCTCTTGTTGAGAGGGACAACTTTGGTATTCAAAGTTTTTAAAGTTTCTGTATAAAAATTTGTATAAATTTGAAATCTTTTAAACCCTAAATTTGACCCCAACACTAGATTTCAAAAACTAAAAAGAATTAGATTTTGGTCCTTTAGTCAAAGTGGTAGAGAGGATTAAATGCAATAACTTTTATTAAGATAGAATTTCATGTTTTTAAAGAAAATCTGAAGTAATTCAGAAAACAAGTTTGAATTGGTTTCAAATTGAAAATCAATTTCCAAAACCTAATTTTATCCCCTTTTGTGTAGTTTCAAAATTAAGCACAGTTTGGCTATGCTTCAAAAAGCAAAGTTGTTCTATTTTTGATAAGGAACAACTTTGATGTGTAAAGTTTTTCAAGTTTTCTTATGAAATCAAAAGTAATTTTGGTTTTTCAGAAAGGGTAGAAGAGGAATGGGAAAAAGGGGGGATAGACTTGCTTCTCTGTTTACGGCGGTGGCCGCCGAGATCTTTTGCCGGCGACGCCAGCGCGATGGCCACAGCTCTCTCTCGAGCGAGCACGCGACCAACTCCGTGGCGAAGTTACCCATCTGCTGGCACTTACCCTCGCGTCGTGGCACCTTCTTCCGCACTCGCCGTCGACTTCTTGACACGCAGCCCCGACGAGCACATTCCCGGCTCGATCTGCAGTTCACCGTCCCTGCTTGATCTCATCCCGTTTGACCGCGGGTATAAATACCCTACATCCTTGCGCATCTCCCGAACCTAGCCTCACCATCTCTACCGCACCAAAGAGCTCACACTCACCGGTTTTCTTCCCGCCGAGCAGAAAGCGCCGCCGAGCTCGACCTCACCGTGGTCAGCTCAACCGAGCACTTCTTCACTCTCTCTTCCTCGTGTCTGTGTTTCGTCTTGATCTTAGAGAACTCATCGGCTCGATGGTCCCTTGTCTGGTGCTCAGGTTTTACCGGAACAGAGTCGTCTTCGCCTGAGTTTACCGCCGAAGGCCACTGCTCCGTGGACGCCTACTTTCCGTGCAACCTCTGCTTCAACCAGTGACACCAACAGCATCAGTGTGAGCTGCTAGACCTTCCTAGTCTCTCCGTTTGCTTGCTACCGGTCTAGGTTCGCCGGAGCAGGGCTAGCCGAGATCCGGTCCGCCGCCGTGCGTGGCCAGGCTCAACCCGAGTGGTAGAGTGTAGGGTTGAGGGCTCAATCGACTGCGGCTGTCATGCCGGTGTTGATGCTCGCGTCAGCCGAGTCTCTAATGGCCGGAGATGGCCGGCGTAAGATTCGCCGCCGCTCGGTGCGCCGTCGTTCACGCCGGCCATGGTCGAGGACCTTCTCGTTGTAAAGATGAAAAGTTCCAGGGTGTTGGTTGCAAAGCCCCAGGCTCAGGTGAATAGCGCCATGGACTGCGGGTTGTTTTAGTGTAAGCCGAAGGGCTTTTCTGCAAAGCTATCAGGGCACACCGTCTCGCTCGAGCCAGGTCCCGAGCGGGCATGTAGACACGTGCCCTCCGTCTCGAGCTATGCCTCGAGCAGGCGCCTCCTCCGCTTCGCTCGAGCCAAGCCTCGGGCGAACGTGTTCACCGTTCCGCCCGAGCTAGGCCTCGGACGGACGAGCTTTTTCCGTCTCGCCCGAGCCGAGAGCCAGGCCTCGGACGGGCGTTTAGTGTTTATCGTCTCGGTCGAGATAGGCCTCGAGCGGACCCTCGGGCGCTGTCTTGCGGGAGCTAGGCCTCGAGCAGACCCTCGGGCGTTGTCTCGCTCGAGCCGAGTCTCGAGCAAACCCTCACCCATCGCCGTGCGCTCGCGCCACGCTGGGCTGAGTTGGCTTGGGCCGAAAGCCCAGTTTGGGTTCGTTCAAGTTTTTCTTTTTCTGGCTTTATGCACAGTAATCAGTTTTGTTGTTTTTGCTATAATTAATCTATAGCTCTGTTTATTATGAAATTTGACATGATAGATGATAGCATGTCTGTGCTAATATAAAAATTATAAAACTTGTGTTTTGAGTACTTTTGCTATAGTCATTAAATCTGTACTTTAATTCATAAATGTAACTTTCATGAATTATGTAATTTTCTGTGTTTCTCCAAAAATCATGAAATTTGACATGTGAGTTTATATCACTGATGTACACCTTCATGTTTAATGTCATCCCTGTTTGACCAAGTATGATTTGTGTATAAGTAAAAGGCTAATTAAAATGGTTTATAAAATAAATAGAAAGTGTTAATCCCTTTTGAATTTATATGACTTTTGGTTTTGTTTGACAATCAGGAAATCAGTAGCATGAATTGCTCCCTGGTTATGGATTCCTTTATGTTAATGATCTTTTGTTGCTTGTTAGATACATCACCATGTTTACGGAAAATAATAAAACTTGTTTAGTATTAATATATAATAGCTAAAGTTGGTTTTGTTGGTTTGCAACTTTACCGCGAAGGAAAGTTGTACTCGACTTTTCTTATCTTGTGTTATCTTCTGTTTTACTTTTGAATTGTCCTGCACCTTAGCATACATCACATGACATCATTCTGAGCATACCTCATTTATCTACGTGTAGTATCCGAGAGTGTTGAAATCGTGTGGTTTAAGCTTTGGTGATCGCCCTTGTCGGACAAGCCTCAGAAGGAGATTCTAGTTGAACAAGCTTCGTCGAGAAGACTTAACTTCTAGATGAAGGAGCTAACCTTATGGATCATTCTTGGATCCTGTCTTCCCTGCAACGAAGGCAAGCCCCGGTGCATTTAACCTTTCCTTGTTTTTATAAAGGTTTTATTAAATGTTTTTGAGATAAACTACTGCATTAGGTTATAGGAGTTGTGTGATGGCCTACTTCTTGCACTGTTTACCTCCACCAGAATATCCACCTGCCCTGTTTTTAAAAACTATTTGCAAAATGCTTAGTGATGCTATACAATAGATTTGCAATAAAAATGTCAATTTCAAAAGTGTGATCACTGAGATGAATCATATCAAGGGTTTTGGTTATACTTCCCGTTCGATGACTGCTTGCCTAGCTAGCATGTGGTCATTGTCGAGAAAAGGTTGTCCTAGCGTACGGTGCCGTCATGTTGTAGTCCGGGACTCAACAGTTGACACCGACCGGGACAAGGTTGAAAAACTGACAGGACTGTTACGCTTGGGTGAGATATAACCAAGGTACAGTTTCTGGCGGAAAAATTAGGGACCATCCGTGTGGAAGCCTGCTGGCCAAGACTTGCAACTATTCACATACTACGGAAAGCTCTGGCTCCGAGGAATCCTTTATTGGGACCGACAACCGCGCACTGGGAGTGGAGAGATGGCGGAAGTAGCTTGTACCCACGTGGTCGTCGTACCTGGATAAGAGTGGTGTACTGTACTTCTGGGTGGCGTAGGACCGGGGTCCAATCTTGGAGGAATCGTGGAAGACGAGTTGGCCTATGCAAGCTTGGGTGCTACATATGCCGTGTGAATAGGGATCCTCAGCTGAGTATTATTTATCCGGATTAACGTTGCTCCTCGGTTATGGAGACTTGGTCTTCGACTGTCAACGGAGAGTGGTTCTCAACTAGGTATGTTTTGAAATGTAAAATGAATCTTGGACAATGAAGAATTGAGAAATGCTGGAATCTTTTTGAAAGTAAAACAAGGATTTCAAAATGCTTTTTCTGCAAAATACTTGATCTTGCTCAAGCCCTACCTAAGCCTCTCATTCCTGAGTCTTCTCCCTTTTTCTTTAGTCGGGTAAGTCTTGTTGAGTACCCCAGTACTCAGGGTTTGTTAATCCCTGTTGCAGGTTTCTTATAAGTGATGTTGATCATGATCGTGTCAGTGGGCTTGACGTGATCTGGTTGTTCCTCTTCTCCAACTTAAGTACTCCGCCTAAGTGTGGTTCCGTAATACTATTCTACTTCCGCAATACCAATTATGTTTATGTAAAAAGTAACTGGTTCATGGTTTTGTAAAGTCTATATCTCTTACTTGCGCACTCTGATGGTATTTTGTAACAAATGTTGTAATGTTGTAATTATTCCAACCTTCATGATGATGATCCTGTGGCTCGTGGATAATTCGGGGTTCTCTCGGGGACACCCGACAGATCTTTCGTGTGATGTGGTACATGTGCACAGTCATTAGAGCTCAGGGAGACGGTGACGTGTGCGGGTGGGCCACATTGCCGGGAGGTTCTGCCACACTCGGCCCCTGGTGGGTCCATTCTCCAAATTTGGTCCAAATCCTGCATTCAAATAAAAATCTATGGACATGTGGAATTTGGTTAGTTTGAAACCTATTTGACTACTTTTCATGCCTCTTTGTTGAATTTTTGGGTAAAATGTTGATGGTAAAATAAGTGTTTAAGGACCATCAACAAGCTCCCCCAAGCTAACCTGTTGCTCGTCCTCGAGCAACAATGCGGTTTAAGCATTGAGCATGAAATAGATAGCAACTTAAGATGTATACAAGTGCATATTGTATAGTGAGAAATAACTTAGTGTATATCATTAATCATAGCAATGTGGGGCTTATAGCTTTTCACTTCAAACATGCAAGAGTGAAATAAAGCAGTAGATAGGAAACTTTTATCTTGCTTAGGTTTGACTAGGATTCTGTCTGGAGGTTTTTTAAGGTTTTCAAAAGATAAAAACTTGCTTAAGTCCTCCAAGATTCACTCAATCACTCAATGGTGTTTAAATCCTCACTTAGGCCAAAATGTAGCCTCTCCTATTTCTAAAGAATGATATGTGGAGTTATAGGTAGGCTAAGAATCATGAGCAAATTGCATAATGTTTATTGCTAAGCTAGAGACTCAGATCATAAGGAGCAGCAAATCATAAAAATTGATCAAGATGTGCATGTGTGGTTATGTGGAAGTGTATAGAGAGATATTTCATAATCCTTCCTAGTTAATTTCTGGGGTCTAGAGCTAATGATAACTCTCTTTTTTTCGATACATAGTGAGTAGACAAAAATGTGTCCTCACATTTTCTTAGGACATAGTCCTCTCTTGAGCTACTTTGCTCATTTTTTTTCATATCTCTCTTTTTTAGCTCTAGATTTCCCCAGATTGTCTATAGGAAAGGATTTTAGAAATGAAAAGGGGGAAGAGAGAGAAATGCTTATTCCTAGTGTAGGAATAGCATAAGGCTAGCAGTGGAACGTTTGGCAAGGTATTGCATATCTCCAGTGTAGAGAATGAGCAATTTATTTGGTGGTTGCAAACTTCCAAAGTGGAGAGTAAACAATTTATGGTGGGTGTGTGTATCTTGATCAAAAGAAATGATAAGCTTCTCTACTAAGATCTATGAGGTCTAACCAAGCTCAACACAAACAAAGCTCTTTGTGGTTTTGACTAACAAATATTTGGCTAGTGGTGGGATGGGATAAAATCCAGGAGGAACTTTTAGCAAGGTTTTCATGATTTTTAAAAGAAATCCTCCAGATTAGGTCTTAATTTCATCTTAGCAAGTTTAAAGAATTACTCCATTTCCAACTAACTTTATTCACTAAGCATGATTTTAGTTAAAACATGTGCAACCCACAAAAGCTACAACTTAGATAAAACTTGTTATTCTAACTATAACAATAGCATTTGCATGGCATATTTTATTTCTTATTCAGGTTCCAACATTTTTAAGCAGATTTTATCATTTTTACTCATGGGATAATTACTTAGGCAAGTATATAACATTCAAATTTTTTCAAAAGATATAGAATTTAAGAACCGAACATAAAGAGTAAGGTTAAAACATACCTTATTGGCGTGAGGATCTCCCCAAGCTGGCTTCTTGCTTGGTGAAGGGTCTTCATCTTTCTCGGTCGGAGCTCTTGTTCATATTTTATTAAAAAAGAAACTATCTAATATTGTAAAAAAGAGAAACTATCCTATTATGATATTTTATTATTCTAGCTAAGTTAACATATACTTATGCATATAACTAATGATAACTGATTTTTTATAGTTTCATGCATGACAAATGTTATTTATTTGAAAAAGGGAAATTTGAAAGGAAATTTAAAAGTAAATTCATACCTTAGATCCATGGAATTTCATCCTTATCGGGTGGATCTTCTTCTTGGGTGCTTCTTCTTTAAGTACTTCATCGGGTTCTTCTTCTTTTGGCACCTCTCCTTTGTTATGTGAGTTACACAACTCAGGAGAAGGTGGTTCTTTCTTTATGTTCCACCTTGTTCTTAGGCGCCTCTTCTTGGTACGAACGGGTTTTGTTTCCTGCATGTTAGCGGCATATGCGGGACCATGGGAAAAGGAGAATATTTCCTTCCTCCCTCCTAATGTCATTTGCATTTTGCCACTCCCCACATATATGCAAGCATCAACAATGTTCAAGAAAGGTCTACCTAAGATTAGAGGCACATCTTTCCTATTTCCCATATCTAGTATTATGAAATCAGCAGGAACATATGAACCTCTAATATGAACAGGTAAATTAGTGACTATTCCTTCTACATAGCACGTTGATTGACCAGCTAGCACGACATAGGCAGATGTGGATGACATGAGTGAAAAGAACGAGTTTTCATAGAAATCCTTAGATAAAATGTTCACACTCGATCCTAAATCACACATGGCATTTTTAAAGACTTCACCAAATGTTGGGGGAAGGGACCCTCGGAAGCGGAGCCCCACGAGCTGGCTCGGATGGCAGCCTTCGCATGACCCGGGCGCTCTCACAAACTTTCTTCTCTCTGTCAATTTGGAGCCTCCGGACCGGTCTGACCTTCGGATACAAACCTGACCCTCGGACTTCATTGTGCTTCTTGCAGGTAAAGGCGCGCCGTGGACACAGGGAGCGACCCTCGCACCGTCCGAGGCTCATTCGCTAAAGGCTTCAAGCTCGGTGAATGGCCAGCGGACGCTGACCTCGCGGCCAGCGGAGTCGCAAAGGTCTGGCCTTCTCCTTTCCACGAAGGTGGGCAGAACAGAATGGCGGCGGGCAGGAGAAAGACGAGCTAGGTTTTCAGTACGTGTGTGCTTGTACGACTTTGCCCTTCCGGTTGCGTGCTTGTACGATTTTGCCCTTCTGTTGTATGGCGCTGAGGGATCTTTCTTGTACCCTTTTGTAATTTGGTCAGCGCCCTTTGGTATCCCCTATAAATACCAAAGGGTGAACAGTGTAACGACCAAGTTTTTCGGGAAGAGAGCCACGACAACACTGTCCCCGTTTCCTTTGTCCCTCCGTTCAGTTCTGACGATTGGCCACCTTCGCCACTCCCCTGCATGTGTGCGGAGGTAGGGCAAGCGTGTAACCAACAGTTTGGCGCCGTCCGTGGGGAGACAAAGTTCGGAATGGCAGGAAATAAAAGAGCAACCACTACTAGAGACCATCGCGCAGCTAGAGAGGCTGCAGCGGTGGTTCCACCAGCCGAGGAGATCGTGGAACCCTCGAGAGCGGAAGATGTTACTCCTGATTCAGAAGTCCCGGGCCCTCATACCCGGACGGCGACGCAGCCGCAACCCCACACTCCCGGAGAGGGTGAGGGAGGAGACGAAGAGGAGTTGGGCCTCAAGGCCCTGGAAAGACTTCAAGCTGAGTTGCAAGAGAAGAAAAGGTGCCTAGACCAGCTTGAGAGGCACAACCGGTTGTGCCCATCAGGCAAAAGGCGGACGAGGCTAGGGAACAGCTTTGCCGGATGGAGGAGTCCCTCGCCGCAGCTGAGGCCGAAGCCGAGGGTTGGAATGACAGTGAAATGCCACCACTGCAAGAGGGAAATGAAGATCGGGGTCAGGGAACCTCCGCCACCATCCACCACCCCCACCACCACCAAATCACCCAGATAACCTATATCCTGTGAGACAGCCAAACTTTCGCCAACTCTACCCAGAGGAAAGAGAACCAAACCTCCGCAACCAACGAAGAGCCCAACAACATCAAATGTCATATGACCCAAATCACCCCTCTCCCAGATACTACAAACTCAACCTTGGCCACCATGCTACAATCCACAAAATCTACCCCGTTACGACGGTCTTACTGACCCTCGCCAATTCATCATGAGCTATGAAGCGGCAGTCGCCGCAACAGGGGGAGATGAATCGACAATGGCAAAATCCTTCGTAATCATCCTTCGTGACATTGCGCAAACTTGGTACAGCAACCTTCGCCCCGGAACTGTGGACTCCTGGGCCAACCTCAGAGATAGGCTCTGTACAAACTTTAAGGGTATCACAGCAGCCCCCTCAAACCCCATCGAGTTATTCAACTGTAAACAAGAAGAGCGCGAACCACTGCAAGATTACTGGAGAAGGTTCATCCCAATCAGAGCAAGAACTCCGGGAATATCCAACAAAGCAGTAATCCTCGCTGCAGTTAGTGGCCTGCGTCGAGGCCCAAGTTCCTCAAAGTTTGCCAGGAAACCAGCAAACACTATCGAAGAACTCCATGAGACAATGGAGAGATACTGTAGAGCAGACATGGACTTCAGGGCAAAGTCCGATGCTCGAAGGTCACAGCAGAAGCCGCAGCCGAGATCTCAACCGAGAGAAAACAACCCTCGCCAAGAACAAAGCAACATTGGCGCCATCAACAAGACAGCCCACTTTGAAGAACAAAGACAGGGCACTCAACCTTCGAGCAACCAAAACCCTCAAGGTTTGCCACCCCCTCCGGACCAGCGGAACCAACAGAAAGATCCCGCAAAAATGTATTGCCATTTTTGTGGTCTTGGAAAGGGCCACACCACCAAACAATGCGAATGCTTCGCCAAAGGGAAAGAATACCAGGAATCCAAAAGAGCAGCTTCGGCAGATAACCGAACCTTCAATCACACCAGGAAACCAAACTTCAACCAACCCAATCCAGCATACCATTACACACCCATAAACTACGACCTACCTTCACACCAACCCTTCTACGCACATCACCCTCACTACAACCAAGCCTCTTATCAGTCAGCCACCATCCCTCAACGCCAAAACACTCCATACACCGTCACATTCCTGACAACCCCTCAAACCCAAACCAACCAACAAATAAACAATACTCTGCCACCACCACCACCAATACCAGCATTGCCAGCGCCTCAACCTGTCAAATCCGAAGCCTAGAACCATACAACCATCAACAACCCAACATCAACCTTCGGTGTGATACTAGCCATCACCGGAGGCTCAAATGAAGATCATGGCAACAAGCGGCAGATGAAGGAACATGCCAGACGAGTACACCATGTAGCCGTCGAAGGACCACACAAATTTGGCTGATGGTCTCATATCCCCATAACCTTCGACTCCAGTGATATGAAGTTAAGGGATTACCCTCACACTGACGCTATGGTGATCGAAACTAATCTAGCGGGGTGGACAGTCACCAAAATTCTGGTCGATACAGGAAGCTCCGCAGACATCCTGTTCGCCTCAACCTTCGACTGCATGAAGCTTGATAGAAACCTCCTGCAACCCGCTGACAACCCACTATACGGCTTGGGCGGCCAACAAGTGAGAGCTGTCAGAAAAATATCTTTGCCCGTGACCTTCGGGGACCAGATGAACTGCAGAACCGAGCACATAACCTTCGACGTGGTCGACATGTTTTATCCCTACAATGCAATATTTGGCCGAGGGGTCACCAATGCATTTAATGCAGTCATCCATCCTGCATACCTCTGCATGAAGCTTCCTGCTCCGAAGGGGGTGGTTGCAGTATATGGAGACCAAGACATTGCAAGGGCAGCTGAGGGAACAGTAGCACCGGGACAACGCAATGTCCACAACTTGTCAAAACCTCGCGCAACAAACCCCAACACCCAAGGTGAGGTATGCACTGACCGAGAAAAAGCATCACCCAAAGAGGAGACCAAACAAGTCCAACTCTTCGAGGGCAACTCCGAAAGAAAAGTGCTCATCTCAGCCAACTTAGACCCCCAATCAGAAAACAACCTCGTTCTTTTCCTCAAAGAAAACTCCGACACCTTCGCCTGGTCTGCGGATGACCTCAAAGGGGTAAACAGAGCTTTGATAGAGCACAGCCTAAACATAAAGCCAGGCTATCGCCCAGTTAAGCAAAAACTTCGCAAAATGTCAGAAGAAAGAAAAGAAGCAGCAAGGGCTGAGGTAAAAAGACTCCTGGACGCAGGTGTCATCCGTCTAGTCAAATACCCAACATCGCTTTCGAATGTGGTCTTAGTCCAGAAAAAGAACAAGAAGTGGAGAATGTGCGTAGACTTCACGTGCTTGAACAAAGCCTGCCCGAAGGATGATTTTCCCCTGCCAAACATAAGCACTCTGGTTGACAGAGCAGCTGGTTGCCAAACACTTTCTCTCCTCGACTGTTTCTCGGGGTATCATCAGACCTGGATGAATGAAGAAGACGAGGAAAAAACAAGCTTCATTACACCTTTGGGCACCTTTTGCTTTCGAAGAATGGCAGAAGGCTTGAGAAACGCGGGATCAACCTTCGCTCGCATGACATCTGAAGTCTTCAAAAACGAACATGCCATCTCTGCCTACGTCGATGATTTGATCATCCAAAGCGAGCTAAAATAAAACCATATTTCAGACTTATCGAGAGTGTTCAGCAACCTCCGGTCTGCCGGATTAAAACTAAACCCCAAAAAATGCGTTTTCGGGGTAAGCGAAGGAAAACTACTGGGCTGCATCGTCTCAGCAAGGGGAATCGAAGCCAACCCCGAGAAAATTGATGCTATCATCAATATGGAACCCCCGACAACCAAAAAAGCAGCTCAGCGTTTGTCAGGCCGGTTAGCAGCACTCAGCAGATTCATCTCCAGATCAGCTGAGCGAGGGTTACCCTTCTTTGAAACTCTAAGAAGCACAACTCCATTCAATTGGGGACCTCGGCAGCAGCAAGCCTTCGAGGATTTGAAAAAATATCTCACCAACTTGACTGTCTTAACCAGCCCGAGCAAAGGGGACCTGCTACTACTGTATGTCGCAGCCTCACCTCACGCAGCAAGCGCAGTTCTAATCAAGGAGTTGCACGAAAACAATAGAACCAAGGGAGCCCCAATCTACTATGTTTCAGAAACTCTCAAAGGTCCCAAAAGAAACTACTCAGAGCTCGAGAAGGTAGCTTACGCCGTGGTCATGGCTTCAAGAAAGCTAAAACATTACTTCCAGGCTTACGAAATCCACGTACCTTCGGTATTCCCACTTGACAACATTTTCAAGAACAATGAGGCAGTCGGCAGAATAGCAAAGTGGGCAGTTGAACTCAACAGCTCCACCATAACCTTCGTGGGTAGAGCAGCAATCAAATCACAGGCACTAGCAGATTTCATAGCTGAATGGACCCTAGACCCTCGCAGTGATGGAGCCCAATCAGAGCCGTTTTGGACAGTGTATGTCGATGGAGCCTGGGGAGCAACCGGAGCAGGAGCCTCGGCTATCCTGATGTCGCCATCTGGGTCGAAGCTAAGATACACCAAAAGACTCGACTTCAAATGCACAAACAACTCCACAGAGTACGAGGCAGTGATACTAGCACTTTCAAGGCTCCGATCTTTTTCAGTCCGAAGGGCGGTCATCAACACAGACTCCCAAGTTATCGTGGGACACATCGAGAAAAATTACAAAGTAAAAGACCCTGAGCTCCAAAAATACTTTCAGTATGTTCGAAGGTTCGAATCTTTCTTCCTTGGCATATCAGTAAAAGCAATACCGAGGTCGGAAAACAACGAGGCAGACAACCTAGCCAAAGCAGCAGCGCAACAGCTGCAGCTACTGCCAGACGTGTTTTATGAGGTAACAACTCAATCAGCATTTAAGGCCTCCGAAAAAAGTGTCAAGCTAGTCAACGCAATCCAAAACGAAGACTGGAGAGCACCCATCATGCCCTATATCAACGGGCTACATGAACCCGACTCCAAAGAAGAAGAAAACAGACTAAAACAAAGTGTTCGAGGTACAAAATTGTGGACAGCATTCTATTCAAAGCTTTGGTAACCTCGCCATGGCTCAAATGCGTGTCACAGACTGAAGGAAATGACATTCTTAAGCTTATTCACGAAGGTATCTGTGGTTCACACAACGGCCCGAGGGCGTTAGTTGGGAAAGCTTTCTGACAAGGTTTCTACTGGCCAACAGCATTAAGGGATGCAGAAAGCATCGTCAAACATTGCGAGAGTTGCCAACTAACGACAAAAACGCAAAACGCCCCAGGGGCTCCAACAACTCTGATATGCCCAACATGGCCTTTGCAAAGATGGGCAATGGACCTCGTTGGTCCACTACCAACAGCTCCAGGAAACCTTCGCTACGCAATCGTAGCTGTGGAATACTTCACAAAATGGATTGAATCTAGACCACTGGCTTCCATCACCTCCTTGGCCGTGAAGAAGTTTTTCTGGCAACAAATAATTTGCTGGTTCGGAGTCCCCAAATACCTAACTGTCGACAATGGCACTCAGTTTGACAGCGAGGTTTTCAAAGAATTCTGCGCTCAAATCGGAACAATTTTATGCTTCGCCTCAGCCCGACACCCTCAATCCAACGGCTTAGTCGAAAGAGCCAACGCAATAATTTTCCAAGCCATATCAAAGAAATTGCAAGGCAGGCCCAAGGGAAAGTGGGCCGAAGAGCTAACCTCCGTCACTTGGTCCCATAACACCTCGGAATGCAGAGCCACCAAATTCACACCCTTCAGGCTCCTGTTTGGGGAAGAAGTTGTGTTACCAGAAGAATTGAAGCATGGGTCACTCAGAACAACCTTCGAAACAGACGAACAAAACCAACTGCTTGACAAAGACTTACTCGAAGAAACAAAATGCAACGCAGTGCACAACCTTCGCAAGTATCAGGAAGAAACAAAAAAATGGAGCGACAAAAAGGTGAGAATCAAAGAACTAAAGAAGGGTGACCTCGTTCTCATTCGGAAACAAAACGCCAGCATGGCGGGAAAGTTTCAGCCAAAGTGGACGAGTCCATACCTAATAGTAGAATGCAATCGTCCCGGCTCTTTTCACCTCTCTGACAGCGAGGGAAACATCCTGCCTCACACCTGGAACGTTGACGACCTTCGCAAATACTACCCGTAGCGGAGCCTTAGCGAGCCCTCGCAATATGTAATTTGTTATTTTATTTATGTTTTCTCTCACTTTCATGCATGTAACAAAAACAAAGGAGCTGCACTCTTTTTCATTACGAAGGGGCGTAAGGTTTTTTAACGAGGCAGTATCCAAATCATTAATACAGACTAGAACCCCCGAAAAAAGCAAAACCCCAATTTGTTTACTTTTACTAACAAACATCGAAAAAAGCACCTCTTTTTCAAGAGGGCAATAATCGATGTAAAACACCCCAAAAGATTGCTTCGAAAAACAAACTTTTTCGAAACAAACTTGAAAAAAAAAGTCGAGCACCCTCGCAAAACACGCCAGGGGCTCGCAAAAGCAAACTTCACCTCCACCTACGAAAAGGGGAGGCACGAAGTACAAAAAGACGAGCACCCTCGCAAAACACGCCAGGGGCTCGCAAAAGCAAACTTTACCTCCACCTACGAAAAGGGGAGGCGCGAAGTACAAAAAGATGAGCACCCTCGCAAAACACGCCAGGGGCTCGCAAAGCAAACTTCACCTCCACCTACGAAAAGGGGAGGCACGAAGTACAAAAAGACGAGCACCCTCGCAAAACACGCCAGGGGCTCGCAAAAGCAAACTTCACCTCCACCTACGAAAAGAGGAGGCGCGAAGTACAAAAAGACGAGCACCCTCGCAAAACACGCCAGGGGCTCGCAAAAGCAAACTTCAACTCCACCTACGACAAGGGGAGGCGCGAAGTATAAAAAGATGAGCACCTTCGCAAAACACGCCAGGGGCTAGCAAAAGCAAACTTCACCTCCACCTAAGACAAGGGGAGGCGCGAAGTACAAAAAGTCGAGCACCCTCGCAAAACACGCCAGGGACTCGCGAAAGCAAAATTCAACCCCACCTAAGACAAGGGGAGGCGTGAAGTCCAAAAAGTCCAACACGCAAGATAAACTCTACCTCCACGTTTCTCTTCAACGAAAATCGAGGGCTCGCTGTTGACGACATAATTTGGTTAGCCAGACTTGTTATTAAATGTTTTTTTAGCAATATATATGGTCTTGTGCTTATTATCTCCATTGGCCGATTTATTTGTTTAGCAATATAAATCGGTTGTTAACAAATATTTTTATTTCTTTATTAGCTATTCAAGCAGCAGGTGAGTACAAGGACTGGAAATACAGAGGATCACATGTGAATTAATGGTAATATGCAGCATGGAGAATATAGATCATTTTGATTGTGCTGGAGCTCACGTGTGGAGGAAGCAAGTAAGGAAGGATATATGTATCTACAGTCAGGTGCCATTTTGATGGATGGAGCATACGTGTTGGAGAAGGCAAGCCAAGAGAAATCTCAGAGGAAGGAGACGGAAAAGAATTTTGCATCTGTTAGATTAAAGTTCCAATCGGACTTTATTTGAGATATACGTATCAGATACGTATGACCAGATTGGATAGGAATAGGAATATTTTATTAGGCATTGTGTACAAGCGATAATTAATCTTGTACGTACATGTACAGGAGTCCTACTCCTTGCCGAAGACCAGGCACCTATATATACTCTGTATATGGGGCATGGCCGATTTTTTAGATCAATCGACACACAAAAAAATACAGCATTACTTTTTCATCTACGTTTTTTCCAGCTCTTTGTTTTTCCTCCTGCCGAGCCCTAGATGTCCTAGGGTTTGGTTGATCTTTGCCGTTTTGCGCTGAAAAACGGTCGGCTCCCCTCCACGAAAGCGAGGATCCTTTGTTGCTTTGCTCGGAAAGCAATCGCTCGTCGTCGCGAAAGTACGACAGTTACCGTGTTGTTGCGTGGATCAATTTCGCGTGCCAACACAATTGGCGACTCCGCTGGGGAAGAAGAAGAATAAGAAGATACAAGCAATGGCTGACAGCTCCAAGGACGGAAGCTAGATCGACCCCGACAATGTGATCGCCGTCACGCTCGACGACCTATCTGAGGAGGGGCGACGGGAAATTGCGTGAGAGCTCGAGGAAGAGAGGCTAAAGAGTCTAAACAAAAAATTAGCAGGCTTTCAGAAGACGAGGAACGGCGTCATCAACAAGGTAGCTGTCCCGGTCTCCTCTACTTCACCTAGCAGCGAGGTAAGTCAATTACTTTCTGCCGAAGAAATTGGTCATCTAATTGATGCATCGGTAGCTAGTAAATTTGGCACACAGATGGAACATCTGACACGCACAATGAATGATTCTGTGTTTGGTAAATTTGACGAGTTTAAATCACAATTTAATCAAGATATCCTAAATAATTTACCTCGACAAGTTCGTTCAGCGGTGTTACAAGTTAGGGACGGACATCTCGAAAAACAGCCTGTGCTTTTTGAAAATAGTTATTCGGCGGGATTGCCGAATACCACTTCTACAGTTAATGCATCAGCTAGTACTGTTCCACTCAACTTTACCTTGGGTAACAATCAAAGTGGCCAAAATTATGTTAGCAATTTAGCCAATAATTTTGTACCTAATTTTGCGCCTAGTGCTACTAGTTCTCCTATTATAACTTCGGTTCCGCAATCGTCGACCGCAGGCAACCGAGTTGTGAACTTTAATTTGCAGCAACCTTATTATCAGACGACGTCATATTCTGCTCGCCTATGAATACCGGGGTTCCTTATGGGCCGGTATCTAATCCATATTCTAATGTATCTCCGCAACACACACTGCATGGTCAATCTTATTTTCCTGAGTTACAATCACATAACCATGTTGCCTCTATGCCACAAACTAGTTCTGCTGAGCCATCGCAGAGTTTTAAAGACCAAATTGCTAATGTTCTTAGAGAACTTGGTTTAGAACCTAAAGGTAAAGCTCGTGCTTATCACAAACCATATCTTGAATATGTTGATTCAACACCATATCCACGTGGTTTTAGAATTCCAGATTTTATTAAATTCATGGGGGAAGATGGTAGATCCACTTTTGAGCATATAGGACAATTTTTAGCACAAATTAGTGAAGTTGGAAATTTAGATGTTTATAAATTGAAATTATTTCCCCTATCATTATCTGGTACTGCATTTACTTGGTTTTCATCACTTGCTCCCAATTCTATTGCGACTTGGGCACAATTGGAACAGAAATTTCTTGAATATTTTTATAGTGGTGAAACTGAGCTCCGACTTACAGATTTGATATTGGTTAAACAAAAGTATAATGAATCAGTTTCTGAGTATATTCGTCGGTTTAGAGATGTCAAAAACCGGTGCTTCAGCTTAATTATTGCCGAAAAGGATTTAGCTAATCTTGCTTTTTCGGGTTTACTTGCTCATATAAAAGATAGATTAGAAGGACACAAATTTTTAGATGTTAATCAGGTTTTACAAAGGGCTTTGACGCAGGAAAACCGTGCTAAAGATGTTAAACAATATGGCCGGTTTAGGGATAATAAAAACAAAGACAAGGAAAATCCTACAGTTAATGTTGTAGGCTATGATAGCGATTCAGCTAGTGATGACGACGTTGATGTATGCATAGCCGAATGGGTGCAAGCGCCCAAGTCAAAACCTTTTGTATGTGCTGCATTGAAACCTACACCTGCTAGAAGAGATGAAATGAAATATACTTTTGATGTTAGCAAGTGTGATAAATTTTTTGATATCTTGCTGCAAGCAAATCAGATTAGAATAAAGGGAGGTCATGTAATTCCGCCTCAAGAGGAACTGGCTAAAAAAGCTTACTGTAAGTGGCATAATTCATTTTCTCATGCTACTAATGATTGTAACGTGTTTCGTCGACAGGTGTAATCGGCCATTAATGACAGACGATTGATATTTACAGGAGGTTCCAAGATGAAACTTGACAGTGACCCGTTTCCTATCAATATGATTGATTTTGAGAACAAGAAGGTGCTTATTCGGTCAGATCAGGCCGAATCCGCTAAAGGAAAAAATATTATTGTTGATGACAAAATTTCTCCAAAGATGATCAAGCCAAAGAATCCAGTGGTGGAAGTGTGGAAGGTTAATGAAGGCACGAAGCGAGTTCCAAAGATAAGGCCAACAGTTCAATACCTGTTGGACAAATATGTATCACAAAAGGCCAACAGTGTGTTTAATCGGCTAGGAGGTACTAAGCGTCCTAGATCTCCTGGACGTGGTTTTGGCGCTCCAGCTTATAGAGAAGGAAATCATGCTCATCAACCACAATTTCCAATGGGGCCAACATTCTGGGGCTGTGCACCTGCAATGTATCCACAACCTCCTCCATATGGTTTTAATCGTTGGGTAACACATCCTATTGGGCCAGAATATTTTTATCAACCTCGATGGGCGGCATCAGGATCCATGTTTGAGCAGCATGGTTATGGTAAAAGGCCTCGGTTTAATCAGCAGCTTAGGGCAAATTATGCAATTGTGGTACATGGCGGTCATAAAAATTCAGCTTCTGGATTTGTTAATCCACGCAGGGAGGCAGAAGCTAGTTCATCCAAAGGAAGAAGACCTGCGTTCCATGCAGAGAGCAGTTTGGCGAGGCACACTACAGGTGACAAGAATTTTGTTGGAGGGCGCAGATCCGTGTGGGTGCCGGTTAAGTCTGGAGGTCATGCAAAAAATTCTAATTCACAAGACGTGGCAGGTAATCAACCGGCGACCAATAATTTGGACGAGTCTGATTCTGTTCATGAACTGAAAATAGGCTCGGTTGTGATTGGTAAATCTGAATTGGAAGTGTGTGCTGTTCATCTTGGAAAAATAGTTATTGGATCAAGCTCTAGTTCAGATCAGAAGTGGGTGTCAGGTTCTGTGGATCCTGAAGCACAACAACAACAGCATGGCACTGATTTCTTTCAGAAAGACGTTAATGTAGAGTTTGGACAACAAGGTCATTTAGAGAAAGCACTTGCTATGGCTACTGGTAGCAGCTCCAAAATTTCTGAAGGCGTGTCTCAGCATTGCAGTTCAGCAAATAACAGTGGTAGAGTTGTAAGGAGCATGCCTTATGCAAACAACGTGCGGAATGATCAAATGCCTGTGCAGCGGAACAATTTTTATTCTAGAGGCCCTATGTTTAGGCCGAGAGCAGCGACATTTCAACACAGAGCTAGGAATTTTGGGGGCACCAGGATCGGATCAGTTGCGCCAGGAACTAAACCGAAGTCTCAATGGTGCCCAAGAGGACTTACGCATACACAGAAGCGAAGAGTGCAGCGGCTGCGTGCTTTGGAAATTAAAGAGGAGCAAGCTGAGAAGCGTCGTGATGAATGGTTTAATCAAGCCAGGCCAATGGTGCCCGCCAAGATGACTTGGAAGGAGAAGCACATTACAGAGGAGGAAGGTAAATTTGAAGATAATATGATTATTGAAAAAAATTTAGAAAGTCCGCCCGCTGATATGGATATCAATATGGTGTTCGCCTTACCTGCTGAATTTTGTGCACCTGAGGTTGAGGTTACAGAGCTTGCTCTTGGTCCAAAAAATGCTATATTTGAGAAGCCTGAGAAGCCTGAAAAGCACTTAAAGCCTTTGTATATTAAGGGGCATATTAATGGTAGGCCTATTGGTCGTATGCTTGTTGATGGCGGTGCCGGAGTTAATGTCATGCCTTTTTCAGTTTATACTAAATTGGGCCGAAAAGAGAGCAAATTGATGAAGACCAGCATGGGGCTTAGTGGATTTTCAGGCGATCTATCTGAAGCGAAAGGTGTTATCGCGATGGAGCTCATGGTCGGAAGCAAAATAGTACCGACTGCATTTTTTGTTGTTGACGTAAAAGGTCGATATAATATTATTTTGGGGCGCGATTGGATACATGCAAACTATTGCATTCCTTCTACTCTACATCAATGTGTGATTCAGTGGGTTGGAGATGATGTGGAGGTAATTGAAGCAGATAATTCAGCTTGTGTCGCTTTAACTGATGCTCCTATTGATTGGCAACATGGTGAGATGCAGTGCTTGACGGGAAGGGATTTATCAGATTATGACTATGTTGCTATTGGTAAGGATGGTTTTATTCCAGTAAAAGTACAGCCGGCCTGCATAGCTCGGCTTAATAATTTATCTTTGTGAACAATGAATAAAGAAGATAGTATAAAGTGGTTGCAAAAGCGTACCGAGGAATATCGTTCTGGTAAGAACGATATGCATGAAACCGTTGAAGATTTTGGTGACATGGAGAAGGTTGGACAAGGGTTCTCATCGGCTGATCTGCTCCAGGAAATTGATATTGGTGATGGAAGTGTTCCCAGGCCTACTTTCATCAATGCAAATATGGAGGCCGATCAGAAAGGCAAGGTATGTGCATTACTTAGAGAATTTGTTGACTGCTTTGCTTGGAGTTATTCTGAGATGTCCGGTTTAAGTAGAGATTTAGTTGAACATAAGCTACCTATTAAATCTGGTTTTAGGCCACATAAACAACCCCCTAGACGTTTTAATTCCAATTTGTATGACCACATCAAAGAAGAAACTGATCGGTTGTTGAAAGCTAAGTTTATTCGGCCATGTAGGTATGCTGAATGGATTTCTAACATTGTGCCCGTTGAAAAGAAAAACACAGGGAACATTAGAGTATGCATTGATTTTAGAGACTTGAATAAGGCTACTCCTAAAGATGAATATCCTATGCCTATAGCCGACATGTTAATTAATGATGCTTCTAGACATAAAGTGATTAGTTTTTTAGATGGTAATGCTGGATATAATCAAATCTTTATGGCCGAAGAAGACATGTCTAAGACTGCTTTTCGTTGCCCCGGCTTTGTTGGTTTATTTGAGTGGGTCGTTATGACTTTCGGGTTG
Organism: Coix lacryma-jobi var. lacryma-jobi; assembly: GCA_009763385.1. Taxonomy (NCBI): domain Eukaryota; kingdom Viridiplantae; phylum Streptophyta; class Magnoliopsida; order Poales; family Poaceae; genus Coix; species Coix lacryma-jobi. Next base: position 109,956,669 of record CM019827.1, on the reverse strand, counting down.
AAGAATGCAGGCGCTACATATCAACGTGCCATGAATTTAATTTTTCATGATCTATTGGGAATTATATTAGAAATATATATTGATGATGTCGTCGTTAAATCGGATTGGTTTGATCATCATTTAGCCGATTTGCGATTAGCCTTTGAGAGAATGCGCCGATATGGGTTAAAGATGAATCCGCTCAAATGTGCTTTTGGTGTGTCGGCTGGTAAATTCTTAGGGTTCATAATTCATGAGCATGGCATAGAGATTGATCCTAAGAGTGTAGAGTCGATTCAAAAATTGGAAGAGCCTACATGTAAAAGGGATGTGCAAAAGTTGTTAGGGAAAGTCAATTACTTGAGACGGTTCATATCTAACCTTGCAGGGAAAATTGAATCGTTTATCCCTTTACTTCGGCTAAAGCATGAAGCCGAATTCACATGGGGGGCAGAGCAACGTGATGCTTTTAATAATATTAAACGATATTTGTCGAGTCCTCCGGTGCTTCGGGCGCCAAAATCTGGTGTGTCGTTCAGATTATATATTGCTGCACAAGAAAAGGTGATCGGCGCGGTTTTGGCACAAGAAGACGGCGGGAAGGAGTATATCATTGCTTATGTGAGTCGCCGTTTGCTGGATACAGAATGCAGGGGAAGCCATTGCCTAAAGCTCTCAATGGAAAATATTTGAAGAAGTATTATCCTAGTGTGTGGCAAGAAGCTTGATAGTACTATGGCCGATATGTTGTTTAAGTATCGCCCTGAGCAAAAACTTTGGCCGATGTGTTCTTCCGACATCGACCTAAGCAAAATATTTGGCCTATGTGTTCATCATACATCACCTTAAGGTAAAAGATCGACTGTTAATATTTTCGGTAAATATAATTGTACCGAAAACAGGGGGGCATGTGTTGACGACATAATTTGGTTAGCCAGACTTGTTATTAAATGTTTTTTTAGCAATATATATGGTCTTGTGCTTATTATCTCCATTGGCTGATTTATTTGTTTAGCAATATAAATCGGTTGTTAACAAATATTTTTATTTCTTTATTAGCTATTCAAGCAGCAGGTGAGTACAAGGACTGGAAAGGCAGAGGATCACACGTGAATTAATGGTAATATGCAGCATGGAGAATATAGATCATTTTGATTGTGCTGGAGCTCACGTGTGGAGGAAGCAAGGAAGGATATCTGTATCTACAGTCAGGTGCCATTTTGATGGATGGAGCATACGTGTTGGAGAAGGCAAGCCAAGAGAAATCTCAGAGGAAGGAGACGGAAAAGAATTTTGCATCTGTTAGATTAAAGTTCCAATCGGACTTTATTTGAGATATACGTATCAGATACGTATGACCAGATTGGATAGGAATAGGAATATTTTATTAGGCATTGTGTACAAGCGATAATTAATCTTGTACGTACATGTACAGGAGTCTTACTCCTTGCCGAAGACCAGGCACCTATATATACTCTGTATATGGGGCATGGCCGATTTTTTAATCAATCGACACACAAAAAAATACAGCATTACTTTTTCATCTACGTTTTTTCCAGCTCTTTGTTTTTCCTCCTGCCGAGCCCTAGCTGTCCTAGGGTTTGGTTGATCTTTGCCGTTTGCGCTGAAAAACGGTCGGCTCCCCTCCACGAAAGCGAGGATCCTTTGTTGCTTTGCTCGAAAAGCAATCGCTCGTCGTCGCGAAAGTACGACAGTTACCGTGTTGTTGCGTGGATCAATTTCGCGTGCCAACAGGGCGTCGCTGTTTTTTCTCAAAAACATCTCTCTTCAACGAAAAGCGAGCCTCGCTAAAAAGAAAGGGGGGCATCGCTGTTTTTTCTCAAAAACATCTCTCTTCAACGAAAAGCTAGCCTCGCTAAAAAGAAAGGGAGGCGTCGTTGTTTTTTTCTCAAAAACATCTCTCTTCAACGAAAAGTGAGCCTCGCTAAAAGGAAAAGGGGATGTCGCTGTTTTTTCTCAGATCGTTTCTTTTCAACGTAAATCGAGCCTCGCTAAAAAGAAAAGGGGGCGTCGCTGTTTTTTTTCTCAGAATGTTTTTCTTTTCAATGTAAAGCGAGCCTAGCCAAACACCAAAGGGGGGAAGTGAACCGTATTTACCAAAAAAACAAATATACAATTTTCCTCATTCCTTTACAAAACAACTTCACAACGTCACATAATAAAATAAAGTTTACAAAAATTACAAGGAACCATCACCTCCCTCAATTAACATCAAATCATCGAAACCCCCGCTATCATCTCCAAATACTGTTTCCGCCAAAACTATGGGTCCCCACAACAAAGGAGCTGCTGGAACAATAGGCAGCTCCCCGGGCAAAACCCTCGCCCTATACATATACCTACGATCTACATCACTAACTTCCGAAGGTTCCTCTTTCGGAACCACAAGTGATCCATCCGAACCTAGATCCAGTTTGCTTCGCCCAAACAAGTAATCCAGAGTTGTGTTCTCATCAATATCATCATCAATAACAGCTTGCGAGGACGAAGAAGAACCAACCAAATAGCGTGTGGCCTGTCAATCAGTGTAATCTGCCTCGCGCCAAAAACGACTCGATCTACTGTTCTTCAAATCGTACCTTCGCATCTTCGACCACCAAAAGCGTTCAAAAGACAGCGAAGGATGTTTAAGCCTAGCCCGAGCCCACGATTCACCAGTTATAAAGGTATCTTGATAATTTAGCGTCACTGGCGTCATATCAAATACTTCTAGCACGGTTCCATCAGAAACCTGCATTACCATAGAGTTAAAAAGTATCTCAGTGTCATCAAGTCATTCCAACCACTACACATATTACAAAATAACTTTCTTGTCTGAGCAATCCTAAAGTTCTCACACCTGCTCGGTCTCCCCCTGCTCATCCACCATAGCTTCGCCAGTCATAGCCGCTAAACCTTCACCAGTGACAGCATCCAAGCCCTCAGCAGGTGCCTCTTCCGTCGCCGCCTCTTCAACAGCAGTTTCTCCAATCATCGGAGCGTCCTCAGCCCAGTTTTCATCCTCAATGGGTGGAACCTCCGCAAAATCGGGCGCAGGAGCAGCTTCGGAACCACCGACAGCATCGTAGGTCACAGGCGGCGAAGGCATCGCTTCCTTCCGAGCCTGCAACGAAAAATAAGTGCGAACCCACCAAAATTAATAATAACTCCTTCATTATTGAAACAAACCCAAAACCAGTTTGTCTCCAATATCACAAACCTGACGAGTAGCCTCGGCAGCTTCTTCGAAAGCAAGAGCGCGACCACCACCAACAATCCAGAACTTGTGAAGCAATCGCATCGCACAGTTCCGAACCTCAGCGTCATCAATCTTCATCTGGCGCACTTCGTCAACAGTTGGGAAGTTATTATTGGGTTTCCTGATCTTGAGAAGGTGTTCGCAATCTGCTTGACGAAGTGTACTAGCCATCGCCAATGCTCCGGCATACCCACCAAAATCGGCCGCGTTTCCAACCAGTGAGCTAAACACATCAAGCTCACTACACAGCCAACCTTCGAAGGCCTCCGCGCTGGCAGCAGGCAGCGGTTCACCGGCAGAGCCCCCGGCTTCGATCAAGCAGGTGTCAAGCTTGCTCTTAATTTTCCCCATACTCCTCTGCCAAGCCTCCATCCACGAAGCTACCTCCGACGATAGCTCACTTATGCGAGTGTTCACTGTCAACAAATCTTTGTCTTTCTCACGACAAGCCGCCAAAAGTTCTGCGTTACTATTTGCGGCCTCTTGCGCCTCCTCTTGAGACTTCTTAAGTTTCTCCAAAGCAGTTTTAAGCTCAATTTCTTTGTTTTCCAAGCTTCGCCGGAGACCTTTTTTTCTTTCTCAACCTTCGCCAACTGTGTACTCATATAGTCATGGTTGTAACCTGCCCTTCGACGCGCAGAACGGTTAAGAAGCATCAACTCAGCTAGCTTAACATCTATGTCGTCCTGAAGCTCACCCAATGGCTGGTTTGTCAGTCGAAGCTCCGCCTCCGGCACACAAACTCTACCAAATACTCGGCCAAGAAGACGCCTTTCCTCCGAAGCGCATTGCAAATGACACTCTCGAAGGTCCGAACTAGTGAAAAGCTCCGCGGCCGGATCGGTGACACCAATCTTGTAAGCATAATATGGTAGAGCATCCCGGCTAGCTTCGCCATAGGGCCTTCTGCCCGGAATTTTATCAGATTCAAGGCCACCAACCACCTCAACACCATCAACCCAGATATGAGACCCCCCGTACTCAGGCACTGCCCCCCGCTTCAGACTCTCGGGCTCAAAGTCCCGTAAAATATCATCAATACTTCGAGCAGCCGCAGCGTCAGCACTTGACGAGACAACCCCCTTCCCGCGGTCATCACCGATGGACACATCATCATCAGAATTACCTTCGCTACTAGAAGTATCACTAACCTCATCGGATGAGTCCTCTTTAGTGCCCCCCTCCTTCTCATCCTCTCTCTCCTCCTCTTTCTCATCATCATCGGAGACACCTTCGCCATCCGAGATCTGGATCAAAGCACTAATGCCACCGATGCGGGGCACCCGTCCTCCACCCCTGCCAACACCTCGGCCACTCGAAATGATGGCCGAGGAAGAAGAAGTACCAGCAGCACCCGAACCCACCGCGACCTTCATCGCAAACGCCTTCACACGACCGCCGGCACCACCGCGGCCACGACCACGACCTCTCTTAGGTCACGAAACAATTTCTTTGCCCTTCGCAGATGCACATTTCCTTTTCTTCGGCACATCATCACTCGAAGGTGCAGGCCAGTTCTCGTACTGGATCCCAAGAAGGTCAAAAAGCCTGTTAATACGACCCCCGCTACCCACCGAGCTGTGGATAGCCTTAACCTCAAAGGTGGACAGCTTCCCAACGAGGTCTTCAGCCCTCTGCTGGACTCGCTTATAAATGGTTTCGATACCATCTTGATACCTTGGAAATTTCCTTAAGACTTTTCCCAAATCCTGTTCAAATCAAGCTTCGGTTTCTTCAAACCCTTACCCTCGTATTTTGGGTCTTCCTCAACCGAGAACCAGATCTGTCTCCGGCTAAGGGGTCACGCCTTGGCACAGCAGTACGCCTCGAGTAAGTCGCGAGCGCACTGAGATCGCGCAACCACCCTCAGACAGTCAACCGCGGCGTGCGCCTCGGTGTTCATCTTAGCTTCGGCGCTCACGTCACCGAGAGGCGGAAGCTCGCCGCAAAGCTCAGATACCCCATCAAGCTTGTAGTAAAACCAGAACTCTTGCCACCCGCTGGTCCATTTGTTCTTCTGAGCTTGTACCGGCAACTCTGATCCGGCGCGATGGCAAAAAGTGTACACCGCAAACTGACCTAGACTGGTGTTACCCTCGCGATCCACTATCTTGCGAGGCTGAATGTGCACACGGTGGGTCCGAACGAAACCCTCGACATGAGGCACAACACCTTGTGAGCGGCACGCCCAGACATATACTGACATCTTCGTAAAGCACGAAGGTGTGAGCTGATGGAACTTCAGATTGAACCTTTGCAGAACCGAAGTCACAAAGGAATCAACAGGAAATCGCAGACCAGCTTCGAAGAACTCCTCAAAAACAACAACCTCGTCTGCATCTGGCTTCGGCACAGTTTCACCAGCGCTAGTCCTCGCTTTCCCTTCCTCGATCCAACCCCGCTTCACATAAGCTGCCAGCTCCGAACTGCAGACTCGGCTAAGACCAAACTCAAAGCTAACCCCCTCATCCGCGGCGGAAGGGGATGCGACGCGAGCGTTTTCCTTGGACCTAGCCATCTCTCAAAACTAAAACCCTCTCAGAACGCAGCACGCCAAACCTTCGCAACTAGGCAAAACCAACCTTCGCAATAAGAGATGCGCAGTAGCAGGATGGCTAGAGCAAAATGAGGGCACGACTTTAGTTCCCCCACCAGCCCCATCTATTTATAGGCTGGAAGACGAGACACCCAGACCGACAAAACCGGCACGACAACCGAAGTCCACGGCGCAAAAAACGAAACAGACCTCAACAGTGCAAAACAAAGGATAAAACGGCCCGGCCCAAAAGCAGCCATGGCCGTCGCTGCCAAGGGTCCCGTTACAATTCCCATCAAAGACCGCTGCTTGGGCCTAAATACTGTTCCTTAGATCCAAGGCAACGAGGGGCTACGGTTGAGGGAAGGGACCCTCAGAAGCGGAGCCCCACGAGCTGGCTCGGATGGCAGCCTTCGCACGACCCGGGCGCTCTCACAAACTTTCTTCTCTCTGTCAATTTGGAGCCTCTGGACTGGTCTGACCTTCGGATACAAACCCGACCCTCGGACTTCATTGTGCTTCTTGCAGGTAAAGGCGCGCCGTGGACACAGGGAGCGACCCTCGCACCGTCCGAGGCTCATTCGCTAAAGGCTTCAAGCTCGGCGAATGGCCAGCGGACGCTGACCTCGCGGCCAGCGGAGTCGCAAAGGTCTGGCCTTCGCCTTTCCACGAAGCTGGGCAGAACAGAATGGCGGCGGGCAGGAGAAAGACGAGCTAGGTTTTCAGTACGTGTGTGCTTGTACGACTTTGCCCTTCCGGTTGCGTGCTTGTACGATTTTGCCCTTCTGTTGTATGGCGCTGAGGGATCTTTCTTGTAGCCTTTTGTAATTTGGTCAGCGCCCTTTGGTATCCCCTATAAATACCAAAGGGTGAACAGTGTAATGGCCAGGTTTTTCGGGAAGAGAGCCATGACAACACTGTCCCCGTTTCCTTTGTACCTTCGTTCAGTTCTGACGATTGGCCACCTTCGCCACTCCCCTGCACGTGTGCGGAGGTAGGGCAAGCGTGTAACCAACACCAAAGATTGAGCATCTAACTATGGGACTACCAGGATCACCCTTTTTAACAGTCATGGTTTGATCTTCATAATAGCTAAAATATTTTATTTCAACCATATTTGCAGTTTTCATGTTAGGTTTAGTCGGAATTTTGCCAGTTTCAAAAGATGGTATGATCGCAGCAAGTTGAGCTAATTGGGTTTCTAACATCTTATTAAAGCTAAATTGATTTTTCAGAGCAGATGAGAAATCTTCCAATTTAGCATTTATGTTCTCAAGTATTTTATCATTTGACATTAATTTCTTATTCAAAAATTCAGTAGTTCTACCTTGAGAGTAGACTAGATTCTTTAAGAACGAGAAATTATCAGTACTTTGGAAATTAGAGAGAGAATGAATTATTACCTTGAGAATTGAAGTGTTGATTCCATCCTTGATTTTGTTAACGGAAACTGTTGTTGTTGTTGTTGATGATGAAGTCCAAATCTTCATGTAACTCGGTGCAGTAGTTCCCAGAATGTCCGGTTTCTCCATAGACTTCACAAGTCATGTAGGATTCCAGAGATTGGACACTCTCTTGTTGGTTCATCTTCTCACAGTTGTCCAGCTTCTTGGCGAGCAGGTCCATCTTGGCCACGATCATGTCAGCCTCCTTAAGGGAATGCATACCTCGCTTACGGGGTTGCAGTCTCTCATCATTCCATCCTTGGTTCGACACCATCTTCTCTATGAGATCCTTAGCATCTGCAACATTCAGAAAAAAGAATGCACCGCCGGCGGCGGCATCCAAATGGCTTCTAGAGAGTGGGGTTAGGCCATGGTAGAAGTTCTGGATCAACAGTGAATCCTCCATACCATGGTGTGGACAAGCAGTGATGTACTCTTGCACTCTCTCCCAAGCCTCGGGAATAGATTCCTCGGCTTGTTGCGTAAAGCTGGAGATTTTGTTGCGAAGAGCGTTCGTCTTGCCCATCGGAAAGAATTTGCCGAGAAAAGCATTGGAACACTTGTCTCATGTGTCTACAACGTTGCGATTGGTATAGAACCATTGCTTCGCTTTTCCTAGGAGAGAAAAAGGAAAGAGACGATGGCAGATGGCTTCTTGGGTTATCCCCTTAATGGTGAAGGTGCCGCAAATCTCCAAAAATTGTTGGAGGTGAGCATTGGCGTCCTCATGAGCTTTGCCATAGAATGGGCTAGCTTGGACCATCGTGATCCAAGTCGGTTTCAACTCAAAATTGAGGTTGGCATCGATCACGGCTGGTCCTGTCACTACATTGGCGACAGAAGGAGCAAAAAACTCACGAATGGTCTTATTGGCCATCGTGAAGGTAGAACGAGATAAGAAAGAAAGAAGTTCAAGAAGATGAAGGAAAAATATAAGAAGGACTAAGGAAAGAAAGAATGGGGAAAGATGGGATTCTCTAAGCGGGAGCTTAAGCGAAGATAAATTCGACAAGGACTCGAAGGATACACCGATTGCCTTCCCCGGCAATGGCGCCAGAAATGCTTGTTGGTAGTTCTTAACTTCACTAAAGATAGAGCTAGGCAACTATCCCCGGTAACGGCCCATAAATGCTTGTTAACACTTGCTAACGTCGTTACTAGGAGTAGACTATGGAATCTATCCCTGGCAACGGTGCTAGAAATGCTTGTAGCAAGTCCAGTCACTATACCTAAAGGAGTGAAGCTAAAGCAGCTATCTACTAATGTCAAATGGGGTTGTCAATCCCGACACTAGTACGAGCTAGCTAGAGAGATTGCAATCTACCTAGAGGAGATTCTGCAAGCCCACAGAACTATCGTAGTAGCACTTCGCCTGGGAGTACCAGGTGTTGATTTATTTGATCCCAAAGGAAGGCTAGGGTGGTGTACGAGTCGAGTCAAGGAGGGGATGAGAGTCAAAGAATAAGAAAGGGAAAAGGAGAGAAGAGACGAGAGGAGATGAAAGGCTAGAAAGAATTTATGATTGGATAGGTAAGGATGAAATGAATGGTTAAGGTAAGGTGGATGGATAGGTAGATAGGGGAAAAGATAACTAAGGATAACTAATATAACTAACTAATAACTAATAACTACTCCTAGATAACTACGAAGCAAGATAGGCAAATGCCAAATAAGTAACCAAGTTAAGTATAGTTTTATTCCTATCTTGTCAAGTACAGAGGCGTACTAGCCTTTACCACTGACTTAGGTTGAACGCTAGCACAACGAGCCTTACTATTAAACTAGACCAACTACATGGTGGAATTCAAGGCGCACAGGGCTGTCACCACCTGCTTGCTACCACAGCTATCCGGGGGTCTAGCCGTATCTGAAGGTAAGTCTATAACTAAGCACCACCCCTAATTATATTCTAACTATCTCTATCCTGGCCTAGAATAGAGACACCCTTGCGGACATCAGAGCAAATACTTGACTTAATAAGATAAACACTAAACTAACTAAGCAACCTATTGGCAAAGATCAAACACTAAGCACACTAGAGATTAACTACTATGGCTAAGTGAATTGAAATGTAGGATAGCTAGGTACTCAAGCAATCAATCAAGTATACTACTCAATACTGGTAAGTAGAATAAAGTAATACTTGAAATGATGAACTAGAATATAGTAAAGTTCTTGAGTTACAAGAGCAAAACCTGAACTGGAGATGAATGAAGACTCTTCCCAACTCCAGGACCGATTACTCGCACGCTTCTACTCTTGAGCTAAGCCTTGAGAAGCGCTTCCGCAAGGGCAATGAGGCAAGGATGCCTTGCTCTACTAGCTACCTACTTGTCTAAGCTTGGCTAAATCCTAAGCTATTAGCTCTCTAGCTTTAGCCTTGCTTTCTTCTTTTCCTTGCTTTCCTTGCTTGAAATGAAGTGACGCCTCCAGGGGGGTATTTATAGCCCAAGTGAGGGGGTACTTATAGGGGGCAGCCAACCAACCTAGGGCAAACCCTAGTGGCGGGCGCCAACCCTAGGTCGCGGCCGCCACCCCCCTGGCCCTTAGATGCACCGTCATTGATCCTACGGTCTCCAGGGACTCCTCCAAGGCGGTTGCATGTCCAAATAACCGTCACATGGGCAATTAGGTCATGATCCACGTGACATCTCTTTTAAGCCCTCCGATGCCACCGACCTAGTGACCAAGGGCTAAGATTTGGCCCTGGGGTGGTCACATGGATCAGTGACATGGTAGGGAGTAGTTTGGGCTTCTCCTTGGTGGCGGGCGCCACCTAGGGGTGGCGGGCGCCACCCCACTAGGGCCCAAATGGGCCCTGGTGAGTGGGCTCGGCCCCTGGTGGGTCCATTCTCCAAATTTGGTCCAGCATTCAAATAAAAATCTATGGACATGTGGAATTTGGTTAGTTTGAAACCTATTTGACTACTTTTCATGCCTCTTTGTTAAATTTTTGGCGTCCAGCATAGATGACGTCCTAAACCCTATAATTAGCCGTCGTCGTCACCGTTAGGTCTTGGGTTTTGTTTAGAGTTTAGTTTTCCATCGAGAAATTGAATCGTTCATTGTACCTGTGGTGACAAATCCTTTTACAGTGATCCAGGGCCCCCATTCTTGATCTCCTCCACTATGTTGATTAGTCCTTTGGAACCGAGTTCTTGAACCCCTCTATTATATTCGCGATATTCATACCTACAATTTCAGATTGCGTGCTTTACCTTCTTGCTTGTGTTCTTCGATTTGCTTGTAGGAATAGCCTTCTTGGCGAGGTCAATCAAGTTGTGCTTGGTTGATAACCAACGGAGCAGTGGTGTAACGGTTGCAGGGTTCGAATCGTGTTGATTTGAAGCCGGATCGCCAACGTCGAGATCTCCACCAATCGAATTTACCAGCTACCTCACGGAAGATCGGGTCATCCCTCATCACAAGTAATCGAGCGAAACGAAATGACATGTCATATAGAATATCATAGTGAGCACAAACATATCACCAGGTCCATATCACACATATAATAAACATAGTGCAAAAGATATGATGCGATATGCAGAGCGTATGTGAAACATAACACAACAAAGGATCCAAAACCCTCTCACATCGCTCCCCCTATCTCGCTATACTCGACCACTCTCCCCGTTTGGCGTCAAGCACCCAACTAAGTGTCGGAGGTCGGAGGTGGCGCAGATGAGTCAGGAGCAGCTGTCTCCAAAGTACGCTGAGCGATCTCAAACTGCTGAAGAAGCGCCTCGGAGTCGGACAACGAAGAGCCTATAGACTGCTGACCCTCTGAAGCTGGAAGCTGCGTAGAAGCGATCCGAGTCTGCTCTGGCTGCTCTGACTGCTCGGTCTGCCCCGTAGTCACAGTCTCAGTCACTGTAGTTGTGCTTGCCTGAGCCTCAGAGTGCGGAAGCTCGGGAATAGAAGACAACTCAGGTTGCACAGTCGTGGTAGTCTCTGACTGAACGGGCTTAGTCTGCTCAGATGATGCGACGGAGCTCGGAAGTGTCTCGGTAGTGGAGGTAACTGGAGCTATCGACGTCGGCACTGAACCAGGGAAGTCTGGAGTAGGCATCCCGGTAAGCTCGCTCAACGTGGCAGACAGGTCGCGCGTCACAGAAGTAGTCGTCGCAAACAGGGACTCTATCGGACGAGGAGTGAAGCCCGTGTGAAGCGGACTGAAGAGTGGGGCCCCTCCAGGTGGAGTGGTGTACCAGGTAGACTGGGAGGGACCCGAGAACTACGGTAGCTGCTGAGACTGCTGCTGGGGTGGGACAGGTGGCGGCTACTGAAGCTGCTGCTGAGGTGGAGGTTGCTGCCACTACCACTGCCACTGAGGAGGTCCGCTCATGATCCGCTCCATGAAGCTCAAAGTCAGCTGCTGAAGCTGAAGAATCTGTTGCTGAAGCGCATCGGACCACTCCTAAGCCTGCTGTGAGCCAAAGCCTGGGCCTCTGCTAGGCCCTGCTGCTCTTGGGCTAACCGCTGGACGTCCTGAGTGATCGTCCGCTGCTGCTCCTCCATCCGAGAAAGTATAGCGAGAAGTGCTGGATCGGAGGAAGCAGTACCAGACGTCCCGACCTCAGTGTCATGGGGACGAGGCTGAGCGTGAGGCGGGAGCTGGTAGTCCTCGTCAGAGCTGTCAGCGGGTCCTTGGCAACGTACTGTCCCTCGCCCTCTAAGTCGGCTAGCTCCTGCTCTGCAAGGACTCTAACTGTCTCGTCCTGCTCCTGTGCTGACTCTGGCACATCTGGACGCCGTCGGGAGCTGTACGGTGCTGAACCTGCCTGCGGCTGCTGCTACCTGCGGCCCCGACCGTGTCCGAGAAGCTGACTCATGTTATACTCGGGGAACACGATCGCGGAGTGTGTAAGTGACTGCCCTGGGTCCATCCCTATGGTGAGAGCTACCTTGTATAGGATATAGGAAATCCAATGCGCGTAAGGTAGCTGCCGCCGGACCATGATGCCCTCTGCCACTGTATCCTCCATCTCACACAGTATCGCATCCCACACATCGAACTCATGCTGCCTAACCATATATGCAAGTAACCAAAGCTGCAGGCGATAAAGTTGAGAACATATATGATGAATGATTGACTTTGATGAGGAAGGTTTGAGGCTTTTCCCGGTTTAGTCCATATATCTATGCGCTTAATGTTTATGACTAACCGGTGGCGTTGAGTTGTGGTGTTTACCGTGTTGGTGTGCATGTGCGACATATGTCTCTTGGCTGTGTTGATGTGCAGGTGTGGAGCTCGGATACAGTGGTCAATGGCGAGGTGAAGGTCAAGTAGAGACGTGTCGTGCTGACGGACCGGGAGCGGTGAAGGAGGGGCGTGCCGTGCGGCGGACGTGCCATGCCGATGTACCCAGAGCGGTGAAGGGCGGACGTGAGGCTTGGACCGACGGATCGGAGGGCCAGAGGACCAGCTGTGGTAGCTGGCACATGGCATCGGCGAGCGAGAGCACATGGGGATGTGCGATGCATCGGCCGAGTCGGGAGGAAGACGTGGCGTCGTGACACTTGGCGGGAGGTCGGACACGGGCTTGCGTGCGGCGCAAGTGCCGTCGGCTGAGTCAAGGAGGATGGCGAAGGCGTTGTGCCCGGCGTGGAGGCTGGACATGCATCGGCATCGGTGCCGGTGGTCGGGGTGTGCGAACCACATCCCGTCTACGGCGCGGGTTCGGTAGCTGAGCCTCAAAAAGCTACCATCAACGGTTTCCAGGTTTGGGCCTCAAAACCTGGGGTGGCCGATTTCCGAGTTTGGGCCTCAAAACTCGGCGAGGACGGTTTCCAGGTTTGGGCCTCAAAACCTGGGCTCGCGGGTTTCCGAGTTTGGGCCTCAAAACTCGGGCTGGCGGGTTTACCGGTTTGGGCCTCAAAACCGGGGGTTGGTCCAAAAGGACGGTCGACGCGTGGCGGCGTGGAGAGGCTGGCGCGGCGGCGAAGCTATCCACGAGGAAGGCGCGGTGGTCGATGTGACGGCACGTGACGGCATCAGGGAGGTCGCGTCGAGGCAAAGCTACCGGATGTGCGGGCGTGGCCGTCGGATGAAGATTGACCGGACTGGACGGTTTTACCCCTAGGGGGTATTTGGGTTGAGTGCTTAATGTAAGGGCATTTTGGTCTTCGGACGTGCGCCTATATATATGAAGGGGGCTGCTAGGGCAGCCGTATCCTTGGGAGTTCTTGGTGGTGTCTCTCTCATTTTGTTCCTGTGAGAGAAGGCTAGGGTTAGGGAGAGTTGGCTCTTGTTCTTGAGCTTTTTGCCATCCAAGCTTTGTGTTGCTAGGATTGGCTTGTAGCCCGACACCAAGTGATTAATCAATTATCCATTCCTCTGAATCCAAGGATCAAATTCGTGGTTGAATTTGCGTTTTGAATTTGCGTTCTTCTTTTCTCCATGATTTTCCCCGCCCCCGATCTCCCTCTACGCTGCATCTTTTGCGATTCCGTTGGAATCAACTTGTTCTTTGATGTGAGGTGAATATTTCCACCAAAAAAATTCAACTCTACCCTCACGAACAAGTAGATCGGGCCGAAATCGTTTTTGTTCTTCGTTCTTCCCCTTTTCTAGTGTTCTTCGGATTTCTCATGGTTGAGTTGGATTGAAGCGATGATATCCTAGGATTAGCTTCCCAACACATAGAAGAACACTTGGGAGAAGTTTGGTTGCAGCCCCGTTCGATTTGGTGAAGATCCGATTGATTTTGGTTTTGTCCCATGGCGTTTTTGGGGTCTCTGGTCATTGGCGGACTGTCCAGCCCCCCAGTGGCGGACTGTCCGGCCATCGGGCTCGGCCAGACCAGAACAGCGCAGCGCGCACTGCTCACGGTCACTTTGACCGGCGGACAGTCCGCCGTATAGGGCGCGGACAGTCCGCGAGTCGCGCAGGGGATTGCAGTAGCGTTGCTGTCTTTGCAACTTGGTCGGCGGACAGTCCGCCGTACAGAGGCGCGGACAGTCTGGGAGTCTCGTAGGGAGGGTTCAGCAGCCGTGCTGATTTTGCTTTTTATCCTGCGGACAGTCTGCCAGGGTTTCGCGGACAGTCCGCCCCTGGCGCGGACAGTCCGGCACCCCCAGCCCGGACAGTCCGCGAATCGGCTGTAGGTTCTGGTTTAGTGCATTTGCTCTCCTAGCTTTTGCGCTTCGCTTCCGGACTTCTCGTTTGCTCCTAGAGTTCACCTAGGAACCTCTCTACATATCTTTGCTACTCGTTCGCATTGGTATTTGGAGGAATCCCGACGTAGCCCTCTATCTACGTTTGGGAGTGGTCTTTTAGGCACGAACTTGACTCAGGGTTTTTGAGAGTTTTGGTTTGCTCTCTTGTGTGGTGCCTCGCTGTGATCCTAGGGATCATCCACTCTCTTTCCAAGGGTCGTGGGCTTCACGTTTGAGTCCGGCGCTTTTGGGGTTGATTTTATTGGGACAGAGGCCGTAATTTCTGAGAAGAAATTTTAGGCTCCCATTCACCCCCCCCCCCTCTGGTCGCCTTGCTATAGCATTTTCGGTCCTTCAATTGGTATCGGAGCCAGTTAAGGATCTCTCTACCTTAACCGGTTCCGGATCCGCGAAGGCGACCTTTTGAGAGCGGTTGTGTTTCCGACTTTGCTTGTCGAGGTGTTGAGCTTGTGTTTTGGCTAACACTAACGGTGCTTTTGAAGATGGCACCAATTTCTTCTTCCAGTGTGTCTTTGTCCTTAGGTTTGAGTCTTGGTCATGCGACCGAGGACGACACTTTGGCAAGAAGAAGGAGTACGGCTCTTGAGGCAGAACGCGAGGTGGATGCTTTGCTGGGCTTCCTAGGAGATGATGAGCATTCAACGGAGGATCGTATACGTGAACTTGGCATGGCCAAGAAAGGTATTCTTGCTGCTTGTCTTGGGATTTTATCCCAACAATTTGAAGCTTGTTGTGATGATAACTTGAGATATGATGAGCTTTGTGATACCTTACATAGAAAGATCAAGAAGTTGAAATGCTCCATTGCTAGGTTAAAATGTGGCCTTTTTCATTGGAAGTCTAGTGCATCTTTACCTTGCACCTCTTGTAGTGACATGGTTAGGAAGAATAATGAGCTATGCTTTTCGCTTGCTAGCTTAGAATCTGAAAATGAAATATTGAAATCAAATGCTTCCATACCATGTCTTGTTTGCTTTGACTTGCGCAAGGACCTTGTTTATGCTAAATCTGAAATAGCCTTGCTTATGTCAAAAGCTTCTTTACCATGTGGTTCTTGTGAGTTTTTGCATGCTGAAATGGATAAATTAAAATTGACTCACACCACATGTGTAGATGAACTTGAGCATGCTAGGGCTGAAATTATTGAGATAAATGCTAGGCCTTGTAGCTTGTGCTCTTTGAATAAAAATGCTTGCCTTACTTCTTGTGCTATTCATGATTCTTTGCTCGATGTGAATGGTGATGTTCCTTCCACCGATTTCATGTGCACATCATGCATTGATTTAGAAAAAGAAGTTTTGGCTTTGAAAGTTTTGCGCGATGATATGAGCGCCAAGTTGATTGAGCACAATGATATGAGTGCCAACCTTGAAAAAGAAAATGAACTCTTGCGTACCACTTATGCCGAGTGCATTAGGGAGGAGATGGAAAATTTGAAAAACACTCCTTGTGGTATTTGTGATCGCCTCATGTTTGAAAATGAGGTTTTAGCTAAAAGATGCAAGAGTCTTTGTGCTAAGTCTTTTGAGTCACACATTTCTTGCAACTCCGATGTTGATTTTTCTAAGTCTGTATCTTTGCAACCAGAGTTGAGTTCTTGTGTTGCGCGTGAGTCTTTTGACGTTAGCACTAGTGTCAAGGTTTCAGATAGCTCTTTCATAGCTACTCCTAACCTTGTTGGTTCTTCGAGTGATGTCCAAGGGACTTCTCTTGACAAGGGTGCTTCTCACATTTTTGGGACTCATGTTCCCAATCCGATTTATCATTGCACCTTTTGCAACAAGGATGGACATTCATTCGATTTTTGTTTCTGCCGTGTCAAACACGAGCGACGTATTCGAGCTAAGGCTTTTAGGAAGCCGCGTAGCCTTTCCCATGGCACGTGTGCTCCTAGTGTTGGCACCAAGTTAGTTGTTGATGCTTCTTGTTCTAAGTCCCAAGGGACTTCTCACTTGTCGGAGAATGGTGTGCCTTCCAGTAGGCCTTTGTACCATTGCTCTTTTTGTGAGAAAGATGGGCATCAGGAAAGCTTTTGCTATCGGCGTGCCAAACGCTTGCGCCAAGCTCGCTCTTCTAGGAAGTTGGTGGTTCATAGCCCTTCTCATGGCATGAATGCTTGTGCTCCTAGTAAGAAGCCCCTCTTTGTTGATGGGTTTTATGATTCCTTTTCTAGTGGGATAGGTCATGGTCATGGACATGCTTCTACTGCTTCTTCTCTTGGTCCACGTCATGCTTCTCATGGTGCATCTATTAGTTCTTCTACAAAAACCTTGGAAGATGTTTGCCTCTTTTCCTGTGGTACAACTCGTTCTTCTCCTCGAGTTGTCCTTTTGAGGAATGCTTTCAAGGGTGTTTCACAATTGCATTTGAACCAACATTTGCATCATGCTAACCCACATGATAAGTTGAGATTTGTGACCAAGTCCTGGATTCCCAAGTACATGCTTGCTAACCCTTCGGGATCCAAGACTCGGGTTATAGTGTCCTCTTGTGATATGAGGACGCGGGGTGGAGAACATGCGCCTGATGGAGCTTGATCTTTTAGATGTGATCAAGATTTGATGGTTCTCTACACCCCGCATAGATTTGCCTCCAAAGAGGCTTTTGTTATCTAGTGAGCCTTCATATTCACTCATACTCTGTACATCCATGATTTATGTCTTGTGGTATGAGATGGTTCTTCATGTGCTCACTTGTATAGTCCTTGCATGTACATTTTTCTTTTGTGTCATGTTTCGTTTACTCTAGCATGTGCTATCTCTTGTATATCATGTCATGCTAGCTTTGTGTACAGCTTTGGTGGTTAATCCACTTTTCTTGCTAGTTGGTGATCCTTATGAACATTATGCCATGTTTTACCTTATTTCTCCATGAGCTTGATTTGTAGTGGTATGGTGTTCATTAGGTATCACCTTTCAGGTGCTAGTTTTGTGTAGCTACACGTACCCTGTTGATATGATTAGTTTGAGCACTAGCTTTTCCACAATTTTATCATGTTACATGCTTTTGGATCTATTGCTATCATTATCTTGCATTGTAGCATGTGTTGAGGTTTAGGCTGTGTTTGGGTTGATCATGTTTTTAGGTTGCATTTTGCTATATAGTGCTTTATCCTGTTTTGCATGGTAGTCTTGACTAGTTTGAATTCAGATCTCCTTTGCGGTATCATTCATAGGTAGACCTCTTTTGTTGAGAGCTTACCTTATGCTTTTATGTGACTAACCGTTTTCGTGGAGACCTTGAGGTCACACTGGACGAGACAACGCCTTGTGTTTCTTCTGCTTTTGAGTGTGCAGGAGAACATGAGCCTGGAGAGAGCATTTCAGCTCACGGACCCGATCCCACTTCTTCCACGACTTGGGGTTCCGTTCGAGCAGTTCTCCAGCGAGCACTAGCTGCACCTGTGCGAGCGACAGCATCAGGCGAGGGGGAGACGACTTCGGCGAGGCAGGTGCCCCGAAGATTTCAGCAGATTCAGGCGTCCCTCCAGTATCACACCAGCAGGTGGACATGCATATCATGAGGTACCCCGACACACTTCTGAGTTCGATTTCTGGTACTCTTCTTCTCCGACCCCTTTCTGCTGTGTGG
The DNA here is from genome assembly GCA_009763385.1 of Coix lacryma-jobi var. lacryma-jobi. Lineage (NCBI taxonomy): Eukaryota > Viridiplantae > Streptophyta > Magnoliopsida > Poales > Poaceae > Coix > Coix lacryma-jobi. Next base: position 109,938,680 of record CM019827.1, on the reverse strand, counting down.
TCTTTTCGATGTGGATTTTGCTGGCTGTCGCTTGAGAATTTCTTGGCTCTTTATTTGTGTCTTTGGTGCGTGTTTCCCTTTTAGTTGGGGAAGCATTTTGCTTGTTGTTTCTTAGTTGGGCTTCTCCGATACCCTTTTGTTTTGGGTTTTCCTTTGTAGGCTAGTTGTGCTTTGGTCTTTGATAGACTAGCTTTTGCATGCATTTCATCATGTACATCTTGCATTTTAGAGCTTCATGTTTAGAGCAATGAGAATGAGGTTATGCTCTCTTTGGTATGCCCTGTTTATTCATGATGATGCTTGTATCTTAGGCTCTTTTTGATCACTTGATACATGTTATGAGCTAAGCTATTTTTGCAAATGGTGAACTTGAATAATCAACTGTGAAACCTTTAATTTGTTCACCATTGAGATTGGCAACTAGCATGGGTAGGATGTGTTGAGATCACTTGTGCTATCTTTTGTATGCTAGGTTGCTATGTCTCTTGCACTGAGTCATTCATTTGCTTGGTTTGATCATGTTTACCTTGTGCTTAAAATTTGAACCAAGTCTAAGTGAAATGAAAAGATCGAGATGGGATTGCATGTGTCAGCACCTCACGGTATCGAGACTGTTTCTCATTGCACATTTGAGTTAAACTTGAGCCGTGTAGTGTAAGACCGAAACCGGTGCTTTAAGCTTCCGATTGCTTTTCTTGCATAGGCTTAGCCCGGTTGAAAAGTTAGGCAATGACCATGCTTTCAACCTCTCGCAATAACATGCTGAATTTAAACTTGTGTAATTTCATCGCTGCAACTCCGATTAAAATCTGAAATCACAAGTCTATGTTTCATTCTATAGCATGATGATTGAACCTTGCTAGGGGTAGTTCACCTTGTATACTAGAGTTAGCACTTGATCGATTTCCTGTCTATTCTTGCTAAGTGCTATTTTAGTGGTGAACACCTTTTCGAATGGCTTAGAACTGCTCATATGCTTAATTGCTCATATTTCGTATTCATTTGATCAGTTTGAGCCTTTGCTAGCATTTGTATTGGTTGCTAAAGTTTCAGGGCAGCACCCTTTTGAGCATCTTTTTATTCTGATTGCTATACACTTGAAGTTGTTGCATTATGCATATCATGCATTTTTAGCTTAGTGTACATACCCCCAGCTCCGATACACTCTGTGGTCACGTTCAGTGCTTTTCATCGCCCCCATATGCTTTTGGTTGATGACTTGTCTTTTATTTTGTGTCAACTTTGTGAAAAATATCAAAACCCCTCAGCATGTTCCCTTTTGTCAAGGGGGAGAAGCTGTTAGCAAAGGGGGAGTTTGTGTGTTGGCGCAAAAGGGGAGAGTGATGCATTTTGGGGAGAGCATTGAGCTAGGGGGAGTTTAGCTTTTTTATGTTTTTCTTCAATTGGTATAGCTCTTTTATGTGTTTCAATTGGTATCCATCTTTTGGCATGGAATGCAATTGGTGTCATGAGCTTTGTTGCATAGCTTTTGTATATGCGGATACATGGGTGTATGCCGGGTCTCTGAGTGATGAGTGATTGTCAACTGGGATGATGCGCATGTTCTTTGGCTTGTGTTGTGCAGGTGTCGAGCACGGAGACAGTGATCAGAGGCAAGGTGAAGGTCAAGTAGAGACGTGCCGTGCCGATGGACCGAGAGTGGCGAAGGGCGGACGTGAGGCTTGGACTGAGGGACCGCTGGCCCGAGGATCAGCTGTGGTGGCTGGCAGCCTGGGACAGCGACGAGCGAAGACTTGCGGTCATGTGTTGCCTGAGTCATGGACTTGGGGACACGTGTCGGTGGACGGGGTGCACGGGCGGTGCATCCCATCTACAGCTTCGGTTTGGTGGTAGAGCCAGGGAAAAACCATCGGGTGGACGGTTTCCAGGTTTGGGCCTCAAAACCTGGGCGCGGATGGTTTCCGAGTTTGGCCACAAAACTCGGGCTGAGGACGGTTTCCAGGTTTGGGCCTCAAAACCTGGGTGCTGCGGGTTTGCTGAGTTTGGGCCACAAAACTCAGGCTTGGTGGGCTGGTTTCCCGGTTTGGGCCTCAAAACCGGGGGTTGGCTGTGAAGGCTGGTTTCCCGGTTTGGGCCACAAAACCGAGGGTGCGACGTCCAGGAAAGGACGCGGAGCGGTGGCGGCACGTGGCGGCAATCAGGAGGTTGCGTCGAGGCAACGCTACGAGTTGTGCGGGCGTGGTCGTCGGATCTACCTACCACTGAGTTGGTCCAGAATAACCTTAGGGTTTAGCTGGTTCGCTCTGTAAGTAGAGAGGGGTAGAATAGGAATAGAGTAGGAATTAGGAATAGGTTAAGTAGGGGGAGACACCCTCCTCCCCAAATATCTCAGTCATTTGCTCTTTTGCTTCTAGGTTTTCCTGCTCTCCCTCTCCCCTCCTGTAGCGAACCTGAGATCCACAGAGAAGAGAATAATACTTCTGTGTTCATGAGATTTTGAGGAAGTGAGGCCGTATCCTCACTGTTGTAGCGTGTGGTAGCCACACGGTTGCAATTTCGTGGTTGTGATTCGCGTTTTGTTCGTGTTCTTCGTGGAATCCTTTTTCTCCACGTTTTTCCCATCGCTCGATCTCTCTACTCGGTTCATCTTTTTGCAAATCCGTTTGAACGAAGTTATCCTAGGTCGTGAGGCACTTCTTTCCACCGAAGGAATTCTCCTCTAACCTCACTGTCTAGGAGATCGATCGATTTTCGTTTCGGGTCAAGTTTTTCTCCCCTCCCCCGAATTTCTTCTATTCATCGATTCGGAGATAGGTTCGAGCCATGATCTCTTAGAGATAGCTCACTATCCTCCTTGTGACTCTTCTCACCAAGTTTGATCCCTAGAGGATTTGTTTTGGGTGAGATAGAGTCGAATCGGTGAACGATACGTGCAGTTTCGTGGTGACCGGACGCGTCCGGTGGTTGATTATCCTCAGCGGTTTCACTGATATTGACCGGACGCACCACTTATCAGTGACCGGACTCGCTCGTGACACTGTTCCTCGTGTGTTCTTTTGTTGACCGGACGCTGGGCACTTTGACCGGACGCTCCATCTCCGAGAGTCCGGTCCAACTCAGAGAGCTCCGAAATCGGCTCTGGTCCGACCGGACGCGTCCGGTGCTCACAGACCGGACGCAGGCCAGAGTCCGGTCGAGTTCAGTTTGCGCTGTTTTGTCCGCAGCTTGTTCGTTCATTGTCGGATTTGGTTTCCGTCTTTTGCGTTGGCTTTCTAGAGTTGTGTAGTGTCCCGCTATGCTTCTCGGAAGCATCCACCCTACATCTAGGGTCGTGGACACTAGCAAGCTCTAGGGTTTGATTTTGGGGTTGATTCTTAGGACAGTGGCTACTAGTTTCCGAAAGGAAAATTTGAAGTTCCCATTCACCCCCCCCCCTCTGGTCGCTTTCTGGTTGCTTCTCGGTCCGTCAATTGGTATCAGAGCGGGTTAAGGATCTTCCACCTTAGCCGGTTCCAGATCCACAGAAGGCGACATGGATCACGGCGTGGGCAAACCGCCGTTCTTTGATGGGACGAACCATGCGTATTGGAAGATACGCATGTCGGCCTATCTCCAGAGCATGGGCTCTTCTGTTTGGGAGATTTGCAACAAGGCCAATTACGTTGTTCTGGCTGCTCGTGTCTCTCAGCTTCAGATCGATGAGCACGAAGCCAATAGCCGGGCGCATAACGCTTTGTTCTCCTGTCTGAGCTTGTCTGAGTTTGATCGCGTTTCTCACCTCCCCACGGCTCGTGAGATTTGGGCGACCCTCATGCACTTCCATGAGGGAACCACTCAAGTCAAATCCCATCTCTACGAGTCGCACAAGCGGGAGTATGAGAACTTTCGACATATGCCTGGCGAGAGCAAAGAAAGTTTATTCGCTCGCTTTCAGGTCATTGTCAACAAGATGAGAGCGAACAAGGAGTTGTTGCCTTTTGACGATCATGAGAGGGCTTTGAAGCTTTTGCACACTCTTGATCGGTCGGTGTGGGACTCAAAGGTTCAGGCGATCATCGAATCGTCTAACTATGAGACCCTCACTTGCGACGAGCTCTTTAGTAAGCTCAAGTCTAGTGAGATTGACGCCATGTCGAGGGCTTCCTATGAAAATCCTTCCGGCCCGACTATGGCTTTGGTTTCTGGCTCTTCTGCTAACCCCTCTGGAGGATTTGCACTCTCTTCACTCTTTTCTGTCACAGATTACCAGCTGGAGTCTTTGGGGGATGACGAGTTGGCAATGCTCGCCAACCGGTTCTCGCGGTTCCACAACAACCGCATGAACCGTCGCCACGGAGGAGGACGCTCAGGATGCTACGAGTGCGGTGACCCCGACCACTTCATCGCCAACTGTCCCAAGAAGAAGAACACATGTGGGAAGGGTGATCATGGGCACAAGTACGACTCTGGCAAGCGCAAGGAGAAGTACGTCCCCGCGAGGCACAAGTGGAGGGGCGGCTTCGACAAGGAGTACATCAAGAAGAAGTACTTGGAGAAGGCCCAGGCTGAGCAGCGAGCGTTCTTCGCCACGCTCAGCGACGTCGACGGCTCGGAGGACGACTCCGCTTGCTCAAGCGATGACGAGTCCGAGAAGAAGAAGAGGATCGAGGACAAGCGGAACGGTCTCTGCTTCTTCGCCGACGATGACGGCTTCTGCACCATGGCCCTTGGTGATGAGGTCGACGGCAAGCTGGAGCACACTCCTCAGGACGACGACGACGACACCTCCCAGGTATCTCTCACCCACGATGAGCTTTCTGCTGAGGTTGAGAAGCTTACTGCCGCGCTCCTTAGTCAGGATAAGTTGCTTAGGCGTGCCGCTAGAGAGCGCAAGGAGTTTAGGCAGAAGTGGGAGGACACGGTGAGGGAGCTTGAGTTTGCCAAGTCCACCGTGGTCGTGTCTGAGGAGGCCGAGTGTGAGATGTGCACCACGCACATGACTGACCTTCTCACTTTGAGAGGTAAGTGTGCTGCGTTGGTAGGAGAGGTGGATGAGCTGAAGGCTAGACCTTCTCTGTTGGGTGCATGCAAGACTTGTCCTGTCTTCCAATCTGAGTTGGCAGAGAAGAATGCCAAGATTGTGTCTCTTGAAGAGGCCAACTCAGGTAGCACTTGTGTGGCTAGGTGTGCTCTCTGTGAGGGTTTGGAGATGGAGATAGCCAATGTGAAGCATGACAAGATGCAAACCGAGGAGGAAAACACATACCTTCGGACCATCTTGTCATTGGTGTCTTGTGGTAAGCCGTAGCTCGGGATGATGATTCCCAATTCAAGCGAGCTGCTGGAGGTCCTGGTGTAGGTTTTGCTCCGGGTGTTGATCTTTCTGCTTTTGGGAAGATTGGAGAGTCGAGTGGTTTGAACCCGAGTGAGAAGCCCAACTCCACCACTACTCCCAAACTTACCAAGCTTCCACCCAAAGAGCCTCTCAAGCCTAACACCAAGGATGGAGTGTTTGAGGAACCTCTGAGAGCTCTACCCAAGAACCAAGTGTGGCATCCCAAACCCAACCACCTGAAGAACAAGCTTGATGCGATGCCACCTATCCAGGAGGAGTGTTTGCCACAAAAGGGCAAAGTGATCCAAACCCACAACCGTGAGTACCAACAACCCCCTTTGAGAACGGTGAGGTACCATTGTGAGCATTGTGGGAGAGATGGACATTTGAGTGAGTTCTGCTTTCGGCGCAAGAGAGAGGCACGCCGTGCTACGGAGATGAACAATGCGGACATGTACCATCCTCTCCATGATGTACATGCGCCAAATGTTCAGAGACGTGCTGCTAGGCCCAGAGGTCCAGAACCTCAAATTCCCAGGCCTAGGCAGAGGATAGCTCCGAGGAGAGATGCTAGGCCTAGAGGTGCAGTGCCTCAAGTTTCTAGGCCTAGGCCACGTAGAGAGCGTGCCCGGCGGGAGCCTGCTGTAGTAGGCTATGGACCCCGTGGCGGTGGCTTTGTAGTTGAGCGCTTTCCCTCACCGCGTTTTGAGTATCGCGGTGAGCGTTCTTTCCCCAACGGACCACGTCTTTCTAAACGTGGTGATCGCTTCCTCCGTAGGTGTGCTAGGAATGGTTTTTCTGCTAACCGTTCTTTTGAGCAGCCGGCCCAACACTGGTATTCCCCTTACTTCACTAACCCTAGTGTTGGACCGTATGTTCACCCTATGTCTTTTTATTGATGTAGGTTAAATGATTGGAGAACGTTTGGTTGGTGGATTCCGGTTGTTCGAGGCACATGACCGGAAACGCCAAGTGGTTCTCCAGTCTTAGTCCAGTCGCCGGAAAGGAGTTTATCACCTTCGGCGACAATAGCAAAGGTAAAATGTTGTCTCGTGGGTCGGTGCGAGTTAATGAGCACTTTGTGTTGCGCGATGTTGCTCTTGTTTTTAACTTGCATTTTAACCTTCTTTCTGTTTCGCAACTCTTTGACGACGACTATGAGATTCGTTTTAAACCGAATCTCAGTCGTATTTTGGATCCTCAGGGCAATCTTGTGTGTTTGATTTCGCCCTTTGGAAAAGTCTTTCGTGCGGATTTCTCAGAGTCTTTTGGCACTTCTCGTTGTCTTGTGGCTGGACCTTCCTCCTCTGATCTTTGGAAGTGGCATAGGAGACTTGGACATTTGAGCTTCGACTTGCTTGCAAGGCTTAGTTCACTTGGCCTAATCCGAGGATTGCCCAAGTTGCATATGGAGAAGGATCTTGTTTGCCACTCTTGTAGACATGGGAAGATGGTTGCCGCTCCCCACCATCCAGTGACTCAGGTCATGACCAAGCGCCCTGGAGAGCTTTTGCACATGGACCTTGTTGGTCCGGCTCGGGTGAGCTCGGTTGGGGGGAAGTGGTATGTGCTTGTTGTTGTTGATGACTTTTTGAGATATTCGTGGGTCTTCTTTTTAGCTGAGAAGACCGAGACTTTATCCTTTGCTCGCAATCTGATTTTGCGTCTTCAGAATGAGTTCCCTTTGAACTCAATGCGAGCAATTCGGAGTGATAATGGTTCCGAATTCAAGAATTCGGATTTTGAGAAGTTTTGTAACTCCTTGGGTTTAGAGCATCAGTTTTCTTCCCCCTACACACCCCCTCAGAATGGTGTTGTAGAGAGGAAGAATCGGACCCTTGTAGAGATGGCCAGGACAATGCTCGATGAGCATAGGACTCCTAGGCGATATTGGGCCGAAGCCATGAGCACTGCATGCTACATTTCCAATCGCATTTTTCTCAGAGAGTTCCTGAAAAAGACTTCTTATGAGTTGTGTTTTGGAAAACTGCCCAAGGTGAGTTATTTTTGAGTTTTTGGTTGCCATTGTTTTATACTCAAAAAGGGCAACTTGGACAAGTTTGAGTCTCGTTCTTCTGACGATGTGTTTTTGGGTTATGGCACTCACACTAGAGCTTATCGTGTACTTAACCTTGACACTAACCGAGTCATGGAGACATCAGATGTCACCTTCGACGAGACCATGGTTTGTCCTTCTTCTCGTTTTGAGCGTGCAGGTGATCATGAGGTTGGCGAGCCTCTTTTCGATGATGAAGAAGAAGGTGCTGAAGGGATAGATGACCCAGCACCTCCTCCACTTGCTGTGCCGCAAGGAGCGGCTTCTACGACGACTCATGGCCCTGACACGTCTTCTTCCTGGGGGCCGTGGGATCCGCCACCCCGAGCGGTACCATTTGTACCCGGGGAGGCACCAGCTGCTGTTGAGGGGGAGGCCACTTCGGCAAGGGAGGCGCCACGACACATTCAGCGCCAGCACCCGCCTCAGCAGATGATCAGCAGCATCGACGAACGCGTCACCCGGTCAAGGCAAATCTCTCACTTTGCTCATTCTGCATTTGTTGCTGATTTTGAACCCCGGGATGTTGGACACGCTTTGACGGATCCGGATTGGGTCAATGCCATGCATGAGGAGCTTGAGAACTTTGAGAGAAATCGGGTTTGGGTTCTAGTGTCTCCACCTTCTGAGTGTCATCCAATTGGGACAAAATGGGTTTTCAAAAACAAACAGGGAGAAGATGGCCACGTTGTGAGAAACAAGGCCAGACTCGTAGCCCAGGGATATAGTCAGAAGGAGGGGATAGACTATGAGGAGACTTTTGCTCCTGTAGCTCGTTTGGAGGCGATTAGGATACTCTTGGCTTTTGCTGCATCCAATGGTTTCAAACTCTTTCAAATGGATGTCAAGAGTGCCTTCTTAAACGGCTACATAGAAGAGGAGGTATATGTTAGACAACCCCCCGGTTTCGAAAATCCCAAGTTTCCAAACCATGTCTTTAAACTTCACAAAGCTTTGTATGGTTTGAAACAAGCCCCTAGAGCCTGGTATGATAGGTTGAAAACCTTTTTGCTTGCTAAGGGTTTTAAAATGGGATGTGTAGACAAAACGCTCTTTCTCCTCAAGCAAGGCACTGATACTCTCTTGGTCCAAATTTACATGGATGATATCATTTTCGGTGGTTCTTCTCACGCTTTGGTTGCCAAGTTTGCAGATACGATGAGCAGGGAGTATGAGATGAGCATGATGGGCGAGCTGACGTTTTTCCTCGGGTTGCAAATCAAGCAATCCCGGGAAGGGACGTTCGTGCACCAGGGCAAGTACACCAAGGACTTGCTGAAGACGTTCGATATGGGTGAGGCCAAGCCTCTTCCAACACCCATGTCGACCACGACGGCCCTGGATGCGGACAAGGATGGAGAAGCTGTGGACAAGAAGGAGTATCGAAGCATGATCGGGTCGCTGCTCTACCTGACGGCGACACGCCCGGACATCCAGTTCGCGGTGTGTCTGTGCGCGCGCTTTCAGGCGTCGCTGCGCACTTCTCACCGTCAGGCGGTCAAGCGCATTTTTAGGTACCTTCATTTCACACCTGAGTTCGGGATTTGGTATTCAGCTTCCTCCACCCTCTCCCTTTGCGGTTATTCTGATGCCGATTTTGCTAGTTGTCGCATTGAGCGCAAGTCCACTTCTGGGACTTGCCAATTTATTGGTTCTTCTCTTGTATCGTGGTCTTCTCGCAAGCAGTCTAGTGTCGCCCAGTCTACCACAGAGGCTGAGTATGTTGTTGCGGCTAGCTGCTATTCCCAGTTGCTTTGGATGATGGCCACTTTGCGTGATTTTGGTCTGAGCTTTTCTCGTGTTCCTTTGCTTTGTGACAGCACGAGTGCGATTAGCATAGCTAAGAATCCCGTGCTTCACTCGAAGACCAAACACATAGATGTGCGCTTTCATTTCTGGCGAGACCACCAGGAGAAGGGTGATATCGACTTTCGCCATGTCGATACTCATCATCAATTGGTTGATATTTTCACCAAGCCTTTGGACGAATCAACCTTTAATCGGTTGAGGGGTGCACTTGGTGTGTGTTTCCCTTTTTAGATGGGGGAAACATTTTGATTTGTAAACTGACTTTTCACTTCTTTTTGTTTCTTCATTTGGTTACTTCTTGCATCTTGTTGCATACGCTTTTACATTCTGAGCTTCATGGATATAATCATTAGAATGTAATTATGCTCTGTGTAGTATATGCTCTGATGCTTTGTGTTGATACATGTAGCTTATGCTCCTTCTGATCACTGATACATATTATGAGCTGAGCTATTCTAAATGGTGAACTTGTTAATGAACTTAAAACCTGAAAATGTTCACCATCGAGATATGCAACTAGCCTGTGTAGAATATGTTGAAGTCACTCTCGTGCTTTTCATATATGCTAGGTTGCTATGTCTCTAGTTCTGAGTCTATCACTTGCTTGGTCTGTTCATATAATGTCTTTAATTTGAATCAAGCTAAGTGAATCAGAAAGATCGAGATGGGATTGCTTGTCAACACATCACAGTTTCGAGACTGTTTCTCATTGCACTTTGAGTTAAACTTGAGTTGTGTAGTGTATGACCGAAACTGTTGCTTTAAGCTTCGGATTGCTTCTGCATAGGCTTCGCACAGTTGAAAAGTTAGGCAAGACAAGCTTTCAACTTCTCGCACTCACATGCTGAAATTTAAACTTGTGTAATTTCACCACTGCAAACTCCGATTAACATTTGAAATCACAAGTATTTCCTTCAATTGGTATCAGCATGATGGTTGAACTTTGCTAGGGGTAGTTCACCTTGTATACATGCTTAGCATTTGTATGACTTCATGTCTATACTTGTCTAGTGCTATTTTGATGGTGACTCCTTTTTGGCTAAAATTGCTCACTTTGCTCATATGTTCATATTTCATATTTGGTGATCAGTTTGAGCCTTTGCTAGCATGTGTGCTTCAGTTGCATCATTGGTCTTATACTGTGTAGAGCATCTCTGCATTCTCCTGACTATATTTCTGAAGCTGCTAACTTGCATCTTGACACATATGCATTTTGGAAGGGGGGAGAGCTTCTCTTGTTGGCCTTTGTTGGTGCCTTTGCTGAGGGGGAGAACTTTCACTTGATTAGTGCATTTTCAACTAAGGGGGAGAAATTGCAAATCATATGCTTCCTGGGTGTTCAACTAGGGGGGGGGCTTTCATTAAGGGGGAGAAAATTTTCAAATCTTGTGCTTCCCATGTTGGACTTAGGGGGGCTTTCCTGGTTGAAAGCACTATTCGAGGGGGAACTTTGCTGCTTCTTGTTGGCCATAAGCCATTGGTATCGAGCTTTCTTTGCTAGTTGTGTTGAGCCTCTGTGCCTCTGTCTTGAGGGACTAGCATTTGCTTTGATTTCTCATTTAGTGTCGAGCTCTCTTTCTGGAGTTTCTCAATTGGTATTTGCTAGCGGTGTTGAGCCTGTTCTACCTCTTCTTGAGGGCTAGCTTTGCTTTGCTTGGTTGCGTCGAGTCGTTGCCCATGTCTTTGGGAACCAAGTTGTCTTTGCTTCTTCCACTTGACCTTCTTCGGCTTTGCTATGCTTTTGGGTCATTTGGTTGAGTTCTATCTTCTCCTTCCTTCCTTCTTCTACTCCGATATGATTTGTGTTGGTAGTTGACAATGCACTCATCAAGGGGGAGATTGCGGATACATGGGTGTATACCAGGTCTCTGAGTGATGAGTGATTGTCAACTGGGATGATGCGCATGTTCTTTGGCTTGTGTTGTGCAGGTGTCGAGCACGGAGACAGTGATCAGAGGCAAGGTGAAGGTCAAGTAGAGACGTGTCGTGCCGATGGACCGAGAGTGGCGAAGGGCGAACGTGAGGCTTGGACTGAGGGACCGCTGGCCCGAGGATCAGCTGTGGTGGCTGGCAGCCGGGGACAGCGACAAGCGAAGACTTGCGGTCATGTGTTGCCTGAGTCGTGGACTTGGGGACACGTGTCGGTGGACGGGGTGCACGGGCGGTGCATCCCATCTACAGCTTCGGTTTGGTGGTAGAGCCAGGGAAAAACCATCGGGTGGACGGTTTCCAGGTTTGGGCCTCAAAACCTGGGCGCGGATGGTTTCCGAGTTTGGCCACAAAACTCGGGCTGAGGACGGTTTCCAGGTTTGGGCCTCAAAACCTGGGTGCTGCGGGTTTGCTGAGTTTGGGCCACAAAAACTCAGGCTTGGTGGGCTGGTTTCCCGGTTTGGGCCTCAAAACCGGGGGTTGGCTGTGAAGGCTGGTTTCCCGGTTTGGGCCACAAAACCGGGGGTGCGACGTCCAGGAAAGGACGCGGAGCGGTGGCGGCAATCAGGAGGTTGCGTCGAGGCAACGCTACGAGTTGTGCGGGCGTGGCCGTCGGATCTACCTACCACCGAGTTGGTCCAGAATAACCTTAGGGTTTAGCTGGTTCGCTCTGTAAGTAGAGAGGGGTAGAATAGGAATAGAGTAGGAATTAGGAATAGGTTAAGTAGGGGGAGACACCCTCCTCCCCAAATATCTCAGTCATTTGCTCTTTTGCTTCTAGCTTTTCCTGCTCTCCCTCTCCCCTGCTGTAGCAAACCTGAGATCCACAGAGAAGAGAACAATACCTCTGTGTTCATGAGATTTTGAGGAAGTGAGGCCATATCCTCACTGTTGTAGCGTGTGGTAGCCACACGGTTGCAATTTCGTGGTTGTGATTCGCGTTTTGTTCGTGTTCTTCGCGGAATCCTTTTTCTCCACGTTTTTCCCATCGCTCGATCTCTCTACTCGGTTCATCTTTTTGCAAATCCATTTGAACCAAGTTATCCTAGGTCGTGAGGCACTTCTTTCCACCGAAGGAATTCTCCTCTAACCTCACGGTCTACGAGATCGATCGATTTTCGTTTCGGGTCAAGTTTTTCTCCCCTCCCCCGAATTTCTTCTATTCATCAATTTGGAGATAGGTTCGAGCCATGATCTCTTAGAGATAGCTCACTATCCTCCTTGTGACTCTTCTCACCAAGTTTGATCCCTAGAGGATTTATTTTGGGTGAGATCGAGTCGAATCGGTGAACGATACGTGCAGTTTTGGGGTGACCGGACGCACGCATCGGGCTGACCGGACGCGTCCGGTGGTTGATTGTCCTCAGCGGTTTCACTGATATTGACTGTACGCACCACTTATCAGTGACCGGACTCGCTCGTGACACTGTTCCTCATGTGTTCTTTTGTTGACCGGACGCTGGGCACTTTGACCGGACGCTCCCTCTCCGAGAGTCCGGTCCAACTCAGAGAGCTCCGAAATCGGCTCTGGTCCGACCGGACGCGTCGGGTGCTCACAGACCGGACGCAGGCCAGAGTCCGGTCGAGTTTAGTTTACGCTGTTTTGTCCGCAGCTTGTTCGTTCATTGTCGGATTTGGTTTCCATCTTTTGCGTTGGCTTTCTAGAGTTGTGTAGTGTCCAGCTGTGCTTCTCGGAAGCATCCACCCTACATCTAGGGTCGTGGACACTAGCAAGCTCTAGGGTTTGATTTTGGGGTTGATTCTTGGGACAGTGGCTACTAGTTTCCGAAAGGAAAATTTGAAGCTCCCATTCACCCCCCCCCCCCTCTTGTTGCTTTCTGGTTGCTTCTCGGTCCGTCAGTATATAGGCTTGCTTTCAGGGGGAGTCGTTTTTGTCTTGCTGCTTCTCCGCGTGCTCCGAGTGTTTGTGCTCCATTTAGTGTTGAGCTTCGCTTGTGGTTTTTCTCAGTCGGTATCGAGCCTGCTAGTCGTGTTGAGCCGTTTTGCCTGTCTTGAGGGACTAGCAGTTTTTGCTTGGTATTTTCGATTTGTATGGAGCCTTCAGCTAGTTGTGTCGAGCCACTTTTGCCTCTATCTTGAGGAACTAGCTGACTTCACCAATTTTTGGTTGATTGTGATTGATATCGAGTCTGCTAGTTGTGTTGAGCCTCTGTGCCTCTATCTTGAGGGACTAGCAGTTTTGCATTCTAATGCATTGTTTCAGCCTCAATTGGTATCGAGCCTTGAGCTAGTGGTGTTGAGCCATTTTCTGCCTCTTCTTGAGGGCTAGCTCATTTTTGACTTGGTTGCGTCGAGCCGTTGCCCATGTCTTTGGGAACCAAGTTTTTCGCTCTGTGTGATCGAGTTTTGCTCTTTGTTGAGTTGTTGCTCCGATCCCTTGCTTGGTTGCGTTGAGCCATTGCCCATGTCTTTGGGGACCAAGTTATGTTCATTCCAAATTGCCCCCCTCTTTAGCATTTCTTTGGTGTTTGGGCATTTGAATGGATAATCTTCTCATGACAAGTGACCTTGTTATTTACCCTTCTATGGCTTTTGATCACTTGAATGAGATTTTTGGTTTTGGTATCTCAAACCATCTCTTATGCCTAGTTTTTGTCAATTCAATCATCAAGGGGGAGAAAGAGAAAGAGAAAGAGAAAAAGGGGGAGAAATCTCAACCCAAGTGAACCCAAGTGGATAAGTACCTTGGTTTCTTTTGTGATGATTGTTTGACAAATTATTTGAGATTGGTTTTCAAGTACCTGTTTGGGATTTCATGAAACTCTTGTTTTATCTTGACTCTTCGGTTGTGTGGAGGCTTTGCCCGCTTTTCCCGTTTCGTTCGGGACCGAGAGCTTTTATTTGAGTTTTCATGATCCTTCCTCATCTCAAGTAGCCTTGTGTTTGCTTTTGCTTGGCTTTTGGGCACTTGAATGAGGCTTGCCTTCAAACCCTTCCTTTTTGGTTTTATTGTTAGTCAATGCATTCATCAAGGGGGAGATTGAGAACATATATGATGAATGATTGACTTTGATGAGGAAGGTTTGAGGCTTTTCCCGGTTTAGTCCATATATCTATGCGCTTAATGTTTATGACTAACCGGTGGCGTTGAGTTGTGGTGTTTACCGTGTTGGTGTGCGTGTGCGACATGTGTCTCTTGGCTGTGTTGATGTGCAGGTGTGGAGCTTGGATACAGTGGTCAATGGCGAGGTGAAGGTCAAGTAGAGACGTGACGTGTCGACGGACCAGGAGCGGTGAAGGATGGGCGTGTCGTGCGGCGGACGTGCCATGCCGATGTACCCAGAGCGGTGAAGGGCGGACGTGAGGCTTGGACCGACGGACCGGAGGGCCAGAGGACCACTGTGGTAGCTGGCACGTGGCATCGGTGAGCGCGAGCACATGGGGATGTGCGATGCATCGGCCGAGTCGGGAGGAAGACGTGGCGTCGTGACACTTGGCGGGAGGTCGGACACGGGCTTGCGTGCGGCGCAAGTGCCGTCGGCCGAGTCAAGGAGGATGGCGAAGGCGTTGTGCCCAGCGTGGAGGCTGGACATGCATCGGCATCGGTGCCGGTGGTCGGGGTGTGCGAACCACATCCCGTCTACGGCGCGGGTTCGGTAGCTGAGCCTCAAAAGGCTACCATCGACGGTTTCCAGGTTTGGGCCTCAAAACCTGGGGTGGCCGGTTTCCGAGTTTGGGCCTCAAAACTCAGCGAGGACGGTTTCTAGGTTTGGGCCTCAAAACCTGGGCTCACGGGTTTCCGAGTTTGGGCCTCAAAACTCGGGCTGGCGGGTTTACCGGTTTGGGCCTCAAAACCGGGGGTTGGTCCAAAAGGACGGTCGACGCGTGGCGGCGTGGAGAGGCTGGCGCGGCGGCGAAGCTATCCACGAGGAAGGCACTGTGGTCGACGTGACGGCACGTGACGACATCAGGGAGGTCGCGTCGAGGCGAAGCTACCGGATGTGCGGGCGTGGCCGTCGGATGAAGATTGACCGGACTGGACGGTTTTACCCCTGGGGGGTATTTGGGTTGAGTGCTTAATGTAAGGGTGTTTTGGTCTTCGGACGTGCGCCTATATATATGAAGGGGGCTGCTAGGGCAGCCGTATCCTTGGAAGTTCTTGGTGGTGTCTCTCTCATTTTGTTCCTGTGAGAGAAGGCTAGGGTTAGGGAGAGTTGGCTCTTGTTCTTGAGCTTTTTGCCATCCAAGCTTTGTGTTGCTAGGATTGGCTTGTTCTACTCTACCCTCACGAACAAGTAGATCGGGCCGAAATCGTTTTTGTTCTTCGTTCTTCCCCTTTTCTAGTGTTCTTCGGATTTCTCATGGTTGAGTTGGATTGAAGCGATGATATCCTAGGATTAGCTTCCCAACACATAGAAGAACACTTGGGAGAAGTTTGGTTGCAGCCCCGTTCGATTTGGTGAAGATCCGATCGATTTTGGTTTTGTCCCGTGGCGTTTTTGGGGTCTCTGGTCATTGGCGGACTGTCCGGCCCCCCAGTGGCGGACTGTCCGGCCATCGGGCTCGGCCAGACCAGAACAGCGCAGCGCGCACTGCTCACGGTCACTTTGACCGGCGGACAGTCCGCCGTATAGGGCGCGGACAGTCCGCGAGTCGCGCAGGGGTTTGCAGCAGTGTTGCTGTCTTTGCAACTTGGTCGGCGGACAGTCCGCCGTACAGAGGCGCGGACAGTCCGGGAGTCTCGCAGGGAGGGTTCAGCAGCCGTGCTGATTTTGCTTTTTGACCTGCGGACAGTTCGCTAGGGTTTCGCGGACAGTCCGCCCCTGGCGCGGACAGTCCGGCACGCCCAGCCCGGACAGTCCGCGAATCGGCTGTAGGTTCCGGTTTAGTGCATTTGCTCTCCTAGCTTTTCCGCTTCGCTTCCGGACTTCTCCTTTGCTCCTAGAGTTCACCTAGGAACCTCTCTACATATCTTTGCTACTCGTTAGCATTGGTATTTGGAGGAATCCCGACGTAGCCCTCTATCTACGTTTGGGAGTGGTCTTTTAGGCACGAACTTGACTCAGGGTTTTTGAGAGTTTTGGTTTGCTCTCTTGTGTGGTGCCTCGCTGTGATCCTAGGGATCATCCACTCTCTTTCCAAGGGTCGTGGGCTCCACGTTTGAGTCCGAAGCTTTTGGGGTTGATTTTATTGGGACAGAGGCCGTAATTTCTGAGAAGAAATTTTAGGCTCCCATTCACCCCCCCCCCCCCCTCTGGTCGCCTTGCTATAGCATTTTCGGTCCTTCAATCCCCCGCAGAAGCCCACCCTGGGTAACAAGGTACGTCGTAGGACCTCGTTGAGGATCCGAGTCATAGGGGTTGAAAGGTCCAAATTGGCCAGAGGGGGGGTGAATAGCCTAATTAAAAATCTACAAAATCACTTAGACAAACACTATTAGTATAACAAATGACGAAGCTTTTTGTGCTAGCCTAATAGTGTGTTGCAAGCCACCTATCCAACAATTCTATCTAATATTTCTATGTCACACAGACGACTAGAGCTAGTATATAATACGGAATAGACAATCTAACTCTAGCACAAGTATGAGCGAGTTAAAGTAGGAAAGACAAGTATGCGCTAAGATAAACTAAGTGAACTAATCACAACTAGCTACACAATGTATATGGTAAAAGATATACAACAAGAGTTAGTATCTACACAAATGAAATAGCTCAAAGTAGATACACAAAGTAAATGAGCTAGATAGTGGTGGTTTCACCAAGCCAATCACCGGCGAATACTTGTGAAGCCAATCACCAAAGATGTGAATATGAAGACCAATCACCAAGATGGAGAAGCAATCACAATAAGCACGCGGGACACAAAGATTTATCTCGAGGTTCACGTGCTTGTCGGCCGTAAGTGCAATCAAGCCCTAAGTGAGTTTTGGTAATGTTGACCACATAATTAAAGGACTAATGGTTGTGACAAGTGCTTTGACAGTGTAACATTTACCATGGGTGCAAAGGATCAAAGGAGGAGACCCCCAACTGCATGGATGGCTTGCAATGGCTCTAAGAGCTAGTTTAAATCATTTTATATGTTGAATTTGAGTTATAAGACAAGCCGGACTATCAAGGGGGATACTAATAGTGGACTGGGTGGAACCAAGTGCTCAAAACACCATGCACATCTCATATTATCCCAGCCACAAACAGCCAGCCAATCTGAATTCCTATCTGTTCTGGCGCGCACGGAACCTCCGCGCCTAACACGGAGGCTCCGGGGACTGTTTAGTCTAGACCGTTTTGTGGGTGTCGGTGGGAGTAATTATACTCTTCCCTTAGCCCCCAACGGTCAACTCTTGAACTCTCTGACCCTCACTCATCCTCACGAACAAAAAAGCTCTCTCTCTCCCAAGCTTAGTGCTCCAGCTCCCTTGCTCAGATCTGTATGATTCCTTGAGGGAGTTGAATCTAGAGAGTGTGAGGTAGCTGAAGAATATCCTTCTCCTCGTTCTTGTGCACTTGGTGAACCCGTGGCCGCTTGGTGTGTTCGTTACTCTTGGAGCTTGGCTCCTAGGCGGCTAGTGGTCGTCGGGTAGCTCCCAACTTCGTTGTGGCTGAGCACCGGAACATTTGTATTACCCTCTATGACTTAGTGGAAACCTCTAATCTATTGCCTTGGTGATAGGTTGGAGAACAGGAGCGAGTTGCAAGAGACTCCATAGCCTTTATGGCTAACCTCAACAACATGGATGTAGGTCAGCCTTTGTGGCGAACCGAACCACGGGATACATCCTCGTGTCTCTTGTGATTGTGTTTGTTGCTCCTATTACTTGTGATTTGAATTGATTTCTAGGGATTGCATTCGATACGTGAAGTTATCATCCTCTAGGTGCAACCGACTGTTTGGATAGCTCAACATACTCTCTGAGAAGGTTGGTGTTTACACCATATTTTGGACCAAAAAGGTTATTATTTTGTACGCACAAATGGCTAGTTTATTAAGGAAGGAATCGGCCAGAAAATAAAAGAAGCTTATATGGGTTCAGGCGTGACCAGAAGAAATCATATGGACCAGCATGACGGGCTTCAAAGACGTGTCGGGCTCAACCAAGGATTTCAAGTCCGGGTCATTTTTTGTTTTACCTATTATGTAACCTAGTCGTGTTAGGACAGGAGTCAACCGGGTTATAAATAGTTAGAAAACCGATTTTTGTAAGGACATCCAATCAATTAATACATCGGCCCTCGGCCAAAACCCTAGGAGTAGGAGTAATGTAGATCTCGGCGAGACCTTCAACCAGACAGGGCTGCATCGGCTTCGACCGACCTCCGGTTTGCTTGTAAGTTTCACCAATGGCTCGTGCCATTGTATAATGAGGCTGTATTTGGCATCGACCAAACTCTTCTTAAGCTATGACATGGCTAGTTATCGGCCTAAGCTCGTCTTTTGTAAGATTGTCTTGACTCTGATCAATCTCTTACTTTAGTCGATCTTGACTAGTTATCGGCTCTATTAGTTTGGCAAGCTAGTAGATTCTTTAAGTTATAGATGTTGTTTTATGTTTCAATATTTATGTTTTTAAAACAACATCTTGCCCAATCAAGATTGACAAAGTGGCTCAAGCTTAAAAGATGCTTAGATTCGGCTATCCCGAGGTTTTTATGCTCACAATAGAGAGAATAGCCGATTCAAGCTTCTCATCGACTATTTTGTCAATCTTGATTGTTACATGTTGTGCGTTCGAGATATCCGGTAGATCTATGATCTTGATTTAAGAACAAGTAGATTCGATCTCACATGTTTATTACGGTTGTATTTCCGAACCCCACTGATATACATGGTAGATTAAATTTGCTCGATCTTAAGTCAAGTCATGGTTTTAATGGATAGATCTTGTTCGTGCCTCATGGACCCTGTATCGGCTAAAATAGCTGATCCAGTTATGCTCTCTTCATAATGTGCGCTTTTAAACTGCCTGGAAATCAATGTTTTTGCTTGTTGCACCGGACGTGATCTAGCTTGATCATCATCATGGTTGTATGGAGACACCCCACTGTTGATGTTTGGGCTATTTTGTCGATCTATTTGTTATTACGGTTGTATGGAAACACCCCACTGTTAACAGATAGAACTGCCTGAGCAATTAGTCGATACGTTGTTTTCACGCCGTTTGGACGTACACATAGATGTTTATTCCGCTAATATGTTTGAGCTCATCGGCTTGTTTATTCCAAGTATCTCTTTACATATATCATAGCCGTTGTGCTTTACATATTTTCTAGTGTTTACACGCAATTTCTTGGCAGTTGACTTTGTAGTCAATGTCCTAGCAACAAGTGGATATATCAGAGCCGTACAATTTGGAACTGTCTGGACCAAGCCGGCAGGTTCCACAATTTGACAACATTTTCTTCTCCTTGTCAATTACAGGTCAAATTGACTGGCACGCCCAAGGTCGATCTCACCAAGATTCGGCACCGCCATCTGCCGAAGGTTCATGAGGTCAGGACCCTGCTCTGTACGCCCTCTGAGTACCGCGCGCTCGAGTGTGTTGGCGTGACCGACCGAAATTTCGCGTCAACACATTTCTTTGGCACGCCTGGTGGGACACAATCGTCTGATCATGACAATTAATAACGAAGACGTGTTGAACGTAACAATAGATGAGCTTCTAGATGAGCTTCGGCGCATGGTAGAAGAGACTGTTGAACAATATCGTTACATGTTCCTGTTGAGTTTCAGCAGAATCAGGGATAAGAAAATTATCCAGAAGACTAATCTTCCAAGAGTGGTTCTGGAAGGGCACGTTGATCCAATAATCCAAATTCAACACAATGTCATGCAAGAAGTGATCAGCAAGGCCATGTCTACTACCCTGATGAATCATAACGAAGTCTTCCTCAACAGCCTCACAAATGCCATTAAGGAGGCTTTTTAACTTGGGTGGTGACAGAAGAGGTCCAACATATACTGTTTGAAACAGTCAAGGAGCTAGAACTTCTACTGGACCTCAGATCAATGGTCCGAATAGCAGTGGAAACCAGATGATGGTTAGCTCTAGGGGCATAATACCGCAGCCAGTGCAACAGCCGAATATGAGTAACAATATATACTCATCGGCTACAAAAATAGCTCCTCATGCAAGGCGCATTACTAGAGACTTCAATGCACCACCATATCAAGGGAGTGTGGCACCTGGTGATATTCCTCAGGGATATCATTATATCTCGGAGTTTTATACCTTGGATGCTCAGGAGAACCCGAGATATAATGGCAAAACTTTCGGGGGGCAGAACATCGGCTATCAAAGGCCGGTGAATCAAATTGATCAACTGATGAGTCGGGTAATTGATCTGGTTCAAAAGCAATTTGGCTTAACACCAAAATCTACAGTGACTGGCTATAGAAAGCCATACCCAGAATGGTTTGATCAGGTTGTTCTTCCTCCAAGATACAAAATACCTGAATTTACCAAATTCATAGGAACCGGCTCAGTGACAACCATGGAACATATAACCCAGTTTGTAGTCCAGCTTGGGGAGATCGGTGATGAAGTAGCACTTAAAGTCAGAATGTTCCTTCTGTCTCTATCTGGTTCGGCCTTTTCGTGGTTTTCATCTCTACCACCCAATTCCATTCAGAGCTGGGAGGATTTGGAAGACAAGTTTCATAAATATTTTGACTTTGGAGTATTGGAGAAAGGTCTAGTAGACTTAATCGATACAAGGTAGGGGAATAATGAGTCTGGATGCCAGTACCTTCAAAGGTTCAGAGAGATGAAAAATCAATGTTATTCCTTGTCATTTACAGATCCTGAGGTGGTTAGCATTGCAATTCAAGGATTAATACCTGCCATCAGAGAAAAATCGGCTTTGGTTGTAACAATATGGCCGATTAAGCTAAAAAGGTGGCAAATATTGATACTTAGAATCGGTACAATCAAGTCTTTAAACCCAAGAAAACCTACAATGCAGAGAGCCATTTCTTCCTGGAAGATGAAAGCAATGATTCAAGTGATGAAAATGAGGATGAAATAGATGTTGTGGACTGGGCTTGGAAAAACAATGAGTACATACCTTGGGCAAAGGCTAAGAGTGCCGAGAAAGATGTAAAGTATAGCTTTGACATCACTAAAGCCGATAAGATATTTGACTACTTGCTAGAAAAGGGTCAAATCAAGTTGACTCGGAATCACAATATCCCATCGGCTGAAGAACTTAAAAATAAGAGGTACTGCAAATTTCATAATTCTAGTACCCATACTACTAACGATTGTCGAGTTTTCAGAGATATGATCCAAAGGGCTATCGTTAAAAGAAGGATTGGCTTAGAAAAAGCCAAGGGCATGAGCATCAATGGCCATCCTTTCCCATAGAATATGGTAGCACCTACACCTCGAAGTGAGATCAAGGTGTTGACTTCTAATAAAGCCAAGGCAGCTGGGACGGTTGATCCAAAGAAGCAACTAATAGCCAAGGAGTATCAGGAGATGAAAGGGAAGAAAGACACTGATCAACGTGATCAACCTGAGACTTTAAAGGCTGGTGAAGCAAGAAGACGTCCGACTGTCAGAGTTTTATTGAGCAAGTGGCAACGTCAGAAGGAAATGAGCCAAATGCAAAGGAAAAGGGATGAACATGAATATCAAGAGTGGCTCGAAGAAGAAGAGTATAGGAGGTCTCGTGAAGAAGAAAGACGTATCAGAGATGAAGAAAAGAATCATTGGGACAGTCCTTTCTTCAGACATTGCTAGAATGAAGGCTTAAAGCTTCCTACTCTTCGTAACTGCCCAGAATGCAGTGATCAGTATCGGGGGTATAGGTAGTCGAGAGACAACCGCCGATCTGTACATGAAAGATTGAGATTTGAAAAGACAGATCGACGCGTAAAAAATGAAAATGTTCATAATCGGCTTGGAGTAAGATTAGCTGATCGTGATCATCCTTGGCAAGAGGGACAATGGTGTCCTGGTGGCTTGACCAAAAGCCAGAAGCGACAGGTTCAAAGACTAAGAAATGATGGAATCCAAAAGAAGAAACCCAAAGTCTGGCAAGTAAAGCAGATAGCCGATAAGGGTGAGTCATCGGCTAATATCGCTGCTCTGTTCATGCTACCTGCCGAATTTAGATCCTCTGACCATGAAGAAGAATCTGATGGTGAAGAAGCAATTGCTCAGTGGATCTATCAAGCAGAAGAGGCCACGTTTCAAAAACCTGAGAGACATTCCCATTTGAAAGCTTTATATCTAAAAGGGTTTGTTGACGGAAGACCTCTGAACAGGATGTTAGTTGATGGAGGGGCAGCTGTTAATTTGATGCCATATGCCACTTTTAGAAAGCTTGGCAAAACTACAGAAGACTTAACTCAGACCGATATGAGGTTGACTGACTTTGCTGGCAATGTATCGACTACTAAAGGTGTTGTATGTGTTGAGTTAATGATTGGCAGCAAGAGTATGCCGATTACCTTTTTTGTGGTCGATGCGAAAGGGTCCTACAGTGTGCTTATTGGAAGGGATTGGATCCACGCCAACTGTTGTATTCCATCTACCAAGCATCAGAATGTGATTCAGTGGATCGGCGACACCGTGGAAGTGGTACCAGCTGATTCGACTGTTAGTGTTGCTTATTCAGACCCTGATGTGTGGAACTTTGATAATATGGGGTGTTTTTCTGCAAAGATTCTTGAAGAAGGTTTTCTCAAGACAACTGATGATAGTCAACAGCCGATTTAATCAGTCGGCTTCAAAAAAATGTCCTGGCAGATTAGCCTGCTGACGAAGATTTGCATCAGCGCCATGGTAATAACGAGCTATGCCGACAAAGTGTTAGTCAAGTTTATTTGTTTTTAGAGTTTGAGCAAAAGATGCTTTGTTTGGCTTTATAGCCGATGCTAATGTATCATCTTTAGAACAAAAATAGCCGATATGTATATATCATCTTTTGGTATCTAATTAATAGCCGATACTGAGGAAGTATCGCCTTTAGAACATTCAACAAAGAGATGAATCAAAAGAAAAGTTTTGGAAGCACAAGCAGCACAATGCAAAGGATGACAAGCAGCAATATTTAACGGAATAGTTTAAAAGCCTGACGATGCAAGGACATGCTTGTTGTTGTTCAGCTTGTTCGGCCACCAGGCCGGATACACAAAAGAAACATTAAAACATAAACTAATCGAGGTGCAGCTTGTTCAGGAGGTCCTCCAGATGTGACACCTCCGTCACGGCGAGCCCCAGGGGTTGGAACTCCTCCACCAGCTCCCTGAAGTCTTCCCTCGTCCTGGCGCCGACAAAGGAGGAAGAGACTTCCCCGGAGATCTCAGCACCGCTGAGTTCGGCTCCGGCGAGGGCGAAGGTGGCGCCGTGGTAGATGGTGTGGAGGGCCAGCTCCCTGATGCGCGTCCCGATGTCGTCCAGGCGCGCCCTTAGATTGTCTCCCCGGGCGTTCACAAAGTCGGCAATCATCTTAGCCCGCCCAGGGAGCCAGTCGAGCTGTTGTTGGAGTTCTACGATTGGACAAAAAAGAGGTTAAATTTCAAAGAGATAGCCGATTCAATTAAATCAAAGAACGAATCGACTAAATGTTTGAACAAATAGTTACCGAAAGATTGACTAGAATGGGTATGCAAAGGTAATTGAAACGATGAGTTGAAGGATTTGGAAAGTATACCAGCGACCCTGGCGTCGGACGCCTCTAAGTGTTCAAGAACACTATTGAGGCGAGCGCGGAGGGCTTCTCGCTCCTCCACGACACGGGCGGTTCGGCGACGCTCTTCCTCCAAGAGGCGTCGGGTGTCGGAGATGCCCCAGATGAAGGCGCAGGCGTCATCGTCCAGTGCCAACCCATGCCTCGACGGGGGTTGGCTGGGGCCTTGGCTATTCGCCGGAGGAGAAAGACTACATAAGAGTTAGGGTTTTTCTCGGGTGGATGAGAAGTTTCGGAGCACAAGAGATTGTTAAAGGGAAAATCATTACCCAAGCACGCGACAGCGAGTCGCCGGAGGGCCGTCTAGGACTCCGATGACTCGGCAGGGCGCTTACCGCGATTGTCCGCCATTGATTTGAGTGTCGGTTGAAGAAGAAGGGCAGTCAGTGGCTGAGGTGAGCAAAGACCGAAGAGTAAAGCAATGAATGTGTGGTGTGTCCGAGAAGCCAGCATTTTGCATTTATGAGTAAGGCTCTAGAAGGTGAAAGGACGTCGGTTCGGGGGCACCATCAGATCCAGATCCTAACGAGAATCGACTAAATGGGTCGTTCTAGTACTAGTCGGCTAAAGGATGAGTCGTCTAGATAATATCGGCTGAGGAGAGCAGATAGAGCTTCAAGTGTTAAATAGATAACAGAGTATGTTGACACCAATCGGCCGATGAAGAATGTGAATGCTTACAAGAAAAGGTCGAGAACCAAGGATTACAGATAAACAAAAATACATGTTCAATACCGACTTCAGGACTTTCAGAGCATTTAAACGGATGGCGTCTATATCAGTTATCTTCTTCCGATCCTCTTCAATGGAACCTGGGATTGGTTTCTTCTTGGCTTTGACATCCTGGAGCTCGCCATGAAGAAGTGCTATCTTTTTCTTTTGTTCACGAAGAGCAACAGAAATGTTTTCCAGGCCATCTTTCTTCGACTTGATCTGTTCGTCGACAACTTGGAGCCTGCTCAGCAACTGATCCCTTTCGGTTTCTAGAGATGACAGGTTGCTGATAAGGATGGTGGAATCTGAATTTAATTGATCTATGGTGTCCTTTGCAGCAACCATGTCAGAAATGCAACTTTGCTCATGTGCTGGCAGGTGTACTTGGGCTTCACGCGCCAAAAGTTTGGCTTTAGCTTCTATGAATTCTAACCGAAGGAACTCTATATGAGCAACAAGAATCAGAGCTTTGTTGAGATCATCTGGTATGTCATCTTTGATCAAGTCAAAGATGTTTCTGATTCCTTTTGCGTCATGTACCAGATCAGCTATATTGTCCTCCAAAAGAGGGAGTAATGGTTGCAGCCTAGCCTTAGTTTCTTCAGAGAGTTTCTTGGAATAATCTAGCACAGGTTCTTCTTCTTCATCCATATAATCTTCTAAGTCAAAAGGGATGACAGGGGAAGAAGGCTCTCCTTGCTCCTGCACAGATAGATGTATACATAAACACGGACAGGGAGATGTTGAAAGTTGGGAGTAATATTGATTGAAATACCTGGTTGAATGGGATGATTTGAAGCTCAGGGATAATTGAAGAAGGCTCAGGAAGTACACCTGAAAGAAATTTTCATCAGTTTTCAAGGTCATCCACCAAGGAAAATAGAGTTATCGGCTAAAAAGTTATACCTGGTTGAGGAGGCTCTTGATCAATGCCAGGAGGAGGGAGCATTTCAGTTTCAATGTTTTGAATATTAGCCTGCTCTTGAGGAGACTCAATATTATGAGTGACTGCCTGTTCCTGAAAGTTGAAAGACAAAAGAGTTACAAATTTGATGATGAGGGCAGGAAGAGACATTTTTCTCACCTCTATATTGGTATTTTCGATCAGGGATTGGCTACTGGCAGAAGTATCTTTCTTCTTTTTCTTGGATGTAACCTTAACGGTTGGCTTGTCAGTTTTCTTTTTCTTGGAGGAGCTAGCTTCCTTTATAAAAGTATTAAGAGTTTGGTCATCTGGGATGTTGGAAGCTTTCCTCTTCATCAAAGCTTTGATGGTAGGAGCATCACAGCCAATCCTGGGATTTGGACACCATACATTATAATTGATTTTTAGTGGGTTCAGAGTGACCAAATCCTGAAGTGTTTGCCATATGATGTCAGAAGAAAACAGATGGTAAGAGTATGGAACTTGAGAAAAGTTGAGTCATACCTCATTGGTTACTTGAAAGGCTGAGTTCAATTTGAGACAGTAAGTGGCCATAGCTTCATTGAAGAGATGAATGGTCCATTGCTGCCACCAGTCTTTGAAAGAAGATGAAGAGATGGGTCGGCAGTTCCATTCTTTGACCATCTTCAGGGAAACAAATTGCTCTAGTTGGAATATTCTGTTATACTTTAAAGCAGAGTCTACTGCTTCCCTTGGTCTGAGCTTATCAGCAAAGTAGAGAGCTGGGGGCACCTGGCCAAAACCTATCTGCCTGGCTGCTATAACAGGGTGATAAAATTCATAGGACATGTGAGGTTTTTCCCTACCATGCCTAATATCAGTGGACAGGAGACAAGGTTTTATTATTTGGCACAAGATTTTCAGACCTTCATCATCGCATTCCCTGTAAAATCTGAAGGTATAAGGGTTCTCAAATCTGCAATATCTGGGTATTGAAACCAGTTGAAGGAAGCTGCAGGAAATCCTTTGTAGAAAATCTTAAGGAAAAAACTGGTTGATTCATCAATGAATATCATGGCAGCAGCTTCTCCAAAAGAGGTGCATCTCCTCACCTTGGCATCATCAGCTAGTTGCTTTTCCTGGTCATCTGAGTACAAAGATGGGAAAGACAGAGTCCTCAAGTCTGGGGTTGTCAGTCTGTGGAAATGAAGATTGAGCCAAAGGTGAAACAACCACCAGGGACCTGTTATTGATGGAATACCTTCATTTTCCATCAAGCTTTGGGCTACTTTATTTAACATACTATACAATGCACCCAGGAGATACTTTCCCAGAGGGATGTTTGAATCCATAGGCAGTCTTTCTGCTAGTGCCAAGAAATTTGAGGTTGGGTCGTAGCTTTGCCCATAGAATAAATACTTCTCCAGCCACATGTTCAAGAAGATGATGTGTTCTCGTTCTGAAACACTAGACTGAGGGGTGTTGAAGGTGGCAATGTAATTGGACCAACCACCAGTCTTGAGATTTCCAAGTTTGATGGAAGGCTTGATTTGAATATTGTGGGGGTTAATTGATCCAGTAATGTTTAAGCCGGTCAACATGTGTATGTCGGCTAAGGTAGGGGTCATCGGTCCTTGCCTGAACATAAAAGAGTTGAAGGTTCCAGACCAGAAGTAACAGGCGGCTTTCAGCATTGGCTCGTTCCTTTTCATGTCCGTCAGAGACAAAGAAATGCATTGATCTAGACTACGAAGAATCCAATCTAATTTCTTTTTAGCTTCTACTTTGACTAGCCAATTTCTCCAGCCTGAAATAATTGATGGTCAATTCCTAAAAGGGGTCTTGCCCCAATGCTTTGAGGCAAAGTTCGAATTCTTGAAAGGGATCCGCTGGGTTTCAGCAATGATGGCTTCAGTGGGGGCAAGATTGCCGACTGGACCGAGGAAGAAGTTGTTCGGGTTGTCTTGAATTGGGATAAGGATTTGGTCGTGAAGCGCCTGGAAGTTCAAAATATGAAAGGTGTGCAGGGCAGAGAATCATCGGAAGAAGGGATGCTAGAAAAACAATTTTTTACCTCAGGGATGGAATCTTGAGTCGCCATTTGACTTGCGGGGATACTGGATTTGAGTTCTCGAAGGATTTTTGCTCCATATCAAGTGGCGGCGGGTGTTCTCAAAAGTTAGGGTTTGAGAATGGCCCTGGAAGAAAAGAATAACGGTTGAAAAGAGGACTTAGCTGATCGACTAAGGAGAAATTAGTTGATTGGACCTCAGGGAAAAGAAAATGGCATTTTTGGAATAAAATAAATTTCATCCCAAAATTGGGGGGCATGTGTTTACACCAGATTTTGGACCAAAAAAGTTATTATTTTGTCAGCACAAACGGCTGGTTTATTAAGGAAGGAATCAGCCAAAAAATAAAGAAGCTTATATGGGTTCAGGCGTGACCAGAAGAAATCGTATGGACCAACATGACGGGCTTCAAAGACGAGTCGGGCTCAACCGAGGATTTCAAGTCCGGGTCATTTTTCATTTTACCTATTATGTAACCTAGTCGTGTTAGGACAGGAGTCAATCGGGTTATAAATAGTTAGAAACCCGATTTTTGTAAGGACATCCAATCAATCAATACATCGGCCCTCGGCCAAAACCCTAGGAGTAGGAGTAACGTAGATCTCGGCGAGACCTTCAACCAGGCAGGGCTGCATCGGCTTCGACCGACCTCCGGTTTGCTTGTAAGTCTCACCAATGGCTTGTGCCATTGTATAATGAGGTTGTATTTGGCATCGACCAAACTCTTGTTAAGCTATGACATGGCTAGTTATCGGCCTAAGCTCGTCTTTTGTAAGACTGTCTTGACTCTGATCAATCTCTTACTTTAGTCGATCTTGGCTAGTTATCGGCTCTATTAGTTTGGCAAGCTAGTAGATTCTTTAAGTTATCGATGTTGTTTTATGTTTCAATATTTATGTTTTTAAAACAACATCTTGCCCAATCAAGATTGACAAAGTGGCTCAAGCTTAAAAGATGCTTAGATTCGGCTATCCCGAGGTTTTTATGCTCACAATAGAGAGAATAGCTGATTCAAGCTTCTCATCGACTATTTTGTCAATCTTGATTGTTACATGTTGTGCGTTCGAGATATCCGATAGATCTATGATCTTGATTTAAGAACAAGTAGATTCAATCTCACATGTTTATTACGGCTGTATTTCCGAACCCCACTGATATACATGGTAGATTAAATTTGCTCGATCTTAAGTCTAGTCATGGTTTTAATGGATAGATCTTGTCCGTGCCTCATGGGCCCTGTATCGACTAAAATAGTTGATCCAGTTATGCTCTCTTCATAATGTGCGCTTTTAAACTGCCTGGAAATCAATGTTTTTGCTTGTTGCACCGGACGTGATCTAGCTTGATCATCATCATGGCTGTATGGAGACACCCCACTGTTGATGTTTGGGTTATTTTGTCGATCTATTTGTTATTGCAGGTGTATGGAAACACCCCACTGTTAACAGATAGAACTGCCTGAGCAATTAGTCGATACGTTGTTTTCACGTCGTTTTGACGTACACATAGATCTTTATTCCGCTAATATGTTTGAGCTCATCGGCTGTTTCTTTATTCCAAGTATCTCTTTACATATATCATAGCCGTTGTGCTTTACATATTTTCTAGTGTTTACACGCAATTTCTTGGGAGTTGACTTTGTAGTCAATGTCCTTGCAACAAGTGGCTATATCAGAGCCATACAATTTGGAACTGTCTGGAACCAAGCTGGCAGGTTCCACAATTTGACAACCTTTTCTTCTCCTTGTCAATTACAGGTCAAATTGACTGGGACACCCAAGGTCGATCTCACCAAGAATTGGCACCGCCATCTGCTGAAGGTTCAGGAGGTCAGGACCCTGCTCCGTACGCCCTCTGAGGACCGCACGCTCGAGTGTGTTGGCGTGACTGACCGAAATTTTGCGTCAACAGCTGGTATAACACTCGATCTGTTTTTCATTCATTATATTCCGCTGTGAATCGATTGTATACTCTGCTTTGCGGAAGTTCCACGTTCTGCTCTGGAACCTCCGCGACCCGGAACCTCCACGCTCAAGCCCGGAGGTTCTGCGTTCTGACATTTTTTTGTGAAGTTATTTAAATTTCAGAAAAAGGCCTATTCACCCCCCCCCCCTCTAGGCCACTTGCTAGATCCTTTCAATTGGTATCAAAGCTGGTTTCCTCGTATTTGCACTTAACCATGTGAGGAAATGGCAAGTCCTAGAGAAAGGGTACCAGAGGTAGAGGGAGAAGAACTCTATGAAGATGTTCCAAGTGGAGAAGAAACAGAAGCTCCTGAGGTTGATCCTACAGAAACACTTGAGCGACTTCCAAAGCTCAAGCTCGGTGGGAAGGAATCCAAGAAGGGAGATAAGAAAAAAGAAAAGAACAAGGACAAGGAGAAGAAGAGAAGCAAGGGAAAGAAGAAGGTGCTAGTGAGCCCACTACCAAGTAGTGGATCAGAAAATGGAGATGAAGAAGATGAGTACTATGGTCAAAGGATTCCAAAAAGATCACTCAAGCCCAAGTCCAAAAAATCGTATTCGAGTGTATCCTTTAATTATGATGTTTTAAATTTGCCTACTAACACTCACATCAACAAACCCGCGAGCAAGTTGCCTCCATTTGATGGAACCAACTTTGCCAAGTGGAAGCATATGATGAAGGCTTATTTTGCCGGTCTCCATCCGAAGATGTGGAACATTGTGTGTGTAGGTTTTGATGATCCGGAGGATCCCGAAAATCTCACACCAAAAGATATCTGCAACATACATCGCAATGCTCAAGCTACAAGTGCTCTTCTAAGTGCACTAAGCCCGGAAGAATACAACAAGGTGATAGGCTTGGAGATTGCAAAGGAGATTTGGGACACCCTTCACATTGCACATGAAGGGGTTAGCAAAGTCAAGAAGTCCAAGCTTGATTTATTGATGGCTCAACTCAATAGATTTGTGATCAAGGATGGAGAAGGCCCTCAAGAGATGTTTGATAGGTTGATGGTGATAGTTGGCAAGATTAGAGGATTGGGTGGAGATGAATTGGATGATCATCATGTTGTGAAAGTGATGTTGGAGGCTTTTGCACCAAGGAATCCAACTCTTGTCACGTTGATTAGAGAGAAGCAGAGGTTTGAGGAATTCTCTCCTAGTGATGTTCTTGGGAGAATACATACTCATGAGCTCATGGAGATTGAAATACAATAAAGAAGAAAGTTTGGTGAGCTTGAGGCCAAGATGGGAAGCTTGAGAGTCAAAGATGTAGCTCTCAAGGCAAACAAGTGAAGCAAGGTCTCTACCTCAAGCAAACCGACAAGATCAAGATCAAGCAAGGTTGAGATAGAATGCTCATCAAGTGACTCAAGTGACAATGAAGATGATGAAGTGTCTTCTGGAGAGATTGGTGATGTTGTATTGTTCATGAGGAAGTACAAGAAAGGGCTAAAAAGAGAAGGCTACAAGTTTGTGAAGAGGAAGTTCCCCAACAAGCAAAAGAGGAAGTGCTACAATTGTGGAAGCACGGAGCATTTCATTGCCGATTGTCCTTATGAGAACAAAGAAGACAAGAAAAACAAGAAGAAGAACCACAAGAGGGAAGAGAAGACTCAACACAAGAAGAAGAACTATTCGGGTGAAGCTCACATTGGTCATGAATGGGGATCAAATGATGAAAGCTCAAGTGAAGAAGGCAAGAGAGTTGCTACCATTGCCATCAAGAAGTCTTCTTCATCACCGAAGCTCTTCACCAACTTGACCGATGATGAGGAGAGCTCCACACTCTTTTGTCTTATGGGCAAGAGTGAGAAGGTAAAACCTAAGTCAAAACCCAAATCTTCTCCCTTGCCTAGTGATGCATTCAACATTGATTCTAGTGATGATTCTAGTAATGACTCTAGTGATGAATCTAGTGATGATGAGATAAATAACTTGGTAAATAAAATGGATAGAAAATCTAGAAACTTCATTGCCAAGTTAGTAGATGAACTAGAGAAAACTCAAGCTACACTTGCCAAGCAAGAAAAACTTTATATTACTTGCAAGCAAGCTCTTGTCTCGGAAACAAGTGAGGTGGAGGCTTTGTGCTTGGAAGTTGACCAAGCGGAGAGTGTCCTTGCTACCCTAAAGGATGACCTTAATGCTCTTCAAGAAAAGAAAAATACTCTAAACAAGAAATGAAGAGCTTGAGGAGCAATATAGCATCCTTTGGGAGAGCACCTCACATCCTACGAAGGCAAAAGAGATCTCTAGTGCATCTACTAGCAAAGGTTGTGATAAATGCTATAATATTGATTTGGATGCTTGTGCAACTATCCTTGCAAATATAGAAGTTATGAAGAAGGAGATTACAAGACTCAACAATATCATAGCTAGTGGGTGCATGGATGATACTTGCAAGAAGCCCAAGTTCATTCAAGGAAGACATCCTTTTATCAAGGATGGCCTTGGGCACAAGCAAGGTGGCAAGACTGGTGAAAGGAAGATGGTAAATGGAGTGTCTTGCATCAGGTTTGAAAGGAAGGAGACAATTGGGAAGGTGCAACCAGTGCAAACCATGGAGGCTCCACGCAGAAACGCGGAGGTTCCGTGTCCTGGAGGCTCCGCACAAAAGCGTGGAGGCTCCAGGGTCTGCAGGCAAAATAAGACCAACACGAACAAGATACAACCTCAACCAAGGCAGCAAGCTCCAAAAGCTTCTAACACTCGTCTGCAGGTTAAGGAAAACCCAATTGTGCCCAAGAGGAACATGTATGCTCACAAGCTAAAGACCCATGTATCCCAAGAGAACATGCTCTCTAGCTATGTGTTGAGACGCAACAGCCTTGGTAAAGTTGTTGCCACGTATGTTGGGAATGAGCCTAACATATATGTGAAAAGATCTCTATGGGTTCCTAAAATTTTAGTAGCTAACACTCAAGGCCCCAATGCCAATTGGGGACCTAAAAGAAGGAACTAAACTTGTTTTGCAGGCATACTCCTCCGGTGGATCAAGTTGGGTGCTTGATAGTGGATGTACAAATCATATGACCGAAGAGAAGAGTATGTTCTCCTCATACATACTAATGCATGATTCAAGTGAAAATATAGTATTTGGGGATAATTCAAAAGGAGAAGTGCTTGGCGTCAGTAAAATCTCTATAACTCAAGAGCATTCAATTTCAAATGTATTACATGTTAGTCCATTGAGTTACAATCTATTGTCTGTTTCACAATTGTGTGTAATGGGCTATGATTGTCACTTCACGGATAAGGGTGTGACTGCTACTATCTACAAGAAATTTGTTAATATATGACGCTCAATCCATGACGATATCTGAAAACTGTCACAGATACTGAAGAAGTTTTTAGATATCTGTGACAATTTTCAGATATCGTCATGGATTGAGCGTCACAGATTAACAAGTTTCTTGTAGTTCCTCTATTGCTTTTACGGGTCGCTTGAAAGGCAAGCTTTACCTAGTTGATTTCAACAAAAGTAAAGTTTTGCTTGAGACTTGTCTAGTGGCAAAATCTAGCATGGGTTGGTTGTGGCATCGCCGACTAGCTGATGTTGGGATGAGGAACTTGGCCAAACTTCTAAAGGAGGAGCACATCCTTGGACTAATGAATGTTCATTTTGAGAAAGACAGGATATGTAGAGCATGTCAAGCTGGAAAGCAAGTAGGTGTACCACACCCACCAAAGAGTATTATCACAACATCAAGCCCATTGGAGCTCATCCACATGGATCTCTTTGGACCGGTTGCCTACATTAGCATTGATGGTAATAAATATGGTCTTGTTATTGTTGATGACTATTATCGCTTCACGTGGGTGTTCTTTGTGTATGATAAGAGTGAAGTGCAAGGGAAGGTGAAGACCTTCATTAGAAGAGCACAAAGGGAGTTTGGGCTGCCTATCAAGAAAGTGCGAAGTGACAATGGCTCCAAATTCCGCAACACCAATGTTGAAGAGTTTCTTGATGATGAGGGGATCAAGCATGAATTCTCGGCTCCATATACTCCTCAACAAAATGGGGTGGTTGAGAGGAAGAATCGCACTCTCATTGACATGGCAAGAACTATGCTTGATGAATACAAGACTCCGGACAATTATTGGGCCGAAGCAATCAACGCCGCATATCATGCCATTAACCGCCTCTATCTTCACAAGTTCTACAGGAAGACCTCATACGAGCTGCTAACTGGTAACAAACCCAAGGTGTCATACTTTAGAGTATTTGGGTGCAAATATTTCATTCTTAACAAAAAGCCCCGAAGCTCAAAGTTTGCACCAAAGATTAAAGAAGGATTTCTTCTTGGTTATGGTCCAAACGAGCATGCCTATCGGGTTTTCAATTATTCCTCTGGAAGAATTGAAATCACGGTAGACGTGACGTTTGATGAATCTAACGGCTCTCAAGTTGAGCAAGTTGATGTAGATATTGTAGGTAAAGAAGTGCCACCTTGTGAAGCAATCAAGCATTTGGCCACAGGTGATGTAAGACCAGTTCAAGCTACTGAAGAAGAAGATCCTCCACTCCAAGCTTCAACATCACTCCAAGGGCCAGCTGCAGTCCCAGCACCTGCAAACAAGCAGGACGCGGAGGCTCCACGTCTGCATGCGGAGGCTTTGGGGCCTGAGATTCCGCACCAAGGCGCGAAGGCTCCAGGGTCTAGGACAACAACCAGCAAGAGGATGAACCTATTCAAGATAATGAGCCTCAAGCTGGTGAAGTTGATGACAACCAACCCCTACATCAACCTTCAGATGGGCCACCTCACCCCAAGAGTACATCAAAATGTGCTACGAGACCATCCCGTTGACAATATCCTTGGGAGCATAAGAAAAGGGGTAACAACACGATCTCGTTTAGCAAATTTTTGTTTATTTTACTCATTTGTTTCCTCTTTGGAGCCAATTAAGGTAGAACAAGCTCTTGAGGACCCGGATTGGGTGATGGCCATGCAAGAAGAGTTGAATAACTTTGAGAGAAATCAAGTATGGGAGTTGGTGGACAGACCCAAGACTAACATAATTGGAACCAAGTGGGTGTTTCAGAACAAGCAAGATGAACATGGTGTGGTTACAAGAAACAAAGAAAGATTGGTTGCTTAAGGTTACACTCAAGTTGAAGGGCTAGACTTCGAAGAGACCTATGCACCAGTAGCAAGACTTGAACCAATTCGAATGCTACTAGTTTTTGCTGCTCATCATGATTTCAAGTTGTATCAAATGGATGTCAAGAGTGTTTTCCTAAACGGACCACTCTCCGAACTAGTCTATGTGGAGCAACCACCGGGATTTGAAGACCCTAAGCATCCTAACCATGTCTACAAACTCCGTAAGGCGCTCTATGGGCTTAAGCAAGCACCTAGAGCATGGTATGAATGCCTTAAGGATTTCTTGCTCAAGCAAGGGTTTGAAATAGGCAAAGCCGATGCTACTCTTTTCACAAGAAAGATTAAGAATGATATATTTGTGTGCCAAATATATGTCGATGACATAATATCTAGTAGTACTAATCAAACCTTTTGTGAAGAGTTTAGTAGGATCATGACAAAGCGGTTTGAGATGTCTATGATGGATGAATTGAAGTTCTTCCTCGGATTTCAAATCAAGCAATTGAAAGATGGAACTTTCTTATGTCAAACAAAGTACACAAGAGACATGATTAAGAAGTTTGATATGGAGAATGCCAAACCCATCAGGACTCCTATGCCAACAAATGGGCACTTAGATCTAAATGAAGATGGGAAATCCGTTGATCAAAAGGTATATCATTCCATGATCGGTTCCCTACTTTACTTATGTGCATCTAGGTCGAATATTATGCTTAGTGTGTGCATGTGTGCTAGATTTCAAGCTAACCCGAAAGAGTGTCATTTAATGGCCGTTAAGAGAATCTTGAGATATTTAGTACACACTCCTCACCTTGGCTTGTGGTATCCTAAGGGCTCAAATTTCAATCTACTTGGGTATTCGGATTCCGATTACGCCGGTTGCAAGGTACATATAAAAAGTACATCGGGGATATGTCAATTCCTTGGACGGTCTCTAGTGTCATGGAGCTCTAAGAAGCAAAACTCTATAGCTCACTCCACCGCTAAGGCCGAGTATGTGGCGGCCGGTGCATGTTGTGCCCAACTACTCTGGATGAAGCAAACCCTCAATGATTACAGATGTTGCTTTACCCATATCCCACTTCTGTGTCACAATAAAAGTGCCATAAAGCTTGCAAACAATCCCGTAAGCCACTCAAGAACTAAGCACATAAACATTCGTCATCATTTCTTGAGAGACCACGAAGCTAAAGGAGATATCGCTTTACACCATGTGAGCACCGAAAAACAACTAGCCCATATCTTTACTAAGCCCCTTGACGAGTCAAGGTTTTGTGCCTTGAGAAGTGAACTAAATATACTTGACTCTCATAACGTGGTTTGAAATATTGCATGCCTCTGATTGTTATCTTTCTTATCCAAACTAGCTTGGCTTGCAAAATATTTATAAGTGTTTCAAATTGTTGGTTCTTATATCCAATCTTGTCTCAAGTAGCTATAGTTATGATTTGTTGATCTGTTGGCTAGAGACAAGAAGTCCATCACCATAATCAAAACACATAGAAAATTCCTTGAAAAACAGACCATGTCTCTGCTCTGTCAGTTCGTGGAGGCTCCGCGGTTCAGCGCGGAGGCTCCACGCCCTAGAAGTCGGTTAGGGTTTGGGTAAAAACCAAAACTTTTCACTCTTTCCGTTTTACCCCTCCCAGTAACTTCCCTGACTTACTGGGGCCTCTTTCACCGCGTCGTGCCTTTCTCTCCTCTCTCTCTTGTGCACGTTCGCCCTCTTTCATCGCCGTCGTTGCGCCCCCATCGTTGTTGTTCCCGCACCACCGCGTCGTCTTCCCAGATGTGTGGTCGTGCTCCGCAGTGGTGCTAGAGGCTGGGACTCAAGGGGAGCCCCAGAGAAGAAGGTGGAGGAGAAGCCGTCACCCTTGGCTCTAGGGTATCGTCACCAGCGACCAAATTCCTTGACTCCCCGGCTGCACCCGTAGCAGAGAAGCTCCCCGAGGTTGTCTGCATCTGTTGCTGCTCCATTCCTCTCCGATTTCTCACATCCAAGGTGAATCCCTAATTCATCCATGGATTCTATTTGGGTTCATCTTTGCTGTCAAATTCTTGTGTAGATGTGGTTGTTTTTCACCTTCTAGTGCTAGACCTGATAGTACATTGGACTAGATTCTAGTTGAAGGTTGAATCAAATCAGAGGACAGTATCCTTCAGAACGCGGAGGCTCCGGGCCTCTATGTGGAGGCTCCGGGTCTCGGAGGTTCCACGCCAGAGCGTGGAGGTTCCACGATCTGAAAGGGTACATGCCCTCTGTTTGATTCAAAATTCAACTAAAATCTTCTTTAATGGTGTTATCATGTTTGACACTGATCTCTTATCCCTTCTTCGCCCTTTTTGATAGTATGGAAGGTGATTCGAGTCAGAGGAGGGAGAAAAGAGCTAAACCAAATGATCCTATGGATAAGGAGGTCAGAGGAATTGTTTTACATGAGCTAGCAGGTGGCAGCAGTAAGGAAGTTCGTGGCAAAGGCAGTGGCAAAGGCAGTCGCAAAGCTACACCTAAAAGAGGTGGTGGGCAAGCTGGAGGCAGAGGTGCTAGTCAATTTTCTAGCATCTTGTTTTTGGGCATGGACAGGGATCAGAAGATGATGGAGGAAGAGATGGGAAGACTATACCAGCTGTTGGTATGCCAGATACACCTCCTCGGTTCCTAGACTTTGATCAATCTTATATGATTCAATGTCAAGGTGCCCCAGTAAGAAGAGAATCAATAATCTATGACAATACAGTTCAAAGGCAGCACAAAAAATTATCACAACATGGGAGTGCAAGTCAAGAAAGCTAGGGCAGCAAATCCCTATTCTTGGCTAAATGACAAAGTAATTGATTACAGGTTTTGGTCAGTATTTCAGTTTGATTTCTACAAGACAGTGGTTCTTGCCAAGGAGAAGAAGATAGTCCAGATGAAATACATAGATTGGGATCACATTGAGGAAATGAACACTTCAAACTCTAGGAGAGTAATTGAGGATGTGACTGAGCATGGGATGAAACATATCATGGCTTTCCATTATGATTGGAACCGAGAGATTTTGGCTTAGTTTCACTCCACTTTCTTTCATGATGTTGAAAATGAGACCTTTGACTGGATGACTGAAGGTGTGCACTATAAAGTGGATTTCACTACTTTTGCTAGATTACTTGGTTTTGGAAGAGGTGACAGACATGCAGATTCCATTCATTCAGAAGGACTTTTGAAAATTGAAAATATTGCATTTGCCTATGAAAGGAGGGACCTAGCTGATGGAAAAATAGTTGGTCTAAAATCTTACTATTATGCAATGAACAATCTGATGAGAGAAACTATTGACCCAAAGGGTGGTGACTCAACCTCACTAAGGAAGTATGCAAGGAACTTGGTAGCAAGAATGGGTCATGGAAGTGATGCTTTCTCTAGATGATGCTAGAAATGATCTTCCATATGCTCCTTACATCATGTACATCATTGAGAGAGTGTCAGGCATAGAATTTAGAAAGGATGTGGAGCATAGACCCTACAGGTTGACTCAATGTCAACATTCAGGCTGGGAGGCATTGGTTGGGGCTACCGGCACATCTACTGCAGCAAAGGCTACAAATTCACAAAGAGCTAGTGGTAGTCGGCCATCCTCTTCTCATCAAAAGACCACATGCTATAAGCTCAAAGTATTGCTCAAGAACATGTTTTGCATGTGTGAATATGCTGCACAAACTGCCTATGATGGAAGAAAAGATATAAATGATATGAAAAGGCAGCTAGGACTTGAGACTACAGAGATTCCACCACCACCTATGTTTCCTCCCTATGAAGATACCACTGATGAGGAATAGATTGATGAGGTACCCCATGATTAGGAGACACTTCAAGAAAGGATGAAAATCCTCAAGCGCCAGAAAGCTCAATCCAAGCCACAGAAGTTCACCGCTACTACTCATAGGGCTGGCAGGGCGGTAGTGTCAAAAAGTGAAGAGGAATCAGGTCAAAAGACTGTTTCTTCAGGCAGCGGGCAGCAGAACGACACTACAGATGATGAAAGCAGTGATATTGGCAGTGACTGGAGCAGGGGGCAGTAAGCTCTTACTTCCTCTCTTGTTCTTTCCTTTTTGGCACTTGTTGACGAAGGGGGAGAGTGACAAGATTGAGATGATATGTGTTTGAGATGTTGTTGTTTGCTGATGATGTTAAAGGGGGCAGTACATGTTTGGACAAGTTTAAGGTGTCAAGAGGGAGCAAGGAAAGGTTGAAAAGATGTTATCTATCTTTTGGGCAGGAAAGCAGTTAGGAGAGTGTTGTTGTGTTGGTTTTAGTTGTTTTAAAACTCTCTCCTTCTATCTTAGTGGTCTGTAATAAACTTTGTCTCGCCTTTGTGTGGCGATTTGTGGTCGTGGACATGGATGCGAACTATGTGCTTGTAGTAGATGCTAAGAACTGCTTTATACTCTTCTCTACTAGCATGCTAGGTTGGTGTGATGCTTGCTGGTCTGCTGAAAATATGCTGAGTGTACAGCTCGTGGAAGCTCCGCGTTCAGTCACGGAGGCTCCGCGGCCCGGAGGCTCCATGGTTTGTATACCCAAAATATTTTCTTTCTGTGCTTAATCTGACATTTGCATCACGAATATTATTTGACACAGTTTCGTTTGCACCCCACGATTGCATGAATACATGTAACATACACATTTTCTCTTAATATATGCAAAGTATGTCTTGAGGGGACATTCACTTAAATTCAAATCTAATATTGCATATATTAAGGGGGAGCACCTGTATTCATGCTATCAAAAGCTCAATTTTTCAATTAAATGTAAGCTTTAATTGTGTTGTCAACATTTACCAAAAAGGGAGAGATTGTAAGTGCAATCAAGCCCTAAGTGGGTTTTGGTAATGTTGACCACATAATTAAAGGACTAATGGCTGTGACAAGTGCTTTGACAGTGTAACATTTACCATGGGTGCAAAGGATCAAAGGAGGAGACCCCCCAACTGCATGAATGGCTTGCACTGGCTCCAAGAGCTAGTTTAAATCATTTTATATGTTGAATTTGAGTTATAGGACAAGTCGGACTATCAAGGGGGATACTAATAGTGGACTGGGTGGAACCAAGTGCTCAAAACATCATACACATCTCATATTATCCCAGCCACAAATAGCCAGCCAATCTGAATTCTTATCTGTTCTGGCGCGCGCGGAACCTCCGCGCGTAACGCGGAGGCTCCGGGGACTGTTTGGTCCAGACCGTTTTGTGGGTGTCGGTGGGAGCATTTATACCCTTCCCTTCGCCCCCAACGGTCAACTCTTGAACTCTCTGACCCTCACTCATCCTCACGAACAGAAAAGCTCTCTCTCTCTCCCAAGATTAGTGCTCCACCTCCCTTGCTCAGATCTGTGTGATTCCTTGAGGGAGTTGACTCTAGAGAGTGTGAGGCAGCTGAAGAAGATCCTTCTCCTCGTTCTTGTGCACTTGGTGAACCCGTGGCCGCTTGGTGTGTTCATTACTCTTGGAGCTTGGCTCCTAGGCGGCTAGTGGTTGTCCGGTAGCTCCCAACTTTGTTGTGGCTGAGCACCGGAATGTTTGTATTACCCTCTGTGACTTAGTGGAAACCTCTAATCTATTGCCTTGGTGATAGGTTGGAGAAGAGGAGCGAGTTGCAAGAGACTCCATAGCCTTTGTGGCTAACCTCAACAACATGGATGTAGGTCAGACTTTGTGGCGAACCGAACCACGGGATACATCCTCGTGTCTCTTGTGATTGTGTTTGTTGCTGCTATTAATTGTGATTTGAATTGATTTCTAGGGTTTGCATTCGATCCATGAAGTTATCATCCTCTAGGTGCAACCGACTGTTTGGATAGCTCAACATACTCTTCGAGAAGGCTGGTATAACACTCGATCTGTTTTTCATTCATTATATTCCGCTGTGAATCGATTGTATACTCTGCTTTGCGGAAGTTCCATGTTCTGCTTTGGAACCTCCGCAACCCGGAACCTCAACGCTCAAGCCCGGAGGTTCCGCGTTCTGACAATTTTCTGTGAAGTTATTTAAATTTCAGAAAAAGGCCTATTCACCCCCCCCCCCTCTAGGCCACTTGCTAGATCCTTTCACCGGCACGCTACTCCCCGTTGTGTCGACCAACACTAGGTGACCTGGTGGCTAATTGGCACCAAGCCAAGCTCACTAAGAGCGCCACAAGAATCTACCACTAGTGAGGTAGCTCAATGACACGAGCAATCCACTAAGAATGTCTCTTGCTGCTCCGGCTAGGTGAGGCTCCAAAACCTCTCACAATCTCGAACGGTGGTGGCCAAGAACAATCACCAATCTTGCCAACTCCACCTCAACGCCTCCAAGCCGTCTAGGCACCGGCAAATGCCAAGAGTAACAAGAAACTCAATGCCAATGTGAAGAACTAGTGCCACTAGATTGAACTCTTTCAAATCAACGCACTAGATCACTCAATCTCACAAGCAAATGATCAAATCAACTTTAGAGATGAGTGGGGAGGCTTGCCTATGCTCACAAGAATGCTTAGGTATCAAAATTTGCAAAGGTGCATACAAGTGAGCCGACCAAGCCACTTATATAGCCCCCTCAAAATGGGCTAACCGTTGGGCTGAAATCACGACCATCGGACGCTCCGATGCGCGACCATCGGACGCTGCCCCAGCGTCCGATGCTCCAGATGGAGCCACGTGTCCCCCTGATACAAATTCAGTCTGTCAGATCTCAACGGTCATATTCCTTCGCGCCAAGGTTAATGTGACATCGGACGCGCTGATGTCGGGCATTGGACGCTTCGGTGCCACTGCTCATCTCAGCACAAGTCTGCGCCACATCGGACGCGCCAGCACTCTTACATCGGACGCTCAACCCCTGCATCCGATGACCATGCAGAGAGGTTCTAGAGAGGGTCAAAACACATCGGACGCGTCCGATGGTTCGGCATCGAACGCAGGCCAGCGTCCGATGCTCCCTGGAAAGCACGCTCGCGCCATGTCATCACCATCGGACTCTGCAACAGTGTTTTCCCAGCATCCGTTGCCAACGTTCGATGCTCCTTCAACATATGTCAGAAACTAGGGTTTACCATCGGACGCTCAGCCCAGCGTCCGATGCCCCTCTGACCACCGTCCGATGCTTCTGAACACACTACTTCTCTTCCGAAAAACGCTGAACCTGATGCCAAAGAGGGCTTACTAGAAAGAGGGAGAAGGACTATACACTAGTTTCTCCCACTTATCCACAACTCCTTTACACCCCCTTATCCCAAAGGTGCCAACACCGTCCAGAGTATGTCTTTATATGCAAGTGTGTTAGCATTTTGCAAAGCATTTTTCAAGGGGTTTTTTTAGTCACTCACTAGGTCTATAGTATCAAATTATCAATATGTTAGAGAACTCCTAGTGGCACTTGAACACCGCATAAGCCATGAATTATCTCCTCTTAATAGTACGGCTATGTATCCTAAATGTGATCACACTCACTAAGTGTCTTGATCACCAAAACAAAGAGCCCTATAGGTTATACCTTTGCCTTCGGGCCGCTTTGCTCCATCTCTTCTCTTCTTCTCGCCCTCACCAATGGTAGAGCAATCGATCACTTGAGTTGCATATGGCCATCACCATCCTCCATGGTTGTCACCTTGCTAGCTCCACCACTTGGCTTGGTCTCAATCCTTTCTTATAAGCTACACACATGCTTATCAATAGGATTAGACCAAATAGGTTTCATCAATTAACCAAAACCAAACTAGGGCTTTCAATCTCCCCCTTTTGGGTAATTGATGACAACCTATAAAAAGATATGTGATTTAAATTTGAGTAACCACATTGATAGTATTAGCTCCCCCTACATATGTGCTATAGATTTTGGTTCTAAATTTGGCACATATGTATGGATATGAAATGTGGATGAGCAATACTACCAATGATGATGCTAAGGCATAAGAATGGAGCTTTGAAGCGTGATACCAATCGGAGTGCACATGTTATACCATCCTTAGCACCATTTGTGAGTAGACATACATCAAAACTCCAGAACCCTGTGAGATCAACATAATAATAAGGCTCTTGAGCCACTTGAAAAACAAATATGTCTAGTTGTAGTCCTATACATGCTAGTAAGTCATGTCAATAATCATGTTCTAATGCTAGCATTCACCACATAAGCATAAATATGAATGGAATAGCTTATGCAATGCAATCAAACATATGATTATGCACATTTCAAATGCAACATACATGTTTATGAGCTTGCTCCCCCTATTTGTATGCTCAAATTTTAATTGTTCAAGCTCTGATCCACTTGAAATTTACACTGTTCTTTCATCCCTTTTTATTTTGTTATCTCCCCCTTTCACTATCATATCTTTGCATCTTCTCCCCCTTTGTCAACAATTATCATAAGGTGGGGCAAATTTTAATGAAAGGATACAACTTTGATCATGAGATTTGCATGAGGGGATCAAACTAAGTCAAGTTGTGACTTAATCTAGCTCATGAGCATAAGATATTTAACACTGTTTGCTCTAGAGTAAGCTTCTTCACACATCTTGCAAAGGTTATCTTACTCACATCGGTTAAACACTCATTGCTTACTTACTAGATCAAACACTAGAGTTACAAGCTCAGAAACAAGTTATATGCTACCACTTGATTAAGTCAAACATAGAAGCAATAGTGGTACCATATATACTTCAAATTCATTTAATTTACCATGAATGAGCCTAAATAAGCAATGTGATGGCTATATGAACTAGAGCACAACCTAATAAGAATGAATGCACATGCCAAACAATTTCACCTTTGCTTTCTTGGAGGAGAGGCATGTCATAAGTGGGGGTGCATTCAACTCATGTTGGAGAAGTCTAGGATATTCAATTCATTTCTTAGCTTGCAAAATCTTCTCTCATCTAGTGGCTTGGTGAAGATATCGGCAAGTTGATCATCGGTGCCCACACTCTCAATAGATATGTCTTTCTTTGCTTGATAATCTCTAATGAAGTGATGCCTTATGTCAATGTGCTTTGTTCTTGAATGTTGAACCGGGTTGGTGTCTATTTTGACGGTGCTCTCATTATCACATAGCAATGGGACTTGTCCAAACTTGACTCCATAATCTTGCAATGTTGCTTTCATCC
The DNA here is from genome assembly GCA_009763385.1 of Coix lacryma-jobi var. lacryma-jobi. Taxonomy (NCBI): domain Eukaryota; kingdom Viridiplantae; phylum Streptophyta; class Magnoliopsida; order Poales; family Poaceae; genus Coix; species Coix lacryma-jobi. The sequence continues at coordinate 109,895,079 of CM019827.1, read as the reverse complement.
ATAGCAATTGTGCACAACAACTACCCGTGGATATGTATTCGGCTTCGGCGGTAGAGAGTGCAACACTATTTTGCTTCTTTGATGACCATGAGACAAGTGATCTTCCAAGCAATTGACAAGTGCCCCATGTGCTCTTTCTATCCACCTTGCATCCCGCATAATCAGAATCCGAGTATCCAATCAATTCAAATTGAGAGCCCTTGGGATACCATAGTCCAACATTTGGAGTGTGCTTCAAATATCTCAATATTCTTTTGGTTGCCTTCAAATGACTTTCCCTTGGTGAAGCTTGGAACCTTGCACACATGCACACACTAAACATGACATCCGGTCTTGATGCGGTCACATAGAGTAGGCTTCCAATCATTGACCGATATAATTTTTGATCCACCATGTCACCACTAGAGTCACTATCCAAATGCCCATTTGTGCCCATTGGAGTGGTTATTGCCTTTGCTTCATCTAACCCAAACTTCTTGAGCATGTCCTTGATGTACTTGCCTTGACTAACAAATTCTGTTTCTTCATTTGCTTGATTTGTAGTCCAAGGAAGTAACTAAGCTCTCCAATCATAGACATCTCAAACTCCTTAGCCATCATCTCTCCAAACTCTTCACAAAAATCTTGGTTGGTTGATCCAAATATAATGTCATCCACATAGATTTGCAATGTGACACCCTAGTGTCAAGCACTGCATTAGGAACCACATTTAGCTACCAAAATGCATAAGCAATGCATTGCATCATTTCATGTGCATATGAGTGCTTTTTGCCTTTTTGTTTATTTGGATTTTGGATTTCTATTGGACTTGATAGTTTAAGTGGATTTCTATCTTGGCAAATAAGTTTATAAAATAAAGAATATTGGGTAGAGTGCTTTTCATGTTGATATTTTGACCTAATTCAAAATAGTTTATCAGATAAAAATGAGGCAAGCAAAATGGTGTATGTTTCAAAATTGGCTTTATTTATGTGGAGGTTGTAAAAATGGTTTTCAGAAAAAGTGTCTTATATGAAAGTTGTAGAGAAAATTATTTTGAGCAACTTTTATTTTTGGGTCAAAGTCTAGTTGAGAGTTTTTGAAACTGTTTTTGAATGGTCAAAGTTTGAAAAGGTTTTGGAAAAAGAAAAAGGAAAACCATTTTTTTCCCGGCGCCAGCCTTTCGGCCCATTCGGCCTTTCCGGCCCAAGCCCGCGCCGCGCCTGCCCCCGCTCCCGCGCGCGCTAGCGCACGCCGCGCACGCCAGCCCCGACAGCGCCGCCGGGCCGTACGCCGGCTCCGCCCGCCACATGGCCGCCGCATCCTGCCGAGGATCCTCACCGGCCACTCCTCGTCTGATTTCCCTCCGCGCGATCACGCAAGCGATCGGCTTCGCCCACTCCGCGCTCGCCTCGCCTGCCGCGCCACCCTCGCTCACCGCGCCGTCGCCCGCCGCACGCCACGTCGTGGCCCCCGCCACGACCGCGCATTGCCGCCGGCCGAGCCAAAACCCGAGCACCCTTCGCTCCCTCACTCACCCGCACACACTCTCCCACTCTCGCTCACACTCTCCTCCCCACGCCACCGAGCAAGAACGAGCGCTCTGCTCGCTCTCGCCGCGACCACCCCCACAAACCCCCTTCGCCGTTCCGGCCACGCCGGAGCCTCACCGTCCGATTCCTCGCGCAAGCCTCTCGGCCTACACCCCAGACACCCGGTGCTCGCGTTAGCACCACCCCTCGAGCCTCGCCGACACCGAAGTCTGTGGAGCGCCGCCGCGGTCGCCATCGGCACCGTCTGGAGCTCGCGACTGTTCTACATCGACCGAAGCTTCTCTGCTTCCCCTCTTCTCCGTCGAGCATCACCAAGCCAAGGCAACGTGAGAACACCGACTAGCCTCAACGCTACCGCTCTCACCCACCTCTTCTTCCCCGGCCGAGCGCCATGGCTGTCCGCCGAGGCCATGCCCGAGGCCAAGCTTCCTCGGAGCCATCCGAGCCAAGCCGAGCCCTCCGATAGCTCCCTAGGGTTCACAAAGCACTGCGCACGCGCCAATTTGGCCGGCGACCACCGGACACGGCCTAGCCGAGCCCCGCCACCGTCTGCCATGGCCGCTCGCGTGGCCAAGCTTCCTCGGAGCTTCCCGAGCCAATCCGAGCCCGCCGATAGCCTCCCTAGGGTTCGTGTGAGCCTTCGCCTTCCCCAATTTCACCGGCGACCGCCGAAAACGGCGTAGCCGTGTGTCGCCGCCGCCGCCGTCCGCCACCGCTCGCCGCCGGCACGCTTCGGTCACCCTCTGGCCAAACCGACCCCACCGCTGGATGCGCCTCGTCGAGACGAGTCTATCGAGCCTAGCCTCACCGCCGGCGACCTCTCCGTCGACGAGCTTTCGTCGGTCAACACCTTCCCCTGCTTCGCCCTCTCTGACGGGTGGGTCCCGTTGACCAGCGGACCCCGCGTGTCAGCCTCACCCGGTCCATGGACCACGTTCACGCAGGCCAGCCGGGAAGATTCAAATATGTTTTCCTTTTTGTTTTATTTTCTAGAAATGCTTGTTATTTTTGTGTAGCTCGTTTTAAAAGTCCAAATGAAGTACTTTCAGTTTTGTTAGCTTGCTTATGAGTAGATCTGTCAGGAAAAAATATGAAAGTATTTTTGGTGAAAGTTTTTATTACTGTTTTTATTTGATTCAGTTTGTGAGCTTTTGTTAGATAAATGGAAATAGGTGTTTTCTGGTTGAGTTAATTCATGGGAAAATTTGTGTAGGTTTCTTAACATGATTTGCACCTGTGAAAAATATATGATGCACTATTTATGTGGAAAAAGTTTCTGTTATGATTTAAAGTCCCTTTTTGACTGATTTCTTAGAATAAGTGTTAAGGTATTTTATATGTCAAAATAAAATGTGGAAAAAAATTGTGTGGTCTCTCTATGACATGTTCAGGCCAAGAAAAATGTTAAGTAGGAGCTGTTGTATGGAAGAATCTGAAGTTGCTTTACAAATGTACTTTTCTGTGTTTTCCTTTGGAAATTCATGTAAGGAATAATATAATGTTTCTGTTCGTGGAACTTTCTTGATAAGTATGAAATGTAAAGTAGAATCTGGAAAAAATATAAAAATGAGTTAGCACCCTTTTCTAGTAGGGTTGTAGTTCAAATGGTTTAATTTGGAATAGATTTGTTTATTTTGTGTAGGCTTGTATGTTTATGCTCTGATAACAAGTTTTCTACAGTAGAATGTGTATGAGTAGATGAAGCTAGGAAAATTATGAAATCTGTTGTTGAACACCTTTGTGTGAAAAGTTAGTTCAAAGCACCTTTTGAGCAGTTTATTTGTTATTTTTATATCTGTAGTTCTCTATTTTATTTCTGGCTGAAAATTGTTCAGTGAGGTCCAGCAGATGCCATTTGCCTTCTGAAATTTTTGTGGATTTTTCTGAGTCAAGAAAAATGCACTTGCAGTTCAAACTCAAATTTCTTTTGAATTACTAAATAAGAAATAGGTGGATTAATGAAATTGTTTTATGAGATAATTAAGTGTTTACCTCAATGTCAAAAGTGGTTCAACAAGTTGGTTTTATTGGTTTGCAAGAAATGTTACTTTTCTTACCACTGCATCTCGCACTACGCATTATTTATTTATTATTTTCAACCGCATTGCAATAGGATCGACAGTTCAGGAGCAAGACCTAGAGCAGGAGACAAGCGCCGAGCAGGAGATCCCGGAACTGCATCAAGCCGAGGAAGCCGACCCCGCGGCCGACACTAACCTGCCTGAGTGCCCCTCCCACGAGGCCTCAGTCTTCTCTCAAGGCAAGCCCCGGAGCATATTAAGCCTCCTATCTTTTGTAATTAAAAATTTACTTGAGTCCTTTTCTATTGTGATGCATTAGGTTTAGGAGTTGGGATGAATCCTACTTGCTGCATTACCATTCCTTGGTTATTGATTAATATCTACCTTGTTATCCTGTTATTTATTTACAATGTAGAATTGCTTAGCTTGCTTAATAAAAGTAGTAGTTAAGAATGTTTCCGTAATACCCTGATGGGTAGTTACCGGATCACGGTTGGCTATATTTGCTATCGTGGAAAAGAACCTGAGTAGTAATAAAATACGGTCAACTGGAAGGCAGGGCACCAAGTTGGAACTTGGGGGCAGTCCGTCCGTTGGATCGTGTAGGTTTGTATCGATGTTGGCCCTCGTTCATTTTTTAACGCGCCCTTTTACTTAGGGATACGTCGGTGCCGTAATCATCGACCCCAAAGCCAGTTAGAAGCTGTTCGGGCCGGTTTCGACCCGTGTCGCGCCCTCTAGTATGGAAATTGCGATCTGCCGCGTGAGGCCATCGTCAGGTTCCAATTGGGCGGTCTGTGCTTGAACCGCGACGATTACCACCACGAACAAGCGTCGAGCGGTTGCCCAATGCATGGACCCGACGGGGAAAGTGTGGGCTGGTATTAAAGGTCTTTCACCAGCTGGTTTGGAATTCGATTCGAGTCGTCGTCTCCCCCGGTTAGTGGGAAACTATGGCGAGCTTCACCACGATACAACTTCATGTGATGTTTTAAAGGTTCAACTAAAAATGTGGATAAGTCAACTGGATATGGTTATATTATTGTTTGTTAGACTCAAGTGTGTGCAATAGTTCAGGTGCAAACCTAGAGTAAAGAAATAGGTCTAAAAATGATAGCTCAGCAATATCATTAAATCCTTACTTATCTTAATTGAGCTTTTCGCAACTAAAGATCCCAGATCCACCCAAAAAGGCCTTGCATACCCTTGGTGTCTTTATTTTCAATTGGACGGGTAAGTCTAGCTGAGTACATTCCCGTACTCAGGGTTTATCCCGTTTGTTGCAGATGGTCAGGTCTACTTTGGCTATTGTAAGCACTGCCTCTACCCGGTGGAAGGTGATGAGGAGTAGGCCCAGGGCAGGGTTGTCCAGAAGCTTCCCCTTTTCTTTTGCTGGTCTGAGACTCCTAGTGGCACATTATCTAAAAAGGGAAGAGTGAGTTGTGTTGAGTTGGATTTGTCAAACAATGTTTCATTTGGACCACATGTGTAGTGGTCGTGTTTCAAACTTATTTAAGCTTCCGCACTTTTAAATTCGGTATTGTAATAACTCTGTTTTAAATTCGCACTCTGATACTTTAAATTCGGTTTCGTTCTCTGTGATGTATCTTTGCGAATGTAATTCTTGAACAATACGATCCTGTATGTTGTACGGTGATAGAAATCCTTCGAGATTTCTGGACTACCGGGGTTATATGGGTTCAAGTATGAGTCGAAGTCAGACGGATTTGACTAAGACGGTACTTGAGCTCTTATAATCAGGACAGTTCCGCCACATGCAACACAAACAAGTCACTTCCAATCTTCTTGGTGAAGAGTGTGGTGTTAACCTTTCCCATCTTGGAACCCTATGATAGTAAGAAATCCATCAATCTTTCATACCATGCTCTTGGTGCTTGCTTCAACCCATATAATGCCTTCTTGAGCTTGTACACATGGTTGGGCTTCTTTAAATCTTCAAATCCGGGAGGTTGCTCAACATATACAGATCAAATTAACTGGGAATCACAATATCCCATCGGCTGAAGAACTCAAAAGTAAAAGGTACTGCAAATTTCCTAACTCTGGTACTCATACTACTAATGATTGTCGAGTTTTCAGAGATATGATCCAGAGAGCTATTATCAAAGGAAGAATTGGCTTAGAAAAGGCCAAGGGTATGGGCATCAATGGCCATCCTTTTCCACAGAACATGGTAGCTCCTGCACCTCGGAGCGAGATCAAAGTACTGACTTCTGACAAAGCCAAGGCAGCTGGGACAGTCGATCCAAAAAAGCAGCTCACAGCCAAGGAGTATCAGGAGCTGAATGGAAAGAGGAATATCGATCAACATGATCAACCTGAGACTTCAAAGGCTTGTGAAGCAAGGAGACGTCCAACTGTTAGAATCTTGTTGAACAAAAGGCAACGTCAGAAAGAAAGAAATCAATTACAAAGAGAAAGAGATGATCAACAATATCAAGAGTGGCTTGAAGAGGAGTACAGGAGGTCTCGTGAAGAGGAAAGGCATATCAGAGATGAAGAGAGGAATCATTGGGATTGCTCTTTCTTCAGACATTGTTGGAATGAAGGTTTGAAGCTTCCTACTCTTCGTAATTGCCCAAAATGCAGTGAGCAGTATTGGGAGTATAGGCAGTCGAGAGACAACCGTCGATCTGTTCATAAAAGATTAAGATTTAATAGGACAAATCGGCGCATAAAAAATCAAAGTGTTCATAATCGGCTTGGAGCAAGATTAGTTGATCAAGACCATCCTTGGCAAGAGGGGCAATGGTGTCCCAGTGGCTTGACCAAAAGCCAGAAACTACAGGTTCAAAGACTAAGGAATGATGAGATTCAGAAGAAGAAACCCAAAGTCTGGCAGGTTAAGCAAGTAGCCGATAAGGGAGAGTCATCGGCTAATATATCTGCTCTGTTCATGCTACCTGCTGATTTCAGATCCTCTGATCATGAAGAAGAGTCTGATGATGAGGAAGCTATTGCTCAGTGGATCTATCAGGCAGAAGGAGCTATATTTCAAAAGCCTAAAAAACATTCACATCTAAAAGCTTTATATTTAAAGGGGTTTGTCGATGGAAGTCCTTTGAACAAGATGTTAGTTGATGGAGGTGCAGCTGTTAATTTGATGTCATATGCCACCTTCAGAAAGCTTGGAAAGACTACAAAAGACTTGACTCACACTGACATGAGGTTGACTGACTTTGCTGGCAACGTGTCGGCTACTAAAGGTGTTGTGTGTGTCGAATTGACGGTTGGCAGCAAGAGTATGCCGACTACTTTCTTCATAGTCGATGCAAAAGGGTCATACAGTGTGCTTCTTGGAAGAGATTGGATCCACGCCAATTGTTGTGTTCCGTCTACCATGCATCAGAATGTGATTCAGTGGATTAGCGACATTGTGGAAGTGGTACCAGCCGATTCAACTGTTAGCATTGCTTATTCTGACCCTGATGTTTGGAACTTTGATAGCGTGGAGTGCTTTTCTGGGAAGATTCTTGAAGAAGGCTTTCTCAAAACATCTGATGATAGTCAACAGCCGATCCAAGCAGTCGGCTTCAAAAAATGTATCTAATGGATTGTACAATCAATGAAGATGAAAGTAAGATGGGTAAAGGTTTTACATCGGCTGATGAACTAGAGGCAGTTGATATTGGAAATGGTGATAAGCCAAGGTTGACATATATCAGTGCCAAGTTGGATCCCAAGTTTAGGCAAGAACTTATTACTTTGTTAAAAGAATATAAAGAATGTTTTGCTTGGGATTATTCTGAAATGTCTGGTCTTGATCGATCACTGGTTGAGCATCGACTACCTATCAAACATGGGAGCCGGCCTATAAAACAAGCTCCGAGGAGGATTAGAGCAGAGGTTATGGCTGATGTGAAAACAGAGATCACTCGGCTTTACGAAGCTAACTTCATTCGACAATGTAGATATGCTGAGTGGATATCAAGTGTGGTCCCTGTGTATAAGAAAAATGGAAAAATGAGAGTTTGCATTGATTTCAGGGATTTGAATAAAGCTACTCCAATGGATGGCTACCCGATGCCAGTAGCAGACATGTTGGTTGATGCAACAGCATGGCATAAGGTAATCAGTTTTATGGATGGCAATGCTGGTTATAATCAAATTTTTATGGCAGAAGAAGATATACATGAAATTGCGTTCAGATGTCCGAGTGCTATAGGCTTATATGAGTCGGTAGTAATGACTTTTGGACTTAAGAATGTTGGTGCAACCTATCAAAGAGCTGTGAATTATATCTTTCACGAGTTGATCGGCAAGATTGTGGAAATCTACATTGATGATGTAGTTGTGAAGTCCAAGGATTATCAACGACATCTTAAAGATCTCAGAGATACTCTTGAATGTGCAAGAAAACATGGATTAAGAATGAATCCCCATAAGTGTGCATTCGGAGTGTCAGCTGGACAGTTTTTGGGGTTTATGGTACATGAAAAGGGTATCGAAGTCGGTCAAAAAAGTTATGACGCAATTGACAAAGCAGTACCACCAACTACAAAGACCCAACTGCAATCTTTGATTGGCAAAAACAATTTTATCAGGAGGTCTGTCTCAAATTTGACAGCCAGGATTTTGCCATTCTTAGTATTGTTGAAATTGAAAGATGATCAAGAATTTAAGTGGGGGAATGAGCAACAGAAAGCCTTTGATGAAATCAAAGAGTATATGAAATCCCCGCCAGTTTTGATTCCTCGGCAAAAGGATAAACCTTTTAAATTATATGTTTCGGCTGATTATCATACAATTGGATCGGCCTTAATGCAAGAATTTGAAGAGAAAGAGAGAGTAGTTTTCTATCTCAGTAGAAGGTTGCTTGATCCAGAGACGAGATATTCTCCCGTTGAAAAAGCTATGCTTGTGTTTGTACTTTTCATGCACCAAACTTCGACATTATCTACTATCCTCTGAATGTACGGTGGTGTCAAAGTTCGACGTGATAAAGCACATGTTATCTATGCCTATTCTAAATGGGAGAATTGGCAAATGGGTTCTTGCATTATCAGAGTTTGATTTGAAGTATGAATCGGCTAAGGCAGTTAAAGGTCAGGTAATAGCTGATTTTATTACCCATCATCACAAACAAGAAATTAAAACTTTGGATTTTACCCCATGGGCCTTGTTCTTTGATGGTTCTAATTGTAAACAAGGTGGAGGTATTGGTATTGTCCTTGTTTCTCCTCGAGGGAATATCTTTGAGTATGCCTTTTCTATTGATCCAACCTCTACTAATAATCAAGCTGAGTATGAGGCTCTTCTCAAAGGACTTCATCTTCTGTATGAGGTAAGGGCCGAGGCTGTTGAGATTTTTGGTGATTCTCAATTAGTAGTTAATAAATTGCTCGGCCTATATAAATGCAAAGATGACATCTTGAGGAAGCATTATGAGAAGTGTCTTGAGTTACTTGATTCTTTCTCTTCTGTTGTCATAAAGCATATTCCTAGATGTCAGAACCAAGAAGCTAATCGGTTAGCTCAAAGTGCTTCTGGGTATCGGCAAATTGTTGAAATGTTAGCTGATGAGATTACTGGTGATGATGATTGGAGGGTTGAAATTATAGAGTACTTGAAGGATCCATCAAAACAAGTATCCAGAAAGTTGAGATATAAGGCTACAAAGTTTGTCCTTCTTGATGATCAGCTTTATCACAAAACAATCGATGGTGTACTCCTTAAATGTATCAATCAAGAGGAGGCCAAGGTCCTGATGGGAGAGATTCATGACGGAGTTTGTGGTGCACATCAGTCTGCTCATAAAATGAAATGGATGATCAGGAGAGCAGGGTATTTTTGGCCAACCATTTTGGAAGATTGTTTTAAGTACTATAAAGGATGTCAAGAATGTCAAAGGTTCGGTAATGTTCAGAAATCTTCGGCATCAACTATGAATCCAATTACAAAACCATGGCCATTTTGAGGATGGGGAATAGATCTAATTGGCCAAATATTCCCAGCCTCTAGCAAAGGGCACAAATTTGTGTTGGTAGCAACAGACTATTTCACCAAATGGGTTGAAGCTATTCCTTTAAAGGAGGCTTCATCGGCTACCGTGATTGAGTTTATCAAGGAGCATATCATCTATAGATTTGGTGTTCCTCAAACCATTACTACAGATCAGGGAAAGATGTTTACATCGAAAGAGTTTGGGGACTTTGCTGGTAATACAAGCTTCAAGTTGATTAACTCATCTCCATATTATGCCCAAGCTAATGGACAAGCCGAAGCTTCTAACCAGATTTTGATCAAAATTATTAAGAAAAAGGTTAAGAGATACTCGGTGAAACTCTATGGTCCTATCGAATGGCTTGTCATGGTGCAACTAAATGTTCACCTTACGAGCTGGTCTATGGTCATGAAGCTGTATTACCTTGGGAGATCAACATTGGGTCTAGAAGAGTATCACAGCAGAATAATTTGAAAGCCGATGAGTATAAGCATCTCATGATGGACAACCTTGATGATTTAAATTTTCATTAGCTAAAGGCTCTGGAAAATATTAGAGCTCAAATGTTGAGAGTGGCTAAGTACTATGATCAGAAAGTAAGGGAGAAGAAGTTTAATGAAGGGGACTTAGTTTGGAAAGTCATTTTACCTATTGGAACTAAGGATAGCAAATACGGTAAATGGTCACCAAATTGGGAAGGACCTTATCGGATTACCAGATGTGCTCCTGGCAATGCTTATTTCTATGAAACTTTTGAGGGTGTCGAATACTTCAGAGCGGTTAATGGAAAATATTTTAAGAAATATTATCCTAGTATCTGAGTGGATTTACTATGATTAATCAGTCTGGCCAGTAGCCGATATGATTATATCACCTTTAGACTAAAAAGGAGGATAGCTGATATATATAGTATCGCCTCTAGCAGTAAAGAGAATAGCCGATGCAAGTGAGGCATCGCCTTCAGCACAAAAAATATGAATTTAAGGGTTTCTGAATTTAAAATACCTCGATGGGTCTTATCGCAGAGAGATCATAGAAGAACATAGACTTCATTATATTCATAAGTAGATTTCTCATACAATGGTTTGATCCTAATAAACTACTCGAAGACTTTGTCCACTATGAATACAGAGGGGGTGGACTCTGCTATTTCCCCAGCTGCTCCGTCGACGCCATCAAAGTTTACTTTCATGGCGTGACTTATTCCCGGGGTGATTTTGAGACCAGCCAAGTCTTGGCCGGTGTAGGCCTGGGCAGCTCCGAGAGCCATGGCGGCACCATGACGAACACCATGGAGAGCAACCTCGTGCACCCTTGCGGGGATGTTGGTCACCCTCTCAGCAACGCTATCACCGATGGTGTTCACGGAGTCAGCCGCTTCATTTCCTGCCTCCTGGAGGACTTCTAGGTGCACGGTCAGGTCTGCAAAGTAAACAGAACATGTCGAAGATTGAGTAGAAGAAATTCAATTGAGCAAAATTTCTTCAGGGAAAAGGAAGTTATCGGCGACGCGTGCATCAGACTTAGCGCACTGCTGAGTTGCCCGAGAAGCTCTCGCCTCCGCATCTTCCAGCGCCTTCTGGAGCTGGGCAATGTGGTCCTCCAGCAGGCAATTCCTAATTGTGGCCTCGGAATGGAGATTCCGCATTTCCATCATTTGACGGTAATGGCAAGCGGCTGTCGACTCCGAGCTGTCAGAGGAAGGGTTTTTGGAAACCGATTCCATCCCAGGGGGAGGCCCCAGAGCAGCAGCGGCGTCGGAAGGACCCGCGTCAACCCTGAATAAAGATGATAAAGAAGATCGAATCAGAATCTGAAGAGCTGATGATAGAATGTCAGAAATCAGCTAATATAGAAAAGAGGCATGCCTAGCACGACGCTGAGGGCGACGATAGGAGTTCACTTCCTCCTCCACTGGATGCTTATTGCGGTTGTTGTCTTCCATCAAAGGAGGAAGAAGGGAGCTTTTGATGAGAAAGAGGGTTTTCTTTTGGATGGAGGAGGAGAAGAGGCAGAGAAATGCTCTGAGTGTGACGGAAGAAGAGAACGAAGGAGAAATTTATATTAAGAGATAGGGGAAAAGATGTCATTTCATACAGTGTGCGCAGAGTGCTCGAGTGGGATGTTAAATCACAACACAATTTTCAAGGAAAGAGCAGCCAGTTCACATTGATCATCAAGATACTATTCGGAAAAAAATCTTCGAGCCATTTGAAATACCGGAGGGGAAGGAAGAAAAGGACTCAAATTTTTGGAATAAAATAAATTTCATCCCAAAATTGGGGGGCATGTGTTTACACCAGATTTGGGATAAAAAAGGATTGTTGTTTGAGGACACAAACAACTGATTTATTCATAAAAGAATCGGCTAGAAAAATAAAAAGAGACCTGTTTTTGACCGGACACAACCAAGACTCATGAGAACCAGACGTGACAAGCTTTGAAGGTATGTTGGGTTCGGCCAAAGAGTTTGAGTCCGGGTCGTCTTTTGTAACCTAGACGTGTTAGGACAAAAGCCAACCGGGTTATAAATAGCTAAGAACCCGATTTTGTAAGGGAATCCAATCCAATCAATCAACACATCGGCCACCGGCCAAAACCCTAGGAATAGGAGTAACGTAGAACTCGGTGGAACCTTCAAACAGGCAGGGCTGCATCGACTTCGACCGACCTCCGGTTTGCTTGTAAGTTTCACCAATGGCTCGTGTTATTTTTCAATAAGGTTGTATTTGGCATCGACCAAACTCTTGTTAAGCTATGACATGGCTAGTTATCGGTCTAAGTTTGCCTTTTGTAAGACTGTCTTGACTCTGATCAATCTCTTACTTTAGTCGATCTTGACTATTTATTGGCTCTATTGGCTTTGGCAAGTCAATAGATTCATTAAGTTACCGATGTTGTTTATGTTTTAATATTTTTCTTTATATTTAAACAACATCTTGCCCAATCAAGATTGAGAAAGTAGCCTAAGCTTAAAAGTTGTTTAGTTTCGGCTATTCAAAGGCTTTACACGCTTACACCAAAGAAAATAGCCGATCTAAGCCTCTCATCGACTATTTTGTCAATCTTGATTGTTACATGTTGTGCGTTCGAGATATCCGATAAAATCGTGGTTTGATCTAAGAACAGATAGATTTGATCTAGCATGTTTATTACGGCTGTATTTCCGAACCCCACTGATATATATGATAGATTAGATCTGTTTGACCTTAAGTCAAATCGTGGTTTAACGGATAGATCTTGTTCGTGCTTCATGGACACTGTATCGGCTAAAATAGCCGATTCAGTTACTCTGTCTTCATAATGTGTACTTTTAAGCAGTTTGGAATCGATGGATTTGCTCGTTGCATCGGACGTGATCTAGCTTAGTCATCATTATGGCTGCATGGAGACACCCCACTGTTGGTGTTTAAGCTATTTTGTCGATCTATTTGTTATTATGGCTGCATAAAAACACTCCACTGTTAACAGATAGAACTGCCTGTGCAATTAGTCGATTCATTGATTCCACGTCGTCTAAACGTATACATAGATCTTTATTCTTTTCATGTGCTTAAGTTTATCGGCTGTGTACTCGCTCTAAGTGCCTCTTTACATATATCATGGTCGTTTTGCCTCATATCTTTATCAATGTTTTTCATGCAATCTTTTGGGTGTTGACTTTGTAGTCAATGTCCTATAAACAAGGGCTATATCAGAGCCGTATAATTTGGAACTGTCTGGCACTAAACCGGCAGGTTCCACAATTTGACAATTTTTTCTCTTCCTTGTCAATTACAGGTCAAATTGACTGGCGCGTCCAAGTGATCTCACCAAGATTCGGCACCGCCGCTTTTTGAAGGTTCAGGAGGTTAGGACTTTGCTTCGTATGCCCTCTGAGGACCGTGTGCGAAGCGTGTTGGCGCTACCGACCAGATTTTTGCGCCAACAATTTCGGTTAGCCGGTGCGATTAATTTTAGAAAGGACTATTCACCCCCCCCTCTAGTCCGCCATCTTGACCCTATAGTGAGCTCTAACTAGCCCGACACCTTTGTTTCCTAATTAAGATCTTTGTAAGGTGTTTGAGAACTTAGATTGAGGGGTGTACTCTTGGCTAGACCGATAGTTTTAATTCCGCATTTGTTTTGTTTAGCCGGTGCGATTAATTTTAGAAAGGACTATTCACCCCCCTCTAGTCGGACATCTCGACCCTTCACAAGCCCAAGGTTGTCGCTGATCCTCTTGCTAGTGGTGACATGCAAGTCACAATCTCCCATGGAGTTTTCACCAACAACACTAGCTTTTGATCTGTTCGAACAACATAGTGCTCTTTGCACCTCGCTCATCTAATGTTGCTCTTTGTGATCCCTGCGGGACGAACATAATACCCCTCACAAGCCTTCTCTGGAGCCACACACAATCTTTTTACAGGCTTCATGATGGAGACATAGTCACCAAACCATCTATGAGGTGGTAACCTCCAAGAGTAACAAGCACCATTGGCTTGCAAAATGATCACCTACTGCCACACCTTGCAATCTCTCAATGCAACACACTAGCAATTGATTTGCACACTAGCAAGAAAAAGTGAGATAGAAGGTTCCCAATCACACAAACACAAGACACCAAGGCTTAAGGGTGCTCCCTTCACCGTCCAAGGCCATCCAACACTTCTATTTACAGCCCCATGGGCTCACTAGTTGTTGCCCACTCGGAGAGTGCCCGGACTCTCCATGCCAACATCCGGACCAGACTCTATCGTTCCATCCAGACCAACGTGCGCCAAGGTTCAGACGGGAACAGAGAGCTCCCAAGATCGCCAAACGCGTTCGGACTAACATCCTGGGTCCGAACCAATGCACTGCCTACACCACCGTACCAAGATGAATAGGACTGGCACACCATTAGGGATGCAAGTCGGTACTCAATGGTGCTTTTCGGGTCAGCTAACTAATTACGGTCAAATGTCATTCTAGTTCATTTTTCCACTTTCATCAAACTACAGAAACGTTATTCTAGTTTATTTGATCAATTTTTTGGGTCGACCCAATGACCCAAAATATTTTAAACCTGCATCCCTACACACCATGGTTCGAACGCTATGCACAATAGAGTCCAGATCCCCTAGTCTGAGCAGTTCCACCGAGTGACAGCGTTCGGACACTGAACCTTGGTCTGTACCATGCAGTATTCCTAAGGTACGGACGTCGTGTCGCAGTAATGTCCTCCCTAGGGTTTGCTTCCAGAACCAGAGCCATGGTCCGGACCAGTAGTGACCTAAGGGTCCAGATGCCTATTTTGCCTCCTTTTCAACTCTAACTTCTTCTCTTTTGCAAATGTGCCAACATCACCAAGTGTACACCACCTTGTGCAAGTGTTTTAGCATTTTACAAACATTTTTCCAAGGATTAGTACTTGCTCCCTCGTCGCCACTTGATCCTATAGCATGTCACAATGTTAGATCAATCAAGTGGAACTAGATGACTGTTATTCAAACAAGTTTGCCCCTTTTAACAGTACGACTATCTATCCTAAACCCGATCATAAACTTCTCTACACAACTTTGACCAGTGAAATGAAATTAAATAGGTTATACCTTTTCCTTGTGTTTTCCATTCCATCTTCTCCCACTACTACAGGAATTATTTACTGTGGCGGGCAAAACTACTTTACCGTGGCGAGCAAGCCAACTGCCACAGATCAAAGTTCATGGTTAATAAGACCTTTACCGTGGCGGTTCGATGCTCGCCATGGTTAATCGCTCAAAAAAAACAAAAAGAAAAGAAAAGTCCAAAGCCCAGGCCTAGGCCTAGATCTGGGCCTTGCTCGCCTCGCTCGCGCCGCCGTCGGTCTAGCCGTGCCGAGGCCAGATCTGCCAACGCCGAGGCCAGATCCGCCAACGCCGGGGCTGGATCCACCTGCGTCGAGCCCGAAGCTGCAGCAGGGAGAGGGAGAGGCCTCCGCTTGCACTGCACGGGGGAGAGGGAGCGCAGAGCGCCGCCACGTCAGTGCCAGATCCGCCTCACTAGTAGAAAGATGATTTTTCCTAGCGCCTCATTTTTTTACTGACGGATTTAGTTACCACGCGTCTGTAGAAATAAAACGGTGGGCCTCAAGTCTAGAACCACTCGTAGAAATGGATTTCTACATGCGGTTTGTTCTACATGCGGTTCACTTAACAAACCGCCTGTAGAAATCCATTTCTACAGGCGGTTTGTTAAGACAGCCGTCTGTAGAAATACATGTGTTTTTTAAAATTTGATTTTTTCAAACTATCTCAAATGAGAAAACACCCAAAATAAAAGTTGTTCGTCTTGAAAAGTTATGAAACTTTGTAAATTATAACTTTTTAATTTGAAGTCATCTTGTCAATGAAAAATATGTTTGAATGGTCTCAAATTTAAAATTCAAATTTTGTAAATGACCTCGGATGGAGAAATGACCAATACAAAAGTTGTTCGTCTCAAAAAGTTATAATCATTTAGGATCTCAAACAAGCAAATTACACTTGGGTTTGTATAATATGTGGGGAACCGAAAGGCTATATGAATACCCGTGAGTGTGTGGTGCAGTGGTAGAGGAGGCTACGCGCGAGGCCGAGGTCGCAAGATCGAATCCCGCCGGCTGCGTTGGCCACGAATTTTGTGCGAAAAATACCGCGTCTGTCGACGGACACAGGTGGGCGTTGGGCTTATGGGCTCTTCCCCTAATTAAAATATTTTTTCCTATTTATTTACGGAGATTTTTGGAAATTTTTTTACAGAGGCGGTTCGCTATGTCAACCGCCTGTGGAAATGTTCATTTTCACAGGCGGTTCGCTAAGCCAACCGCCTGTGAAATCACAGGCGGTTCATAAGCAACCGCCTGTGTTGTGGTCCTATTTCTATTGGCCCCCAGCGCGGGTGGTTGAGAAAAACGCCTGTACAAATCGGTCTAGAACCGCTTGTGTAGTATCATTATATTCTGTGCTAGTGGCCTGCACCAGGGCCGGAGCCGGAGCAAGGGAGGGGGGGGATAGCGCCGCGCCGGGGCCAGATCCGCCCTCGTCAGGGCCGGATCCGTTGAAAGCCCTGTTTGGTTTTGGTTAATTGATGAAACCTATTTGGTCTAATCCTATGGCTAAGTATGTGTGTAGCTAATGACAAAGGATTAAGACCAAGCCAAGTGGTGGAGCTAGCAAGGTGGCAACCACGATGGAATTGGTGATGACCACACACAATCAAGTGATCGTATGCTCTACACTTGGTGAAACATGAAATGAAGAGAAGAGGAGAAGTAAAGAGGTCCGAAGGCAAACGTATATACCATAGGACTCTTTTGGTGATCAAGACACTTAGAGAGTGTCATCACATTTAAGATAGATAGTTGTACTATTAAGATGAGATAATTCACGGCTTATGCGGTGTTCAAGTGTCACTAGGTGATCACTAACTTGTTGTTGCATTAGACCTAGTGAGTGACTAACAAAACCCTTGGAAAATACTTTAGAAAATGCTAACACACGTGCACAAGTGGAAAAAACACTTTAGTGTTGGCACATGGAAGGAAGAGCGAAAGTTAGAAAGTGAGAGGTGCTGAGATAGGGACATCGGGCGCTCCCTACGGGAGCATCGGACGCTGCTCTGGTACATCGGATGGCAAACCCTAGGTGAAGTCTGATGCTATGAAAGCAACCAAATTTAAAAGAGCATGTCGAGTAATGTAGACCATAGCAATGGAGATTTTCGCCAAGATGAATGGTTGCTTTCTAATAGGAGTTTAATTTATAAATACAGTCTCTCCTTCACTTTTGATGCTTTTAAAAGCTTCTTTTTATCAGCTAGTGGTTGAAACACTGTAATAATGAATGGTTGAGTGCAAAACTCTTGCAGAGGTCGGAATAAAATTCCTTTATCTAAAAAAACCGTAGGCTAATTGGGAAGTTGGACTGTTTTTGACAGCAGACTGCTATACATACAATTCTCCAGCGCGCGCATACGCTGATGATCATCATCAGACATGGCTAGATGCTTCTCCCTGGTCGGAGGCCAGAAGAGGCGACGCTGTTTCTTTGCTGCTTTGGGAGGCCTTGCTGTTCATGTAGATCGCGTAGACGATCAGCTGGATGGTGCCAAGGACGAAGCCTATCCCATTGGGGATCTGCAGATAGATGTTCCCACATACAGAAACGAAAACGATCAGTGTCGGAAATGTACGGTTAATTAGTGATGAGTCCGCAAGTTACGCGTGAAGAGAGACTTAAATTACCCCGAGGAAGATGTCTCGGTCAAGCACCGCGTACGCTGCCCAGACGCCTCCGTTGAGGAAGAGGAAGAAGGACAGGAAGAACGGCATGAACTCCACGCTCTTGGTGGTGATCACCGTTTTCTGGCCACCATGCACATAAAAGCCTTATTAGTATTGTGTTGATGAAAATGTAAGTACAACGAGATCACCAAAGGAAATCGGGCAAAACGGTTAAAATGTGATGCTGTCCGCGCATTCATCACATCGTTGCAGCTAGGGTAGTTTTATCTGGTCATGTTTAGTTTCAAAATCAACAACTTTACATCTATCACATCGAATCTTTGGATACATGCATGAAGTACTAAATATAGTTTTAAAAAATAACTAATTTACATAGTTTGCATGTCATTTGCGAGACGAATCTTTTAAGTCTAATTAGTCAATGATTTGACACTAAACTGCTACAGTAACACATGCTAATCACGGATTAATTATGTTTAAAAAATTTGTCTCGCGATTTACGCTCTGTAATTTGTTTTTTGTTAGTACCCGAACACCTCATGTAACACCCACTGCCACAATCCTAATTTACCTTGAGTGCTCAACATTTCCTTAAGGGCCGAAACAAAACCGCCAGACATAGACCTCCAAGGAGATAGATATTCTTGAGTGTTGAATCAAACCGTCAAGGTAAATGCTCATTTCCTTGGGTGTTACATGAAACCGCCAAGGTAATTTGTATTTTCTTGAGTGCTCCTCGAAACCGTCAAGGTAATTTGTATTTTTTTGAGTGCCACTTGAAACCGCCAAGATAATTCGTATTTCCTTGGGTGTAATTTGAAACAGCCAAGGAAATTCATATAACTTTGAATTTCAATTTTTTAAAATTTTGCAAATGATCTCAGATGGACATATAACTTAAACCAAAGTTATAGTATTCGATGTGATCTATAACTTTTTAGTTCAAACTTTTTACATTTGACATCATTTTGTATCTCAAATATTCATTACAAGATTCAACAAAGTGGATACAAAAGAAAACGGTGATTCACTTACTCACAAGTTGCTTTTGAGGTGGAGTGGTAAGCTCTATGTTGTGTAGTAAGAGGTCCACGGTTCAAATCCTAGAAAGGTCAAGTTTTGTTGATTTATGTTTTTTTTTTTTGCTATGGCTCTGTTTCCTTGAAGGTCGTCGACTGGGCGGTTGCAATAATTTCTTGGCTCTTTGACAAGTTAAGTATGGTTCTAATTTTCATGGCGGTTAGCCTTCAAATAAATTATCCTGACTGCCAAAATCGTCAAGGAAACTATTTTCTCTTATCTCCTATCCTTGAGTGAATTTGTTTGACGGTTAAGGATCATTTCCTTGGCGGTTTAACCCCTTTCCTTGGCGGTTTTTGGCACTTAAGGCAACCGTCAAGGAAACTATTTTCTTTTATCTCCTATCCTTGAGTGAATTTGTTTGACGGTTAAGGATCATTTCCTTGGCGGTTTAACCCCTTTCCTTGGCGGTTTTTGGCACTTAAGGCAATTCAGGATTCTGGTAGTGACTCTATGTAATATTTGATGTGTTACGAGTATTATATTCTAGTAAGTTAGTTCTGTTCACGTAGTAGTATTGGTCAACTCATGTGAAGCTGGTTATTTAGGCTGTTTGGTACACCTCACAATAATTTTATAAGTTGTTGTGAGCTGTTTTTTTAAAAACATAATTTTCTAAAATAGTTTCATCTATATGAAGTTGTTTTATTATTTTCTCTCTCATAAAAATATAAGCTGGAACAAGTAGTTTTTCATAGCTTATACTCTCATTTCTCTCTCGCAATCATGCATAAAGTTGTCGGTGAAACTGTTTTGTCAAACACTTTTTTCTAAAATTTCAGCTAATAAGTTGCTTATAAAGCTATTTTTTATTAAAAAAACAGCTTGGATAGTAAAACTGAACGGTATCAAATGGCCTTATTAGTTCGTTGAGCTTCAAGCAACTCACTTAATTAAATTAAGTACTCAACTTGATAGAGTTATTTATATTTTCTTATATTTTTTTTAAAAAAATAATTTGCTATTTTTTTTAGTACTAGAAGACTTATGACATTTTTGAGAAATTTTTGGAAAAAGTCATGTAGCACTTTCGTTCTTATATGATAAATCTTTACAGCTAAAAAGCCCGGAGGTCATCCTAGTAGCCCCGCTACGCTCCTAACGTTTCCTCGGCGCTCCCGTCGCGAAACCGTCTGTCGTCCCGCCCGCTCGCTCTCCCGGCCCCCAAGCTCGGCGCCGGCCGCCCGCGCCCGTTGTCCCGGCGGCGCCCGCTCTCCCGGCCCCGACGCTCGGCGCCGGCCGCCCGGCACCGCTCCTCCCTTCCTTGTCCGGCGCCCCCTCCTGCTCGCCTCACCCGGCCGGACCCAGACGCCCGCGCCCCGCACCCGAACACGCTCCGCCCGGCGCCTGCGCCTCCCGGAAGGCGTGGCCCCACCACCTCCATCCTCTGTGCCAGCGACGTGGGGGCGGAGGGTGAGCGCGCGGAGGTGGGCAGCCCGCGGTGGCGTTGGAGCCGAGGGAGAGGAATAGCGCGTGGTAGTGCGACGAATTGGTTGGCACGAGGAGGTGGTAGGACGCCACAAGAGCTACCGCGACGGCGAGGAACGAGAGGACCCCACCTGCGCCGCTCGCCCAGACGCCTCCCCCACCACCTCCTCGCCCGACGCCCCCACCACCTCGCCTCGCTCGGCTGGACGCGGAAGCCCGCGCCGCCTAGGCCATCCATGCCGCCGTCACCACCTCCATGCTCGGCACCGCCCCCACCTCCTAGCCCGGCGCCCCGCCACGCCCCGCTTCCCACAGCCGCGTACTCCATCCGCGCTCGCCGCCAGCCCCGCCACCCTGGCTCCACCTGCCCCCGCTCTGTTCCAGCTGCCGATTTAATATCACCGCCGAGGAATTGCCGCCCATGGAGGTGCGCCCCTAACGTTGGTGGGGAGGACAAGCTGAGACACCGGCGTATCTTACAATATTATTGTGTTTTCTGTGAGTATGTTCCGTGGGTGGCGTGCCAAGCTCAGCGTCCCATCCCCGGCTTCCTCCCTCCTGTAATTGGTGGTGCTTGAGGAGGATGAAGTTCCCAACACCTTGTCCAACAGATGTTTGACGAATTGCCTCATCTGCACACAGAGTTGTTTCTGGACTTCATTCAGTTGCAGCTGGTATGCAGTGGTAAACATGCAGCACAGACCATGGCCACCTCCTACACAACTGAGGAGGAAGTGTTGTGATGTTGAGTTACGACCTACACCATGGCTATCCTTCACCACCTTTGTTCATGAGCTTGCTATTTTGAAGTGTTGCAGTTTCCCCAGGAAGCCTCCATGGCCACCCCCAGCTCATCAAAATTTCGGAACTATGCAGGCTGAAATTGTGGAAGGTTGGAAACACAAGACAATGATAACATAGGGTAGTCTTCATGTGCTTATCCAGGAAGAAAGGCCACAAGAATGTGGTGGTACTTCTAGACTTGCTTGGCATGAGGATAGCTCAATGGTGCTCAACTGGCTTCCTGACATAGTGATGACATTTCTACTGTTATATGGATGTGTCCATTTGGCCAGCGATATAATTGTGCAAGTTCTGTTGATTGTGGATGAACTTTTGGAAGGTCTCGAGTGATGGATTTTTCAGCAGAACAAATGGCAGATCCTGATACTGCCGGACACAAGGCCTTCTCTGAACAAGGCCATGGATGTGTTCATGGAATGTCTCAGCGACAGGAGGTGGACACCCCCTACTTGATGGTAAGGTAGAAGCATTTTTTTTCTTCAACTATTTTTGAATACAATTGTGGTATGATTAGACAAGTACTCTGTTGCTGTTTCACTTGGGCAAATGCATGGACAAAATGTGAAACTGGAAATAGTAGGTATGTCTCCATAGATCTACTGTGTTCATAGAACGAAATTGTTGTGGATAGTTCTAATTTGTATCACTTTTTGTTTTTAGATTTGCAATCAATATGTTGACAGTATTTCTCAGATAACACGTCGTCTTTCCTTTTGATTAATAGTTGCAAAGAAACAGGTACAATCCCTTTAACTAGAAGTCACAGAAACCATCTTATTCTGTAAAATTGTTGGCTACTTTCTCAGAAAACCTACATTTCTGCATTGTAGTGATTCATATTTCCAGTACCTTTATTTATTGTGGTTCAGATTTTTCCATGGTAATACTCAAGAATGTTTCAGCTTAATTTTTACTATGCGTGTGATATGCTTTTGATGCAACTTTGTACCTCTTTTTTTGTAAAAAAGTGTAGATAAGAGCTTGGTTATATTGATGATTGGTAGAGGCTGGGACTTGTTTCCATTATCTAAAAAGTTATGTTGATGATGGTTCGGTGCTTGACAACATAAAATAAGTTTGTTTTGTAAAAACTAATTATGGTGCAGTTCTGACAATACTATTCAATTTCCCTCATAGCTGGGATTAGCACTAACCATTTAATCACTCAATTATGAAATAAAAGCAGCAGCTCGTCAGTTTAAGTCTCTGTCTGCAGGTGACTGGCAAAATGGATCTGGTTTTCATCAGTTCAGCTATAGGCAACCTCTGTCATTGCCATGCGCATGTATAGAACGGGAGCATGGAGGTTTCAGTCATCACGTTTGCTGCATCATTGTTCGGAACTTTAATTAGTTCAGTATAGGAGCTCGTAGTTTGTTGAATGTGATGAGATAATTAAAGTTCTATGATATAAACTAATAGTAGCTACGTACGCCTCTTATTTTGAAGGAATAGTGTCTTGTGCTGTTGTCATGGAGTCACAAAGTATGACCAATTTGAGTTTTTAGAATCCGTGTCCCTGAATAAATCGATTTCTAGAATCCGTGTCGGTCAAACTTTTTAAAGTTTGACCAAGAATAAAAATATCTATGATATAAAATAAATATATTATGAAAATATATTTTATGATGTATCTAATGATACTAATTTGATATCATAAATCTTGACGTATTATTGTAAAAATTCGGTCAAAGTTTAAAAAGTTTGACTTAAGATAACTCTAGAGATCTATTTATTCAGGGATAGAGGGAGTACTGTATATACAGTAACAACAGTTTAATTCTAACTCAATGTGTCATCTGGTTATTTTGTTCTACTTGTCATACATGCGCGGAATGGCAAAAGATTAGAAATGCCAATTTTGTTCTTTTTATTTGCACAATATACATGATTTCCCTTGCCCCCTACAAAAATTTAACTCATATGTTTAACAATTCTGACCGCATGTGTACGAATTGAGAAAGCACATCTAGCTACACATACTCGCATAAAAGGGGAACCAAAACAATGGCCACATACCCGATGTTGTACTGTCTACGAGATTCTCTTCAATGCTATATTAGTCTCAAACAAAAACAATTATTGTTGATCATCCTTTGTCTAGGTCAAGTAAAAAAAATGTGTATTTGTCTTTCTTTGATTTCAAAAGAAAACATTTTGAATTATGTATTACCAGGTTAATTATTTGTGATGTTATTAGACTTTACATATATTTTATTCGTGTTTTTGTTGTATATGTCATGAGATTCTGTATATACTCGTAGCAACGCACGGACATTTAACTAGTTTTATCTAAACATGGACTAACTAGTCTCAAAAGATTCGTCTTGACATGTACATATTAAAAGATTCGTCTTGACATGTACATATTAAAAGTAAAATTAATTTTTTTAACTATATTTAATACTCAATACATGCACCTAAAGATTAAAGATTGATGTGACGGGGAATAAAAAAAATTAAAAAAATTTGGGAACTAAACGCTCTCTAATCTACTGTGCAGGGGACATGTCTGCAGTCTGCACGCATGAAAGTACTCCCTCATGTGAAGCAACAGTATAATACTACCTCCGTACGTGTCATGCATGGCCCTGGGAAGTGGCTTTGAATTTGGGGCATGGATGGGTCTGGCTTTGAATTTGGCGCCACACCACGTACGGGGTCTGGTTTTCACATGGCCCTGTTTCCCCATTTCACAGAATTTTTCATCACATCAACTATTACATCAATGTTCGGACGTATGCATGGAGCATTAAATATAGGTAAAGAAATAACTAATTGTACTTTTATTATGTACATGTCAAGACGAATCTTTGGAGTCTACGTAGTTCATATTTGAACAAAGTTTGTCAAATAACAATGAAAACGCTACAGAAAAATTTTGCAAAATTTTTCCATCTAAACACACCCATAACCAATCAAAAAATTCAGAGAGCGAAACCCCATCCGTCAAGGCCGGCCCACAACTCCACAAGACAAGAGCAGGTCGGAGCTGTCAAAATCAAGTTATGGTCACGAACAGATGATACCCTCCGAATTTCGCCAGCTATTCCAACTTTCCAAGGCCTTGTTTAGATCAAAGAAGATGAAAAAAAAAATCAACTGTAGCATTTTTGTTATTATTTGATAAACTTTGTTTAAATATGACCCAACAAGACTCAAAAAAAATTGTCTCGATATATATATACTAAAAGTATAATTAATTATTTATTTTACCAATATTTAATGCTCCATGCATGCGTCCAAACATTGATATGATGGTGATGTGATGGAGATAGAATGAAAAAAAGTTGATAGTTTGGTGGCATCTAAACTTTTAGGCTGCATAGTAATTATAGGGCGACATGACCTTTTTAGGCTGTGTATCTCGAATGTTGTGATACTCCCTCCGTATCACAAATAGAGTTCGTTTTGGAAAAGGTTTCGGTCAAACATTGGAAATATAAATCATGAATAACTTTTAAATTATTGAGTTTAGAAACGTAAAAATCATATAAATAAATTTATCTTAAAAAGTATTTTCATAAAAGTATATATATACCACTTTATAACAAATGTTTTTTAAAAAAATAAGTGGTCAAAGTTATGCTTTGGAGACCGTGTCGCTGTCCAAAACGAACTCTAAAAGAGATATGGAGGGGTACTAATTTAGTCTATTAAAAATAGATTAATTATAGAACTAATTATATCACTGCATAGTATTTAACGAGACGAAACTATTAAAGCTAACTAATCTATCATTAATATATATTTATTGTAGCACCACATTCTCGAATTACATATTCTGTCTAAAAATCATGAGACGAATTTATTAAGACTAATTAATCTGTTATTAACACATATTTACTGTAGCACAACATATATTGTTAAAATATAAATTTATTATGCTTAAAAAATTATCTCGCAAGTTACACGCAATATGTGTAATTAGTTATTTTTAAAGTTTATATTTAATATTCATGCATGTGCGGATACTGTCATATCGTGGGCTCGTACTACAACTGTACTACCTATTTTACACACGTGCTTCTCCGTTAATCAAACAACATCGAGTACGTTTTTTTTTCTCAGGATCCCTTCCTTCTCACTCAGGATCCCTTCCTTCTCAGACCAGCAACAGGGTGCTCAAACAACTATCCGCACTCACGTTCTCTATTTTCGTCTTCTATATTGTCTGGTCATCAAGATTCTTTTCTCTATATCTAATTATCCTGCACTCATTCATCATCTATATCATCCTCTATCCACCGTAGGGCCCATGTGTCAGGATTTTTTTTTCTTTTTTTCCTTTTTTTTCTTTTTCTCCTTCTCCTCCTTATCCATTCGCCCGCGCCGCCTGTCCCCCTTCACGCGCCCGCGCCGCCCGCGGCGGAGCTCGCCCGCGCCGCCCGCGCTCTCCTCCTTCTCCACGCGCCCGTGCGGCCCGGCGGCGGAGCTCTCGCCCGCGCGGCCAGCGGTGGAGCTCGCCCGCGCGGCCCCGGCGAAGGAGCTCGACCGCGCGACCGGCGGCGGAGCTCGCCCGCGCATGCCGCCCCTGCCTCCCTCTCTCTCTCTTCTCCTTCCGGCCATAGTGGCCATGGCAGCGCGGGCACCTCCCTCTCTCCTTCCGGCCATGGCAGCGCGTGGTGGGGCCACCGGCTGGTAGCGGACGTCCGCTATCCATCCGCCATCCTGCCGAATTTGACGGATGGGCGCGGGTAGCGGACGGCGTAGCGGACACCGCTGCAGCACTCCCGTCCGCGAGCGCGAATGCTATATGCGTTACCGGAACGAATACCGTTCCCCCGGTTCGTCTAAGGCTGCCAGATTTGCAGGAAACTGTTCTCTAATTCAAATTTTGCCTTAATTGCTACTAATGTATGGCATTTCTTGATCATCACACCAAAAAAGGAAAAAAAAAACTTGATCCGAAATCAGTTGCCAAGTGCCAGATTTGCGTAACTAAAAAATGATTCATCGAGGTTTTTTAGCAGATCCTCGATCCACTTCCACAGTTCCACTTGCAGAGAAATAAAACAGGGGCGGACTAAGGATCGACATACTAAAAAGTACTCCCTCCGTCCCAAAATGTCTGTCTCTAGAAATCCGTGCTTCTCTCACATACACGCTTTTCAGACGACCAATATTTTGGGATGGAGAGAGTATATATTTTATTGTACAATATCCCTGATACACGATTCTCCCCCAAAAAATATAAACTATTTCTGGAATATGTCACTATCCCTAATTTCGTGGGGCACATGTCTTTTAATATTTGTTTGGACTTTGTACTTATTTAATAAATAATCATGAAAGGGACAACATCTATTTTACTATTTTATTGTACAATATCCCTGATACACGATTCTCCCCCAAAAAATATAAACTATTTCCGGAACATGTCACTATCCTAATTTCGTGGGGCACATGTCTTTTAATATTTGTTTGGACTTTGTATACTTATTTAATAAATAATCATGAAAGGGACAGCACAACCAAAAATGATTACCCCACAACCACAAGCGGCCACTGTCCATTATAAACTACAGTTATTTTATCACCGACCAATTGTGGACGACACAATATGGATTGTCAGATGGAAAATATCTTTAGGAGCTTTATTTCCCATTTATATATCTCCAAAAAAAACTTGAACTATACTTATATTAATTTGTTCATGGATACCATCAATTATATGACAAACAATTTTCATTGCTCAATGTCATTTTCCCTAACCTTAGCTGGCCAGTTTGCTACTACGTACATATATGAAATTTAGGGGGGTTTTTTCTGCAAAGTTAAATTTTAACTGGTGAAAAAATAAATTTAAATGTCATCATTGTAAACGATATGAAAATGAAAGAGGATTAATAACAATTATGAAGAGAAATGAAAGAAAAAGGTACATCTCAATAAAATGCATGTCCCGGCAACCAAATGAAGCCATTAAAAAGAGGGGGGGGGAGAAAAGAGGATTAATTAAGTACTGTATATAAATATGTGAGGAAAAACTTACCATAGCAGCAAGGGGTGAGCCGTACATGAGCACATTGAGGCAGGCACATATCATTCCTATCACCATGATTCTCAAGTCTAATTCATTGATGGCGAATGTGGTGGCCGCAAACACTACTCCAAAGCCACCAATGTCCAACACTGCTGCCAGCTTTGCGGTCTTAACCTGCGCGCATAATTATATATAGTTGCAATAATGAAAGCAACTAACTATAAAAAGAAGTATTGTATGCTTTTTCAAGAAAGTCTAATCATATAAGTATAAGAGCACTCTCAGCGCAGAAACTAGTATAGCTATGTACATGTATTGTCTTGCCACTTAAACGTTTTGCTAATATGACACAATTTATTGAAGAGAGATGAGAAAACGTAGAAACAGTTTCTAGTTAAGGAACCAGGCCGGTCTTCATGTTAGTCGAGGAACCAAGAAACGATCTGTACTGAGTTGCACGTGGCGGCATCATTTCTATCTTTTTTTTTAAAAAAAAAGGGGAATACATTTTTTTCGAAAACGTGTTGTGCACGTGTCTCATTAAGCGGAATAAGGGGTTTTGCAACAGAGCGTCAAGCACAAAGGGCGAGCTGCCAATTGGCTGACGAGGTAGCAGAGTACATAGGCGCCGGCTGGATACAGCGGAGCGTCGGAGGTCGTACTAGAAAAACAACTAACTCTGCGGTTAGCGGGGGGGTCGCCTAAAAAGTGAATACATTAATATCCTAGCTTCTGCATCCATTTCTATCTATCAGAGCCTCACTCAGATCAAATCAGAGCCTCACTCAGATCCTGTGTTCCGATCCCACGCCAGTTTATCGGCCGCGCAGATAATGGGTCTTGCTCAGATTCGCTCCACGCTCCGGCGATCTTCCTCCCATTGCTGAGCAAGCTAGCTCCCGCCCATCTCCATCCACTCACCAAATCAGGTGCTCCTATAGCTATTGGTTTAGCTAGCGCTCCCTGTTTTCTTCTGCCGCTAATTGTCTGAATATATATATATATATATATATATATATATATATATATATGCTAGTTCCTGTATGATTGGCATGATTTACTCGTTTCCTATATCATAGGATGTGTTGTGGTTCTGGGCTTGACGATTCAGTTACCGGAGAAACTTTTGTCCATTCAGTTTCTGAAGAAATATGATTATGTTCTGAAGAATGTGGTATTGGCGATGCATTGCTGTTGAGATTTATTTGTCGGGTGGATCACATAGTAATATACCACAGCTAATCAACTATCGTTGTGCTCCATATATTAAATTTCTTTATGTATAGAAACTACTATTAGAAACAATGCATCGGAGAAGATGGTTTGTTGTTACGAGCTGGTCTTCGAGGTATAGAAACTCTAGGTAGTTTTTACATTGAGAGTGTCCTAATAAAAACTATACTTGTATGAATTGAGTACACGGCCGGCCAATAATAAGTCTTAATTAGGAAGCAAAGCAAAGCAACGGATTGTGAGTGAACTGCACACCGCGTCACCGCCACGGCAGAGAAGAGAAGCGCGCGCGAGAGATCGAGAGAAATAATGCTAGCTAGCTAGCTAGCCGCTGCTGTATTGTTGTATGATGACCCCGGCCGGCCGGCGGCCGGCCCTCGATCACGTACGTACCCTTGTGGCATGATTGGCGGCGTAGACGATGAAGAGGACGACGTAGATGGCCTCCATGACAGCCCCAAAGCCATTGACGGTGGCAACGAGGAGGCCGTCAGGCTTGGTGACGCCGTAGTAGAGCCACAGCAGCGCGTTCAGCAGCGTCAACACGTACGGCGCCGGCTCGAACTCCTCCGTCGACCCGCTCCGCACGATCCTCCAGAACGTCTTGCTGTAGTATAGTGTGGTTATTGTATACTGTATATGCATGCATGCCAATGTGTTGGGAAGAAATTAAGAGAGCTTTTAATTATATTTGCAGCTAGTAATAAGTAGCAACGACGACAGCATGCAGGAGGAGTATATATCAAGCAGCAATTCAGACACACTTACATAGGAGATATGAAGACGAGAACTGAGATGATGTTGCCTACAAATTAAAGGAGAAAATAAAGCAGCAGTTGCATGAATATAACGAAGACTGATAACGAACAAAAGTAGCAATTATATATATATTTACCACATGCTTGCCTATTACAGTACCTATGACGCCGATGATGAAGAGGGTGGAATCCATGGAAGAAGCTCTGGCTGATAGCAGGCAGGACAGAGACACAGGGAGGAGGACTGGAGGCCGGAGGCCACCGGCTCAAAATAACAGAAGCGAAACCGTGGTATTAGCTCCAAACAGGACGCGCGTATGATGATATGGATGAGATCCACACGTACAGACGCCAGCTCAGCTGTTTTCTGCCCTTGAGCGGGAGAGGGAGGACCAGAGCAGGCCAGCAGTGCAATTATAGCTAGGCCGATCCAGCGCCCGAGCCTGCCCTTGACATTCACCCATGAGGCCATGATGCACATCAGTGGCATGAACATATGCCAACGACTTAGGCCCCGCCTCGTGTAACACATGAAGATATTTTATAAACAACGTGTATTGTGTATATATCATATATGTACACTACCAGGCCACAGGCCTTTACAGTTGAACTTTATCAAAAAAGTATTTCGATTTTAAATTATAAATTATTTTAAAAATCTTGGAGAGCCAAACCATCTCAATTTTAACTAAATATATATAACAAAATAATAACATATTTATGATGTCAACTAAGTACCATTCACTACAGCAGAACGAGGCTTTGCCGAGTGCTGGAAGCACTCGGCGAAGGCCCTTTCGCACTCGGCGAAGCCTTCGCCGAGTGCCGCACTCGGCGAAGGGCACTCGGCGAAGAATATAACGGCAAAGATTTCTTTGCCGAGTGCCAAATATCGGGCACTCGGCGAAGGCTTCGTCGAGTGCTGACATATTTGGCACTCGGCAAAGAAAAAAATAAAAAAACCCCGAAAAAATAGGGAAAATTTTTTATTTAATTGGAGGAGGGGCCCACTGGACAGCGCCCACTTGTCGCCCTCGAAATCGCAAGTTCTACTATTTTTCACGTAATTTTCTCTCACGCAGTCAGCAGGATTCGAACTCACGACCTCTCGTTTGCGCGGAGCCTCCTCTACCACTACACTACACACTCATATATATTCCATCTCCGTTTCGATTACCCATATATTATACTAAACCATGTGTAACTTGCTTATTTGAGGCTCTAAACGAATTCAAATCAAAAAATTGTAAACTACAAAGTTTTCTAACTTTTCAAGATCTACAACTTTTATTTTGGTAGTTTATCCATCCGAGGTCGTTCATAAAAATTTGAATTTTAAATTTTACAATTTGAAACGTAGTTTTCGTTGACAAGATGATTTCAAATCAAAAAGTTGTCAACACCAAAGTTTCATAACTTTTCGAGATCTACAACTTTCATTTTGGTCATTTCTCTATCTGAGGTATTTTGAAAAATTTGAATTTTAAAATTTTCAAATTCGACGCAGTTTTGCATAACTAGATGACTTCAAATTAAAAAGTTATCAACTACAAACTTTCATGACTTGTCAAGATCTACAAAGTTTATTTTGGTTGTTTGACTATTTGTGCATCCGACATTGTGGTTCTAATATTATTCATAAACATTATATATCACTCTTGTAGTTTTATAAACTACCGGAGAGATATATAAGATTTGTGAACGAATTTATTTTAAGTTTGTCAAATGAAAAAATCACCAAAACAAAAATTGTTCATCTTGATAAGTTAACCAACTTTGTAGTTAAAAACTTTTCATTTGGATTAATTTACTGCTTCAAAATGTAATTTAAAACTGGCTTTGCCGAGTGTCAGAAAAAAAACACTAGGCAAAGAGCTCTTTGCCGAGTGCCACGTGGCCGGCACTCGGCAAAGGCACCTCTTTGCCGAGTGCCAGCCACGTGGCACTCGGCAAAGAACCGCCCACGTGGCACAGTTCGGGGCCACATTCTTTGCCGAGTGCCACATGGCCGGCACTCGGCAAAGGAACCTCTTTGCCGAGTGCCAACCACGTGGCACTCGGCAAAGAACCGCCCACGTGGCACAATTCGGGGCCACATGCTTTGCCGAGTGCCACGTGGCCGGCACTCGGCAAAGAGGGGCTCTTTGCCGAGTGCCGGCCACGTGGCACTCGGCAAAGCATGCTTTGCCTTGTGTTTGCGCTTTGCCGAGTGAGTGCCACGTGGCCGGCACTCGGCAAAGAGGCTCTTTGCCTAGTGTCCGAAATTTGGCACTCGGCAAAGCCACAGGCACTCGGCAAAGATTGATTTTCCCGTAGTGATTGTATTCTTTAGTAATTATATTTTCATAATATATCATTTGAGTTTATTTTGTAGTCCAAATATTCAATATGAGATTATGATATAAGAGTATTTAGTGAATCTAGAGTAGATTCACTATTTTGATGAAGCAGATTTATAGTGGGAGTTTGTGGAGCTAGAGTGGTTTGGCTACAAAATTGAATCTGATTTTCCGTGAATCTGAAGCTGGTGGAGCTCTCTCAAACAAACCCTCGGTGCATCTGTCTTGAACTCGTGATAGGGTCTCTGCTAAGCAGATGTGTTGTTAGAGCGTCTTCATAAGTACTTAATATTTGTATATCCTAAAAACATGGAATTTTGCAACTAAAGTAGTTCGTATTAGAGAAATAAAGAAAGAGATTTGCTATATTTCAGGTGCCTCAAATATAACATCTTTTCAGGTGACAACTACAACCTTCAGATTTTCATCCAATGTTCCAAATCTATTAACACAAATCACAAACAACAAATAATAATTTTTTCTATGAAAGGACAAATACAAAACTGTTCGAACGTCCGAAATACAGAAAATGTGATAAAGAAGACTATCTCTAAAAGTTTCCAATAATATTTCACTTCTTTTTTCCACGGTCTGGTCCCAAGATTTCTTATGTTTTGCAACAAAAACCCTGAATTTATTTTTATATTCATTTAATCCCTCTCACCAGATCTTTATTTCTTGCGCTTTCCTTACATGGAACCCTATCTTTCCTACTTTTTCTGTCTCACTTCCTTTTCATCTCGGACTTGCAACAGAGCACGCACGGACTAAAGCGAGGGCCACGCCGGTGGCGAGGGGTTGCGCGGAGGCATGCCAGGGACATGTGCACGGCCCCGCGGTGGCTCAGCCGCGTGCGCCAGGGCGGCTGCACCTGCGGCGGCTTGCATCCGCTTGCCACGCTTGCTGCTGGTGCTCTGTGCTGCGCCTAAGGAAGAGACCATGCAGGTAAAGAAGGTTTCTCTGGAATGACAAAAGATTGCAAGGTAAGTCTGAGAGTTGTTGTGTCTATAGATATTCAAATGGGCCGTCCGACACTATCCCAATCAAGCCACTATTTGGTCCGGCTCTAGCGGGTCATGTCTTGTCGGGCCGCCGTGCCAACTGTGTCGTGCCGAATAGGATCGTCGTGCCTAACCCTCGGCCCAGGCACGACACTACGAGGACTTCGTCGAGAGGAGTAGGGAGAGAATTGCGGTTAGAGAGTGAGGAAAGAGAGAGTTAGCTAGAATTTGAGGCATACTTTTATTTATACATGTCACTCTATCTCATTTAACGGTGTTAGTCCCTTATAAAGTCATCCGACGGTAGAAATAATCGTGTCGCTATCGTGTCAGCCTATTAGTCGTGTCGTGCCTATGTCGTGCCGTGGTGCCAGACCTACGGTCCAAGCACGACACTATGCTTGTACTCGTGCTGGCGCTGATACTATAACCTTCGTGTCGTGCCGTGTTTTTTCGGACCATGCTCGTGCCGGTTCATCAGGCCTGACCCATTTGGACATCTATAGTTGTGTCCGGTTTGCGCAGATTAGGTGTAGGAGACACATTTGTGGATTGCACGTTTATTTGTGCTCAGTGTCTGGCGTGATCGTGGTCTGACGTCAACAGACAGGTAGGACAGGTTGGACAGCTCCTGTATATATAATATATAGTACTGTTTTTGATGAAAATTGGCTGTACTAGATGTATGAGAAGGTAGAACATAATAGAGCAAAGCCTTACGAACAGCTGGTTGCGTGTCAGCTTTAGTTTTGTGCAGTAATAATAATGCAATGTACTCAGTAAGCACGAGAAATGGACAGGAGCAGAATAAACAGGCATATGATTTGAAGATCCGATCGGCCACTGATGATTTATATTGGATATATTTTCTTTATGTCTTGCCGACATATCTGCAACAGATATTTCTCATCATGTCCACGTATACAGGCTTTTAATTATATATGCAGCATGAGATACATGTGCCTAGCATCTAGTGTGTTTGACGTCATTCGCAAAATAATACTGTGTGTTTGGCGATATTGCTAGTAATTTGCTATAGAAGCTCTTGGTGCTTGGAGAGAGACGAATCTGCTCTCAACCATTATCACCGACACCGATAGCTACAGAAAACAACGCGCTGAAAGAGAAGGCAATGGAGTTTAATTGTGGCTTAATTACGTCGAGATCGACCCCACCCACGGGGTCGCCATCCTGCTCTGCTGAGAATATATGATGACAACGAATCGTCATGACTCGCAAACGACAACTCAATAAAATGGAGCTCATATCGACTAGCACGTGTTGTGTGTACGTACGTATAGTTCACTAGTGGAGGACTGGGGCAGTCCCTCTGTGTCCCGGTTTTTCCAAATCGGGACTGTGGCTAGCACTAAAGGTGTCTGCCAATCGAGATTAAAGCTCATCCCAAAACTAAAAAAATAATTTTAAATTATATTCGGGGGAAACCTCTTTTACGGTGCATGTGCAATACAATGTCGACGAAATATGGTCGATAGTCTACCGAGGATATGCCCAAGGTAGTAGATTAGACGGCGGAGGTGTACGAGACGTCTGCAAAGCGTAAACACAGGGACGAGAGACGGCGATTTAGACAGGTTCGGGCCGGCAAGTCGCCGTAATACCCTACGTCCTGTGTTCTGGTGGCTGGTTTGTATTGCTGGATTGGAATATGACGTGTGATCCGATGAGATCTGAGGTCCGATGAGAGGGGGTCCCTGCTCGCCTTATATAGTCGGGGAGCAGGGTTACAGTTGTTGAGTCATGTCACCCTGAATTCCACAGACCCAATAGCTGTGAGCCGAAACGATAAACAGTTCGGCCTTGGTTATCCCATGATCTGTAGAGTAGAGCACGAAGCTCGTTTGCGCGTAGGAGTCAAGGGCATCGCCCAAGGAACCGCTGCTGGTATCCCATAGCGCAGAGGGCAGACGCTCGTGCACGCGTAGGGAGGTACCACAGACAGAGTCTTTTCCGAGAGGCTCGATCGTGGCGTGACCTGGGCGAATGGAGACCGTTCGTCGAGCGCGTGGGTAGCGCAGATACAGGCACTGAGCATGTAGCCTTAGAATTCTCAGCCCGAGTAGCCTTTCCTTCGTAGCGCAAAGGGCAGACGCTCATGCACGTGTAGAGAGGTCGGGACGTCGCTCGGGAG
The DNA here is from genome assembly GCA_009763385.1 of Coix lacryma-jobi var. lacryma-jobi. NCBI lineage: Eukaryota > Viridiplantae > Streptophyta > Magnoliopsida > Poales > Poaceae > Coix > Coix lacryma-jobi. The sequence continues at coordinate 109,860,553 of CM019827.1, read as the reverse complement.
AGCTGCTGGCCACCATAGCACAGAGGGCAGGCGCTCATGCACGTGTCCGGTGGTGACAACAGCCCCAGCTCTGAGTTTTCGTCGGCGTCAGTCAGGCTGCTTGGAGACCGCATGGAGAACGAGCGCGTAACAGCGCGTATACAGGCACTGGACGTATAGCCTTGGAGGTCTTTAGCCCAAGCTTAGTCTTCCCTTCATAGCGTAGAGGACAAACGCTCATGCACGCGTAGAGAGGTCAGGACGTCACTTGGGAGGACTACTGGCCGCCATAGCGCAGAGGGCAGGCGCTCATGCACGCATCCGGCGGTGGCAGTAGCCCCTGCTCTGAAACTCCTTCAGCGTCAGCCAGGCTGTTTGAAGAGGTCGACGAACGTCTGGAGTGGTCGGCGGTCGTTTGGAGAGGTCGGCGATGATGAAGTTGATGTAGACACGGAGGTCGTCGAGACAGTGTCGCCGGAAATCGCGCGGATGGTCGACGACGAGCGAAGGCGGCGACGAGCCAGGTCGGCGACGGGTGAAGACAACGATGAGTGAAGGCGGCGACGAGGGCGACGACGAGCGAAGACAGCGACGAGTGAAGGCGGCGACGAAGGCGATGACGAGCGACGACGGTGACGGGCGAAGGTGGCGACGAGCCTGGTCGACGACGAGCGACGGCGGCGACGGGCGAAGGCGGCGACGAGCCTTGACAATGACGAGCGAAGGCGGCGACGATCCTGGTCGACGACTGTAACACCTCTGGTGTTTAATCTAATAATAACCTGACAATCATCATCTTTAGTCATAATCATCCTTGTCATGCATTATGTTTGCCTAATTCTTGTTGCATTTGTTTCCTTTTGTGTGTAGAAATCCCCTTTCAAAAACCCTAAAAGCCCTAACCTTCCTATAAGGGCAAAATGGTAATTTCACCTCTGTGCCTAGCTTTGTGTAATTCTTGTTCAAGTTGAATGCCTTGATGTTTTGTTGTGTTGATCAAAGTTCAAAATCAAAATAGAAGTGGAAGTTCTTTTGAAAAAAACCCCAAATTCCAAACTCTAGTTTTACCTCTCTTTTTTATAGTGTAAAAACTATTCAAAATTTGGAGTTGGTCCAAACGGCAAAGTTGTAGACCTGATCAAGAGAAAACAACTTTGGTATTTAAAATTTCAAGTTTCTGTACAAAGTTTGAAGTAATTTCAAATTCATTCAAACTCCAATTTTCTTTCCCCTTTTTAGTTTCTAAATATTTCAAAAAACTAATGAGTTCAGAAAAAAGGTTAAATAGCAAATGTTATAGGTTTTGACAAAAGGAACAACTTGCAGGTTTTTACAGATTTTCAATTTCAATATAAAATCAAAAGTAATTTTTAATTTATTAAAATCCCAAAAGTGTCCCCTTTTCAAATTTCAAATGTGATTCAAAACTATTTGGATTTTGAAAATGTTCTTATTGACAAAGTTGTAGATCTCCTTTTTCTGCACAACTTTGGTGTTGAGTTTTTGCTCAGTTCAAATTTTGGGAGTAATTTGCAAAATACAGAAATCAGTTCTAAGTCAAACCCTAGACCTAGCCCTGTTCATCTTCAACCTAGAGCTAGGGGGGGCCGGCCGTGGCCGAGCCGCCGGCGCTGCGCGTACCGCGCGTCTGGCCGCTCCTCGCCCTGCCACCAGTCTGTCGCCCTGACCCCGTGCTCATGCCGCTCCCGCACGCGCAAAGCGCTGACTCTCTCCCGTCCCCCACTGCTCCCAGCACGTCGCCGCCGCGTGGCCGTCGCCGGCGAGCGCCACAGCCGCCCGGTCCCTGAGCAGACTTCCGTCCTTTCTTCATCATGGATTCGCAAGCACGCGACGCGGCCAATCTTATCCACCCTCGCGCACTCTTATCCGCCCCTGAGCACGGCTATAAAAGCCACCCGCCGGCCGCCGTTCCTCCGCCACCGTCGCCAGCTCACTCCAGAGTCCGCCGCTCAACCACCTAGCCCAGAAGCTCCGCCTTGAGCTCGCGAAGCTTCCCAGCCCCTCAATTTTACCTCCGCCGCCTCCAATCGCCCGGCGTAACCCCATCTTCCAAACTCCGGCGAAAAACACGGTGAGCACGGGATTGAGAAATACTCTCTCCCCGGCCGTGATCTTCCTCCCCGACCCCTGCTTCATCTTCCTTGCCTCCTTGCGCTCCTAACCCGCTCCTGGTGACCGTGTCTGGTGTACAGAGCCGCCGGCACGCCGCTCGCCGCCGAGAGAGCTCCGCCGAAGCACCGCCAACGTCGAGCTCCCTCCTTCGACCCTTGTTCCGCCCGCCGAGCCCTGCCTCCGACCCGTGGTAAGCACTCGAAGCCCCGGGTCTCTGCTTTCACATCTAGCTCGAGCCAAGCCTCGAGCGAATCACGCACCCTCGCCACTTCGCGAGCTAGCCTCGAGCAAGCATGCACCCTCCGCTTCGCCCGAGCCAGGCCTCGGACGAAACGATTGTTTCCGTCTCGCCCGAGCCTCCCAGCCAGGCCTCGGACGAACGATTGTTTCCGTCTCGCCCGAGACTCCCTCCCAGCCAGGCCTCGGACGGACGATTGTTTCCGCCTCGCCCGAGCCCTGCGGTCCGTCTCGCGCGATTCGCCCGAGCCCTGCGAGGGAGGAGCACAGTGCTCTTTTTTTTTCCTTTTTGAAAATGTGTGAATAGTGTTTGTTTTCTTTTTTTGTGTGAATTAATCTGTTGTTCCTTAAATCTTGAGAAAATTATGGTATGCTCCTTGCACTGTGTGTAGTTTTTAGAAAAATATGAAACTTGACTTTTCTGCAAGAATTTGAAAATGTAAAATCCTCTTTTAATTAATAAATGGTGGTTTTGGATTTTTAGAAAATCATTTATAACTCCAAAAATCATGAGATAAATTTTTTGAGCTTCCTATGCCATGTTAGTCTCTGGTGAAATTTTGAAGTCTTTTGGAACAAGTTGATTTTTGAGCATTTATTCTAATTGTTAAATAGTGCCTTTTGTTAATTAATGTATGATTTATTGAGCACCTTAATGACCTCCAAAATTATGAAATTTGTTTTGCCATCTATCTACACCATAATGAACTTATGTGTTTAATTTGGTAATTTTTGGAGCAACTGCATAAAATGATTTTTTTATAAATTAAGAAAATAGAAAGAAGTGATTAGGGTTCATGTTGTATGCCCTGTGTTGCATTGTTCATGCTAGCATACTCATGTGCATACATCATTGCATTCGTATAGTCACCGAAGAAGGAGTCAAAGTCGAGGCCGCCGCCGACGAACCTGCTCCCGAAGTAACCCCGAGCTTCGAGCCTCTG
>CM019827.1:109833826-109856760 GCA_009763385.1 Coix lacryma-jobi var. lacryma-jobi | reverse complement strand
TTCCTTGCATTTATAAAATGATTTCCTTAAATGCTTTTGAGTTAAATTATTGCATTAGGTTTATAGGAGTTGTGTGGTATCGTAATTGATGCACTATCCACCTTGACCACTGATACACCCGATACCTGCTTTTCAAAAGTGTTTGAAAAATGCTTAGCAATGCTTATTGAATTAGACTTTGCAATAAAATGCCATTTTCAAAAGTGTGATCACTGAAAGAATCTTTATGGGAATTTGGCTTTACTTCCCGTTCGATGACTGCTTGCCTAGCTAGCATGTGGTCATTGTCGAGAAGAGGTTGTCCGCGCGTACGGTGCCGTCATGTTGTAGTCCGGGACTCAACAGTTGACACCGACCGGGACAGGGTTGAAAAACCGACAGGACCTGTACTCTTGGGTTAGAGTCCCGAGGTGCTTGTTGCTGACGGAAAAAGTTTAGGGACCATCCGTATGGGGGCCTGCTGGTCAAGACTTGTAACTATTCACATACTTCGGAAAGCTCGGGCTCCGAGGAATCCTTTATTGGACCGACAACCGCACACTGGGAGTGGAGAGATGGCGGAAGTAGCTTGTACCCACGTGGTCGTCGTACCTGGATAGGAGTGGTGTACTGTACTTCCGGGTGGCGTAGGACCGGGCCCAATCTTGGAGGAATCGTGGTAGACGAGTTGGCATATGCAAGCTTGGGTGCTACATATGCAGTGTGGATAGGGATCCTCAGCTGAGTATTATTTATCCGGATTAACGTTGCTCCTCGGTTATGGAGACTTGGTCACTGACTGTCAACGGAGAGTGGTTCTCAACTAGGAATGTTTTGAAATGTAAAATGAATCATGAACGATGAAGAATTGAGGAATACTGAATCTTTCCAAAATAAAATAAGGTTTACAAAAATGCTTTTCTGCAAAATACTTGATCTTGCTTAAGCCTTACCTTGAGTACCCTAAGCCTCTCATTCCTGAGTCTTCTCCCTTTTTCTTTAGTCGGGTAAGTCTTGTTGAGTATCCCAGTACTCAGGGTTTGTTACCCATGCTGCAGGTATAACAGAGTCCCCGATGTGTCTTGCACCCTGCTGCGTGACCATCGTCCAGGAAGAGGCCGATGAGGCCGAAGAATAGTTGTACACCCTCGGGCTGGGTGATTATAAGTATCTTTGCTGTTCTCCACTATGTTGCCTATGTCTATCGCTATTATCAGAACTTGGTTTGTAATAACTGCACCTTAATTTCTATTTGGAACCCTGCTTTGTAAAACTATTGTTATTTAAGTCTTCCGCTCTTTATTCCGATGTTATTTGTAAAAGTATGCAATGTTGTAACCGAATTGTGAGATGATCCTGCGGACATTGGGCACTGATGTAGCCCGGTGGCGAACAGGTCTTAATCACATGGAACATAGGTTCGGCTGTCAGAGGTTGACAGGGACACGTGGGCCATGAGATTAGGGTCGTTCCATCACACCAGGCCTCGGACAAAACAATCATTTTCCGTCTCGCCCGAGCCTCCCGGCCAGGCCTCGGACGGCCGATTGTTTCCGCCTCGCCCGAGCCCTGCTGTCCGCCTCGCCGCGATTCGCCCGAGCCCCTGCGAGGAAGGAGCACAGTGCTCTTTTCTTTTTCCTTTTTGAAAAAGTGTGAATAGTGTTCTGTTTTCTCTTTTTGTGTGAATTAATTGTTGTTCCTTAAATCCTGATAAAATTTTGGTATGCTCCTTGCATTGTGTAGTATTTTAGAAAAATATGAAACTTGACTTTTCTGCAAGAATTTGAAAATGTAAAATCCCTCTTTTAATTAATAAATAGATGGTTTTTGATTTTTATAAAATCATTTATAACTCCAAAAATCATGAGATAAATTTTTGTGAGCTTCCTGTGCCATGTTTAGTCTCTGGTGAAATTTTGCAGTCTTTTGGAACAAGTTGATTTTTGAGCATTTATTTTAATTGTAAATAGTGCCTTTGTTAATTAATGTCTGATTTTATTTGAGCACCTTAATGACCTCCTAAAATTATGAAATTTGTTTTGCCATCTATCTACACCATAACGAACTTATGTGATTAATTTGGTAATTTTTGGAGCAACTACTTTAAATGACCTTTTTAAATAATTAAGAAAATAGAAAAAGTGATTAGGCTTCATATTGTTGCCCTGTGTTGCATTATTCAAGCTAGCATACTCATGTGCATGCATCATTGCATTCGTATAGTCACCGAAGGAGAAGTCAAAGTCGAGGCCGCCGCCGACGAACCTGCTCCCGAAGTAACCCCGAGCTTCGAACTCTGCACCTCCAACCCTGAGCCAGCTGTCTTTGCTCTTCAAGGCAAGCCCCGGTGCATTTAGCCTTTCCTTGCTTTTATAAAAGTTTTACTTAAATACTTTTGAGTTAAATTACTGCATTAGGTGATAGGAGTTGTGTGATGACCTATTACCTGCACTTTACCTCCACCAAAGATCCCCTACCCTGTTTAAAAACTATTTGCAAAATGCTTAGCATTGCTATACAATAGATTTGCGATAAAAATGCCAATTTCAAAAGTGTGATCACTTAAAGAAATTTTAAGGGAATTTGGCTTTACTCCCCGACTGTTGGCTAAGTATCTGATCCGTACCTAGTCAACAGCGAGGAGAGGTTGTCCGAGCGTACGGTGTCGTCATGTTGTAGTCCGGGACTCAACAGTTGACACCGACCGGGACAGGGTTGAAAAACTGACGGGACTATTATGCTTGGGTGAGATATAACCAAGGTATAGTTCTAGCTGGAAAATTAGGGACCATCCGTATGGGGGCCTGCTGGTCAAGACTTGTAACTATTCACATACTTCGGAAAGCTCTGGCTCCGAGAAATCCTTGATTGGGACCGACAACCGCGCACTGGGAGTGGAGAGATGGCGGAAGTAGCTTGTACCCACGTGGTCGTCGTACCTGGAAAGGAGTGGTGTATTGTACTTCTGGGTAGCGTAGGACCGGTCCAATCTTGGAGGAATCGTGGTAGACGGGTTGGCCTATGCAAGCTTGGGTGCTACATATGCCGTGTGGATAGGGATCCTCAGCTGAGTATTCTTTATCCGGATTAACGTTGCTCCTCGGTTATGGAGACTTGGTCACTGACTGTCAACGGAGAGTGGTTCTCAACTAGGTATGTTTTTGAAAGGCAAAATGAATCATGAACGATGAAGAATTGAGAAATACTGGAATCTTTTCAAAAATAAAACAAGGATTTCAAAATGCTTTTTCTGCAAAATACTTGATCTTGCTTAAGCCTTGCCTTGACTACCTAAGCCTCTCATTCCTGAGTCTTCTCCCTTTTTCTTTAGTCGGGTAAGTCTTGTTGAGTTCCCCCGTACTCAGGGTTTGTTAACCCCTGTTGCAGGTTTCTTATAGGTGATGTTGATCATGATCATGTCAGTGGGCTTGACGTGATCTGGTTGTTCTTCTTCCCCAACTTAGGTACTCCGCCTAAGTGTGGCTCTGTAATACTATTCTACTTCCACAACGCCAGTTATGTTCATGTAAAAGTAACTTATTCATGTTTTATAAAGGTTATCTTTCTCGCTTCCGCACTCCGATGGTATTTTGTATCAACTGTTGTAATGTTGTAATTATTCCAACCTTCATGATGATGGTCCTGTGGTTCGTGGATAATTCGGGGTTCCCTCGGGGACACCCGACAGATCTTTCCTGTGATGTGGTACATGTGCACAGTCATTAGAGCTCAGGGAGACGGTGACGTGTGAGGGTGGGCCACATTACCGGGAGGTTCTGCCACACCAACACCGCACTTCGTTCTTGAACTAGCCTCTGTGCTGCTCTTGAAATTTCTGGGCCCCAATCAAGCTCCCCGTCATTAGGGTTTATGGTTCCCCCATGAGCGTAGAACCAATTCCTGGACCGTTCACTCCAATTTCTTCTTATTGTCTCTGGGACTACCCCCTGACAAGCATCTCCTGTTCCTGTCTCTCCCACTTTGGAAGGGCAGTCTTATAGCCACCTGATCCTAAATGATGGTGGTATTTCTTTTGAGCTGCACTCTGTTTGTTTACTCTAATACGAACCTCGCTCTCCTGTGATCTTTTGTACTGTACAAATTCATCCCAATCGGCCCTTATCTTGACATACGCCTTAGAGTTGAAATTTGGCATCTCGTTCTACCGCACAAACTTGTGGTACAATTTCTTCTTCCAGTCCTGAAAAAGTGTGGCTATGTTCTTCATTGTCCACTCCCGAATTCGCCTCTACAGCTCCACATCATCCGTGTCGAACGAGACATGAGCTTGGATGTCATCCCAGACTAGCTGTTTGTCAAGATTGGAGACATAACTGATCTCGGGAGCACTTCGCCTCTCTTTCCATTCACGGACACTTATCGGAATCCGATCTCTCATAAGGAACCCACAGTAAAAGACATATTTTTGTGCATTGGGTCCTAGTGGTTGGCCTGTAGCCATATCGAATTCGGAGATTACATGACGGTCCTTCAACGGCCTCTTCGACCCTTGTTTTGGTCTGCTCTGCCCCGTCGCAGACGTCAATCCAGAGGGCTACATATAGGTAAAGACACGAAGATGAAATCCTAATACAAGTTGAAATAAAACCTAATCAAGTAATAAAGTAAATGTAAACCCTAACACGACATATTGTATATATACCTCACCTGTATTGCCTTCTTCCATCTCAACTTGTTGTTCAGGGGGATTTTCATCATGCATGGTCATGTCTTCGTAATTCAATAAGTATTGACTCCCGTCATCGCCGCCGGCGATGATATTCATCATTTCCTCCTCCATGTTCTCATTTGGGTCGGCCATTTTTGCGAATATTAAAATATATATACAATATGATTGAACACTTAAAGGAGCTTTATACACTTAGAGGGGTTTGGGGTTTGGGGGTTTAGGGTTTAGGGGTTTGGTGTTTAGGGGTTTGGGTTTGGGGTTTAAGGTTTGGGGTTAGAGTTTGGGGTTTTAGGGTTTTAGGTGACATGTAATCGCGAACATTAAAAATAACATATATTCATAAAGAGGCAATTCAACTTTAAAAATATGGTTTAGGGTTTCGGGTATAGGGGTTTAGGAGTTTGGGGTTCGAGGTTTAGGGTTTGGGGTTTTAGGGTTTTAGGTGACATGTAATCGCGAACATTAAAAATAACATATATTCGTAAAATATTTCTAAGTGTAAATACATGTTTAAACATATCCAGTGATTTTCTATGGCATTCAAACATGACACATGATTTTCTACGAACACATATTTCTAAGAGTAATAAATACATGTTTAAACACATCCTTGTCACGTGATTTACACACGTGGATGAGAACGACGGCGGACAGCAGCGAGGATGACGACGGTGCGGATGACAGTGGACGACAGACGAGGTCGGTGAAGCGGTCACCAGGATTACAGGTCGACGCGGCCTGTCACTTTTTATCTACATGTGTAAACATATATTTGTTAGGTTAAAAAACATATATATGATTGTCCTTTTTCTATAAATATATCTATTCATATACATTATATGTATATATCTATTTCTATAAAAAAAGAAATGAAAAGTTAAATAGAAAATAATATATATTTCTATAAATATATAAGATTTTCCTTTTTCTATAAATATATATCTATTTATATTCATTATCTATAAATATATATCTATTCATATACATTATCTATAATATATATCATTTTCCTTTTTCTATAAATATATATCTATTTATATTCATTTTATATATCGCATGTGATCATTTCTTTATTTTTTACACTCATATAAACACACACCACACACACCACACGCACGCACACAGCAGACACGGCGGCGGTGCTTCCCCGGTGGCGGCACACAGCAGGCACGGCGGCGGTGGCGGCAACGACGGCGAGGACGAAGGACGGCGGCGGCGACGACGAGCACGAAGGACGGCGGCGCACGCGGGAAGGATCCCGGGCGCTCCAGAGACGACGTAAGGCGCGGTGAGGCTGGCCGGGCCAGCCGGCAAGCGCACTCGAGGACGACGCAGACGGCGAGGACGACGCGGACGGCGAGGACGGCCGGCGCGCGAGGGAGAGGACGACGGTGAGGGCGTGGATGACGGCAAGGACGAGGACGAGGTGGTGCCGCAGCACGGCAGACGACGAGGGAGAGGACGGAGGCGGCAGTGAAGTCTGAGTGTCGATCTGGGGAGGTTGAGAGGCACTGTGCCCTATATACCCGGAGGGGCCTTTAGTCCTGGGCCGTCCTATGCACCGGGACTAAAGGGTCTTTAGTCCTAGTGCGTAAGACGGCCTGGGACTAAAGGCTTGGAGCTTTAGTCCCGGGCCGTCTTACGCATCGGGACCAAAGAGTCCTTTAGTCCCGGTGCGTAAGACGGCCCGGAACTAAGGGTCCTTTCCCGCCACAGTTTTGGGTTTTCAGTATTTGGGTTTTGTATTGAGTTTTCACAATATAAATATATTGTAATTCTTGTTAATTGCATAGTAAATTGAACAGTAGACATAAAATTACTTTAAAATAACAGTTATATTTCCTTGGACCTTATTGTATAGTAGAAAATTTGGTAGCATAAATTGTTTTCTTTTTTATAATAACGAATATAAATGTAAATAACCATTCATATTTTGTTAATGCAAAAATATAATATTCAATTTAAATTTAAAAAATTGTTGGCTTTCAATAAAAAAAATTATTTTCACATCATTTGGACGTTAATCTTTTGTTTATAACCTAAAAAATCATTGCCCAATTTCGTTCTACGCGACAGATGGACTAGTTTTAGATTTTTAAATTTAGTTTTCTTTTGAATATATCTTAAATCTTTCTAACTGAACAGAAAATTAAATATTTGATATACTTTCTTTTAAAAATTAGTATGAGATTCTTTTTGCTTTATTTTACAGAAGAAAATGTTAAATTTTAGTATCTTCTTATATGTATTTTGATGATTCACATCAAGAGGAGCACATAATCAATGATCACTACTAAATATATATATAAATTCATTATCAATAAATGAAGTCTTAATTAATTAATTATTACATAATATCTTTACAACCCACTATTTAGTGGGCACAACTGCGAACCTTCTCTTGACATATGTCCCTTGGTTATGATCATTCCTTAACCATGGGGTTTCTCATTGTTTAATAAAATGCTTGGGTCTTTGTTCACTTTGAATGGTGGAATTCGGTCATCTCTTTCATAATCACCTGACATGTCTGACTTGTCCTCAATTCCGACAATGTTTCTTTTCCCTGAAAGAACTATGTGGCGCTTTGGCTCATTGACGATCGAGTTGTTATCATTTTTCCCTCTTTTTAGTTTTGTAGCCCTCACATCCGTGGCAAGGACAAATGGTTCATCTTTGTACCCAATATTGTTGAGGTCCACTGATGTCATCTCATACTCCTTGTCAACTGTTACTCCGGCTCCGGTCGCCTTGACCCATTGGCATCGAAACAAAGGGACTTTAAAATTAGGTGCGTAGTCTAGTTCCCAAATCTCCTCTATGCGGCCATAATATGTTTGCCTCTTCCCAGATGGGTCTGTGGCATCTACGCGAACACCACTGTTTTGGTTCGTGCTCCTTTGATCTTGGGCCATGGTGTAAAATGTGTTTCCATTGATCTCATACCCTTTGTACGTGAGGATGTGCCATGACGGTTGCCTAGCCAACAAATATAGTTGCTCATCAATATTGTTATTACCCAGACATTCCTTTCGCAACCAAGTGCTAAAAGTATTCATGTGCTCACGTGTTATCCAAACTTCATTCTTCTCTGGAAATTGGGATCGTAGGAACTCCTTGTGTACATCGATATATGGATCCACCACGGTTGAGTTTTGAAGAACTGTGTAGTGCGCTTTATTGAAATAATCATTCCCCGTACCGATATATGTTTTCTTCCCTAGTGTCCCCTTTCCACATAGCCTCCCCTCGTGCCGCGATTCAGGAACACCAATCGGGTCAAGGTCAGGAATGAAGTCAACACAGAACTCAATGACCTCCTCTGTCCCGTAGCCCTTGGCGATGCTTCCTTCTGGCCGAGCACGTTGGTGAACATATTTTTTCAGTACTCCCATGAACCTCTCAAAGGGGAACATGTTGTGTAGGAACACAGGACCGAGAATATGAATCTCCTTGACCAGGTGAACTAGGAGGTGTGTCATGATATTAAAGAAGGATGGAGGAAACACCAACTCAAAGCTCACAAGACATTGAACCACATCATTCTGTAGAGTAGCCAGTTCTAGTGGATTAATTGCCTTCTGAGAAATTGCATTGAGGAATGCACAGAGCTTCACAGTGGCAAGACGCACATGTGGAGGTAGAATTCCTCTTAAAGCAACCGGAAGCAATTGCGTCATAAGCACGTGGCAGTCATGCGACTTTAAGTTTAGAATTTCTTCTCTTGCATATTTATTATTCCCTTTATATTGGAGGAGAATCCAGATGGGACCTTGATGCTGTTTAGGCATTCAAACATGATTTCCTTCTCTTCATTGCTAAGAGTGTAGCTAGCAGGTCTTAAGTAATGGCGTCCATCATCTGTCTTCTCTGGATGTAGGTTGTCTCGTTCTTTCATGCGCTGCAACTCTTGTCGTGCTTCAAGTGTATCCTTAGACTTCCCATACACACCCATGAATCCTAGAAGGTTGACACAAAGATTCTTTGTCAGGTGCATCACGTCGATCGCGTGGCGGACCTCTAGTACATGCCAATAGGGTAGCTCCCAAAATATTGACTTCTTCTTCCACATGGGTGCGTGTCCCGTAGCGTCTTTCGGAACAGGTTCACTGCCCGTCCCCTTTCCAAAGACTACTTTCACATCCTTGATCATCTCAAGTACATCTTCCCCAGTTCTGTTGCGAGGCTTGCTCCGGTGGTCTGTCTCACCTTTAAAATGCTTGCCTTTCTTTCTAACCTGGTGATTCATCGAAAGAAATCGACGATGCCCAAGATACACTACCTTTCTACATTTTTTCAAATATACACTATCCATGTCATCAAAACAATGTGTGCATGCATTATATCCCTTGTTTGACTGTCCTGAAAGATTACTTAGAGCAGGCCAATCATTGATTGTTACGAACAACAATGCTCGCAGGTCAAAGTGTTCCTGTTTGTAATCATCCCACACACGTACACCTGATTTACTCCATAAAAGTAGGAGTTCCTCAACTAATGGCCTCAGGTAGACATCGATATCGTTGCCAGGCTGCCTCGGGCCTTGGATGAGCACTGGCATCATAATGAACTTTCGCTTCAAGCATAACCACGAAGGAAGGTTGTACATACATAGAGTAACAGGCCACGTGCTATGACTACTGCTCTGTTCCCCAAAAGGATTCATCCCGTCCGTACTTAAACCAAACCTTAAGTTTCTAGCATCTTTTGCAAATTCTGGGAATTCTCTGTCTATTGCTCTCCACTGGGACCCATCTGCAGGGTGTCTCAACATGTTGTCTACCTTACGGTCTTCTTTGTGCCATCGCACCAACTTTGCATGGTCCTTGTTTCTGAACAGACGTTTCAGGCGTGGTATTATAGGAGCGTACCACATAACCTTGGCAGGGATTTTCTTCCGGGGACGTTCTTCACCCTCAACATCGCCAGGGTCATCTCGCCTGATCTTATATCGTGACGCGTTACATACAGGGCATTCATCCAAATTCTCGTATTCCTTGCCACGGTACAGGATGCAGTCATTAGGACATGCATGTATCTTCTGGATTTCTAAACCCAAAGGACAGACCACTTGTTTTGCTTCGTACGTAGTGCCGGGTAATTCGTTAGGCTTCGGAAGCATCTTTTGTTTTATAATCTTCAATAATTGTCCAAATGCCTTGTCAGATACACCATTCTGTGCCTTCCATTGTAGCAACTCAAGTGTTGTGCCTAACTTTTTTTGTCCATCTGCAGCAGACGGATATAGTAATTTCCTGTGATCCTCTAGCATACAATCAAACTTAGCCTTCTCCTTTTCACTTTTGAAATCTCTTTGTGCATCACGAATGACATCACCAAGAGCATCATCTTCAGCGACTGTGTCTCCTGCACTTGCCTCTTCTTCACCTTCCTCCATTGCAGTATCACCAAAGTCACCGTATTGAGCAATAATGTCATCGTCAGGGTCCAATTCTTCTTCTTCACCTTCTTCCATCATAACCCCAGTTTCTCCATGCTTCGTCCAACAACTATAGTTTGGCATGAAACCCGACTTGAACAAGTGTGAGTGAAGACTCCTTGAGCTAGAATATTCCTTCGAATTATTACAAAGGGCACATGGGCAGCACATAAAACCATTCCGCTTGTTTGCCTCGGCCACTCTTAAAAAATAATGCACGCCATCAATGAACTCTTTTGAGCGACGATCGACATTGTACATCACGTGACGTGTCATCGTCTGCATTATATGACATATCACATAATTATATCGATTCTCTCATTCTTATAAACAAATAAAATTTATAAAATGTCGACATGAAAATTAGTAAGATCATTGGTGGGCAATAAAAGTAGTAGCAGTGAACTTGTCTAATAATTAATTATTACATCAAGATAACAGTGCAAAAAATCCACTTGGCCACAACCAAAGCAAGCACACTAACCACAAACTATAACAACCAGGAACAAATAGGTGCAGAAAACCCAAAAATCCGAAACCATTCAACCCCCGCACAGCGGGACAACCCAAAACACCACCTACCCCCCAAACATATTACGCAACACACACCCATACCCTCAGACCCTCCTAGCCCTCCCCCCCTACATATGCCCCATCCATCCAGCAGGAGGGAAGGCAAAAGAAGACAAACCATTCCTTGTCCTTTCCTTGACGTAACCGCTCCGCCCAACCACCACTACAACCCTACTCACCCACAGGCCCCCAATCCAAATCTCCGCCCCCCCATCAAACCACAACTCTCACTAACAAACAAAGCTCCTCTTCCCCTAACACAGGCCCCATAAACCCTCCACACCACCCACACCCAATCTTTCTCACTCACCCACCACTTCAATCACAGTACTACCCACCCCCAACCCCCCCCACCCCCCCCCCCCGCTCTCTTTCCCCCTAACCCCCCCTCTAGTAGGTCCTAGATGCAGAGCAGCAGAGGGAAATGAGCCCCTTCATGGGCGAAGGGGGAGATGTGGGGAGAGAGGAGGAGGAAGGCGTATCATAACCCCTCAACACCGCAACAGCGGCTATGGAGCTTCCTGCCGATATTTTTCTTTTTTCTTTTTTTTTTTTTTCTCCCCCCCTCCCCCCCCTTTTTTACCGTAGGATTGGAATGCCCCCTTCGTTGTTATTCCCCCCGCACGAGTTTACCACCTCCTCGCCAAGCACTCCTAGAGCATGCAGACAGAGGGAAATAAAACAGACAGGCGGAATAGGGCGGTTTTAGCACGGAACAAGAGACCAAGGAAACGTTTCTTCCCTCTTTATTCCCCCCTCCTTGGCGGCCCCCCTGAGGACATTATGTGCCACTCGGCCTAGCTGGTTTTGGTAAATTACACCTGGGCGGGGGGGACGATAAGTACGTGTGCACTGACTAGAGAGTAATAACACGTGACATCCAATAAAAACAAGAAAATAGAAGATGCAAGGAGGAGGCCCGGGCGGCAAAGAACCCAGAGTTTCAGGAGGAGAAGGGATGAAGGCGTGGGGAAACAACGAGAGGTGAACGCCGTGCACGCGGAAGAGGGCGCCCAAAGAAGCGCGGGGAAAAAAGCCCCCCCCCAAGACATGAAAACGTGTTCGCGGGGCACAGTGTGGTTTGGCCGGGAACCCACGAAAGGAATGTTAGAGGGCCGAAGTGAGGCGAAAGTTGGTGTTGTGTTTGGGAAACAACTGAATTCGTTTGGCGAAACGATCTCGTAAACAAATGATTTAAATGATCTCTATTCCTCAAAAAAAAAACTAATTAAACTGTCACATTTTCTAAACTAAAGTATTATATATTTCTAATTTTTGTGTAAACAAATGATTTAAATGATCTCTATTTCAAAAAAAACTAATTAAACCGGTCACATTTTCTAAACTAAAGTATTATATATTTTGTTTTTCTAAACCGGTCACATTTCTCTAAAAGACTAAATAAACTAATTAAACGGTCATATTTTGTTTTTAGATTAATAATTTGAACTATCAAGTCAATGAACTCAAAATAGCTACAAAAATGAATAACTTAAGCTAGTAACCTTTCCACGAGTCGATGGCGGTGTAGATGTGATGAAATAAATCAATCGCCGGAGATGTGTTAACAAACAAAAATCACCGGAGGAGAAGAGAGCAAACAAGCAAGCAAGAGCAAGCAGTGACTGAATGAAGAAAAATGAAGACAGGAGCTCGGGCACGGCCGGAGGTAGAAGAACATTTCAAATATAGGGAGGGACATTTAGCCCCGGTCCTTATTCCCAGCCGGGGCTAAATGTTGGCATTTAGCCCCGGCTGGGTACACCAACCGGAACAAAATCTTTTAGTGTTACCAACCGGGGCTAAAGATGCCAACATTTAGCCCCGGCTGCATACACCAACCGGGGCAAAACCTTTAGTCCCGGTTGGTGTTACGGCCCGGGGCTAAAGATGCCAACATTTAGCCCCGGCTGCATACACCAACCGGGGCAAAACCTTTAGTCCCGGTTGGTGTTACGGCCCGGGGCTAAAGGCCGGTCTTTAGCCCCGGTTGGTAACACCAACCGGGACTAAAGGCCCCTCTGACAATTGAGCCGTTGGGCTGGGGAGCTTTAGCCCCGGTTGGTGTTACCAACCGGGGCTAAAGGACTTTCTAGTCCCGGGCGCAAATTTTTCCGTGGCTAATGCTGATTTTGCAAATCGTCCAAAGGCCTGTTCTCTGGTAGTGCTAGTAGACTCCGAGTAGTAGATAGTAGCTGCGGCCAGGGAGCGGTGATCAATACGTATATGTTGAAGGCGAGACGCTTGGCAGCGATCTGATTTGACTCGTCAATCCTGTGCCGGCTAGTGTACGTACAGTACCGTGGAGGCGTGCAAGCTGATCGATACGGGCGACCCCAATATTGCACGACTTGCCATAGGACTACGCAGCCATTATATTGCCATCGCTTGTCTCGCTCCCGACCGGGCCTATGCATGACAATTTCAAACACTCCCCCCTCCCCCCCCTCGATCTGAACCCTGGACCCTGGTGATGGCCGTCTGATGATGGGCGTGAACGACGTCTAATTAAAAGTTTATTAAGTGTTACGTATAACCAAGGGTGTTTGGTTGCAGGGACTGAAGTTTAAAATTTAGTCTATTATAAAATTAATATATATGTACTCCCAGATTAATCCATCATTAGTGTAGCGTCATATTGTCAAATCATAGCATAAATAGATTTAATAGATTCGTCCCGCAAATTAATTAGCTCCCGATTGACAAACTAGTTTATGTTTTGTAATTATTGTATTTTTTTAATAGACTAAAGTGGAGCCGCAAAATCCGATGTGGGCAGAGTGTAACACTCCAAAATTTGCATCGCTTTGGAATAGGGAATTAGATTTATTATTGCATTTAAATTTTTGAAGTCTAACTAACTAATCTGTCATTAGCACATGATACGATTCGTCTCGCATATTACATGTAGACTTTGTAATCAGTTAATTTTTTGTAGTCTATATTTATAGTACTTTACAGTTTCAAAATATGACAGGAGATATTGTTTTTGTCTGTTTGGAGCTAAACATCATGGCCTAGAATTCAGGTTTTTTTTTTTTTTTTTTTGTATTGTGCTCCTACTCCATACTAAACATGTGTATCGGAGTGTGAACTCGGTCGCTCATCACTTGTGGCCCGTTCGTTGTTGGTCAATACTACGGGCAGTACTCCGTATGTGACTTGAGTACACACCTACAGTACTACGGGGTCTCATGCATGGAAAGGGTGGCCAGCCAGCTTTAAAAAAAAAATAAAAAATAAAAATTAGCCAGCCTTGAAGGAGGCAGAGGTCTCTCCCTGATGAGGCATTGGCATAGGTGGTCAGAGAGAGCTAGGAGTAGGGGTACTGCGGGGTTGATCTGATTTTGATTCGCCAATCCTATCACTCAACTTCTGTGCTACTCCAACACTCAACCTATCGACTAGTAAGGCCACGTTCAGTTCGCAAAAAGACCCAATATATTTTGCGCAGTACTCGTTTTAGACGCATACATGAAGCATTAAATGTAGGTAAAAAAAATAACTAATTGTACTTTTAGTCTGCTCATGTCGAGACGAATCTTTTGAGTCTAGTTGGGTCATATTTGGACAAAGTTTGTCAAATAACAACGAAAGTGCTACAGTAACTTTTCGCAACATATTTCGCGAACTGAACAAGGCGTAACCATACTGCCGCGGCGACGCATGCAACGCCGGGCGACCGGACCGGTTCCTATGCATGGCATGGCATGGCATGCCTATACTATACTGTAGTACACTAGTGCCATGTTGCCATCGCATTGTCTGTCTCCCGACCCGGCCAAGCCGCCGGCAAGATCGATCAGGACGATTTCAAATCAAATGCCCCCTGGCCCCTGGAACCTGGTGATGGCCTAACCATCGTTGTAGCTCATTGATGTAAACAAAGCGCAGTGAGGCTATGCCAACAGCCGTACAGTACGTAGCACGTAGGACTAGCACGCAGCAGCCGTAGCCCTAGCTAGAGACGCGTTGAGAGGATGGACGGATGGATGGATGGATGGATGGATGCCTGCGCACAAGTGCTGCCGCTGCCTCGCTACTACTGCCCCGCTGCCAAGTGCTGACGACGTTGGCAGCGCAGGCAGGCAAACAGACAACCCAGAGCTGAACCACAGTACTACTGAACCGTTGTTTGACTCGTCCATTCGCATTCGATGGGAGGACAAGGTGCATGTGCATGTGCATGCATGCACAAGATCACAAAGAGCTCCACAGCATTCAAGGCCCGGGCCGGCCGGTGCACGGACAAAGAGGACGCCGGCCGGAGCACGCACGACCAGCAGCAGCTAGCAGCAGCGCCACGCATCATTGCACCTTTTTTTTTTTCCCTACTTTCAATTTTTTTCTTTTCTTGAATAGTAGTATACTGTAGGAGTACACGTACTACTACCTACTACTTCGATCTACATGCTTCAATATACGTACTCCTACTAGTACATGCTTGAATATAGGAGTACAGTAAGTACTCCCTCCGTCCCAAGATATAAGGCACGCACGTATTTTAAAATTCAAACTTTTGTTATCTTTGACTAACAATTATTCTAATCATATAAAAAGTTTATACTATAAAAGTAGTTGCATTATATTTATATTTAGAAATACTTTCTAATGATCAAACTTTTATTTCTATAAATTATATATTATGAGAGAAATTATAGGTCAAAATTGATTCTTGGAGACAGCACCGAGTCAAATCGCGTCTTATATCTTGGGACGGAGGGAGTAGTACATTGTTACAAATAAAAGTTGTGCTTTACTGTACATTTCAATAACTTGACTCCAAATCATATCGGCGCCAAAAAGAAAAACAAAACAACTGTCTGTGACAAGAGGCACTCCAATTTGCTACCTCACCATCAAATGCGCCCCCCACCTGTTTCCTTTTTCTTTTTACTTTTTAACTAGCATATGCTGCAGCTTGTGTTGTATGTATTCGTTCCAACTATTATAATAATATATAGATATACATGCCTTGTTTAGATGCCTTCAAACTATCAACTTTTTTTTCACTCTTTTCATCACAACAATATTTGGACGCATGTATAGAGTATTAAATGTTGGTAAAATAAATAACTAATTATATTTTTAGTTTGTACATGTCGAGACGGATCTTTTGAGTCTACTTGGTCCATATTTCGACAATTTTTGTCAAATATATAACAACGAAAATGCTACAGTTTGAGAAAAAAAATCTCACTTTACCAATCTAAACAAGGCCTTAATATGTTTTTATGTAACTGCTTATTTACAAACAAATAGTTGTTCAACCAGGGGGATTCCTTGCTTGGCCCTCAAAATTGAAGCAGAGAGTTTGCAAAAGTGCATGGTCTTTTGTCACGTACTGTAGAGTAGAGACAAATTTTTTTTAAAAAAAATCAAAGGACAAAGGAAGAGGTACCGAGCAAAGCAGCAGTCCATCCCCACCCTGCCTCGGTCGGTCTCCCACTTTTCCTTGCTTTCCCTTTTCTCTCCCCCAGCATCCAGCACTGAGGGGGTGTTTAGTTGGTAGGAATTTGGGTGTAAAGTTCCTGTAGCACTTTCGTTGTTATTTGACAAACTTTGTCCAAATATGGACCAAGTAGACTCAAAAGATTCGTTTCGACATTTACAGACAAACTGTGCTATTAGTTATTTTTTTTACCTACATTTAATACTCCATGCATGTGTTTAAAGATTCGATGTGATGGAGAATCTTGTAAAGTTTTGGGATCTAAACATGGCCTCAGCATTCAGCATTGCTCCTCTCCTCCCCGGCCGAAGCACGTTTCCATTGCTCGTCTCTTGGCCGGCCGCCCTTCCCCTTAGCGCGAGGACGAGACGAACGTGACCTCTGATTCGGGCGGCAAGATGCGGCCGCCGCCGCCGCCGCAAGAAGCATTGGCAAGAGCCCCTGACGACGAGCTTGGCGTGCTGGAGGAGCAGCACCGACGACGTCGCCCGCCACTAGGAGTTCTTCTTCTTTGCTCCTATGGCGCCGGCGCGACGGTGCTGGGCGCTGTGGTGGGAACCATCAACGGTGCTGGGCGCAACAGGTTCATGGTTAGTCTCGCTGTTTCTTTCCTCCTTGGGGTCTCGTCTTGTCTCCGGGAAGTTTTTGTTTCGGTTTCGGTTTCGGTTTCGGTTTTGTGCGCACGAGCACGAGCACGAGCAAGATGAAGTTTTGGTTTCGGTTTCGGTTTTGTGCGCACGAGCACGAGCACGAGCAAGATTGAAGTTTTGGTTTCGGTTTCGGTTTTGTGCGCACGAGCACGAGCACGAGCAAGATGATAGTAGTCTCCTCCTCATCCGGTCAAATCTCAAATCTGTCGGGGCGGGGTCGGCCTTGGGGGTTTATTTGCAGCTGCCTAGCTTCCCTTCCTGCTTGTCGCAGTACGTACGTCCAGGTCCACCAAATCCAACTCTCTCTCTAGGTCTCCTCATCTAGCTGTCATGGCGTTCCAGCCGCCGCCGCCGCATCAGCAAACCGTGGGCCGCGGTCGCCGGAGCTCTCGCCGCCTCCAACTGGGAACGTTGGGAGTTTTCTGCTCCTTTCCACATGATTACTTTTCTTGGGTTTTTTTATTTTCCCGATCGAGCTCTACCTCAGATCCTTAGCCCACCCACCTGTTAGATCCATCCAACGCGCCTTTTCAACATAACAGTTCACTTTTGTATGTGTAGGATGCCAAGGCAGCAAGTCTCCTGCAAGATGAAACAACAGTTTCTGGAGAGATGGATTGCGGAAAGGCCATGAAGGGATGTGCTGTTGCTTCGTCACCAATGTTGCTTCTCATGGTTGATGAGAAGACATCAGTCTACAACTCAATTCTCAATGTGGCTTTGTCAACAAATGACGCCTCCACTCATGATCACAGTGAAAAGAGAGAGGCTCTGCTCTTTGGCTCGAGAACCTTGCCACCTCAACTTAACCCTGCTAAGGTATGTTATTTATTGTTGTGCATGTCTACTGTGCAGCCAGTCCCATTTATATTTGATGAATCGTGTAATACATTAGCTAAATTTACCATCTGCCATGACTATTTAATGTTTGTACTTTCCTGTTTTCCCTACTTTTTACAAAACAATAATTTCGCATCTTCTCAGATTTAACTCAAATAAATAATAATTTCATCAGGGTTACAATTGTACTTCTGACTTATCTACAATTCTAAGTACATGTCAGATATTATCACACGCATCGTCTGTCTCAAAGCTCTTTGTTTGTTCCAATGCATCTTTCAACACAAAAAATATACCTTCTGTGTGTGTAGGACCCGAAGGCAAGAAGCTGCTTTCTGGCAGATAAATCCATAGCTACTAGGAAGCTGTATTATGAAGATGGTTCAACAAAACACAGTTCATCAACTCATTATCATAGTGATAGAGTGGCCCCACTCTGCAAGATTCAGTTATCTCACAGATATGTAGTGACATCATGGGGGAAACATAACCTTGGCTGGAGAAGCATGTCACGTCTACTTAAGGTTGCCAAAGTACGCTGTTTGTTGTTTTTCCTTGTCAAATTTTCCAGCCATTCCTAGATACTTTTCTGGAAGCTATTTGAAATAATCCTGTGTGTTGTCTAGGTGCATCCTAGTCCCCAGGTTCATAGCCTTTACCTTTCCTTAATTTCAGCATGAAGTAATAGCAATAATAGACTGGTTAAGTGTGCAATCTTCTGCATTAATTAGCAGGCTATCACAACATAACATGTAGCTCACGGTTGCCGTTTTGTGAGAACATGTTATTAAGTTCGGCTGTAGCAATAGTGGAAGCCTCCGTTGCTGCACTAAGATTGTGTTTATAATCCATTTTTTGGAAAAAAAAGATTGTCTTTAATTCTGGTTTGGTGTTCCATCACGTTTTGACTAACAGCTTGCCATCAATCTTCAGGAGCGAGAACTGCACTACATGGCTGCTAATATCACTTTGTGCAATGGAACACCCTGGCTTGCTCATCAGATTGCTCGAGTGAGGACAAGGTGTGTCAGACTGCCGATGTTCTAAATGCTAATGATATGCGATCCAATTAAAAATCACGCATATATATTTTTTTTAACAATGACATGAAATCCGATTCGTCCTTTTTGAATTCTCAGTGATCATATTAAATGGCCGATGGAAACCTCAGCGGTGGATCTTCTGTGTTATCTACATGTAAGGATTCATCGCACTCGTCATCCACATTCTCATAGCTCATTGTTTATCCAATGCATCTTTCAACACAACAATTTCACCAACTGTATGTATCTAGGATCCCAAGGCAGCAAGCCTCCCGGTGGATAAAACCACATGTATTAAGAAGATGGATTACAGCTATATGCCTTGCTTTCACAACCAGCAGACCAATGAGTGCAAATTGAGCAATATTGATAGTAAACATAATGGTGATTCCAAAGATAATGATGGTTTATTGATACCTATCTTTGTGAGGCATGTCTCTGGGGAATTGATCCTGAGAATAAATTTGAATCAATCTTCTCAACATTTGATGGACTTGTATGCACAGAAGATGAAGACGAATCTGGAATGCCAATATTTTGTATATGGCAGAAAAATACTTGAACCCGATGGTAGCCTTCTGTTTTACGGGATAGAACGGGACACTACGGTTCATGTTTGCGCTAGGCTTCTTGGAGGAAGGTAAGTTTATTGTTCTTTATCTCCTTTCGTTATATTTTTTCTAACTCTTTTGTTTTATATTTTATATTTTTTCTATTGTTTATGTTTCAGGGTCACCATAAATGAATATATTTTAAGAAACAAAGACAAGTTATTAGCAGAGTTTACTTTACCAGATGGAAGGGTTTCATTGGTGATGACTAAAGAAGGATGCCTATTTTTATCCACTTGGTTAAAATGCTTTACAAGAGCATTTGCTGACTCAAAAAGCTGGGAGGGTGATTTTAATTTGGATGATTTTAAGGTTTCCTATGGTCATGTTTTGGTGTTTAAAAGTGCTAATAGGCGACTTAACAGTAGATCAATGCATGCTGATTTGACTAGGCTGATTGATTATATAGAGATAATTTTCCACAGCAAGAAATCAGATTTGGTATCACAATTTCCACCATATCTTGAGAACTTAACTGGTTTTCTAAAAACATTGAAAAGTCCTGTCTTAACTAGTGCGGACAGACTATTTATTGAAACACACATGTGTTGTGTGGAGTCTACTGCCAGGGGCATATTATTAGTTATGTTGCGTAGAAAGCAAAAAAGCTTGGCTACATCTGTACAACAGGCATGGGACAGGGCAATGCAAGTACCTGAGCAACATGATGTGGATTATGCTAATGCTTATAGTCTGAAAAAAACTGCATTGTTTGATGACGTAATAGCATATGGTAATAATCATAATAAACCATATACTGATTCGAGGCACAGCGCGTTCAGACTTATGCGGGATGGATATATCCATGGTCCCTCGAATCGATTTGTGAGTTCTCTCTCTATTTATCTCTAAAGTCAAGTTCGAAACTAATATTTTGTACAACAGATTTACTTTATTACTGCTATAATAGAAACACCCATGCAAATTATGGCTTTCTTTGGACATGCGTGTACATGTCCAAGTTTAGCTTAAAATTAGCTGCCTTTAGCATCTGTCAATGGCAACCTTTGGTTTTGCAATACCTAACTGGAATTATCATAGCCTGACTATTATAACTTGGTATGTATGGTCGGCAAGGCTTGGCTAACCCTCTAGACACAAATCAAACACTCTAACATTGTCCATACAGCTGTGTGGCTAGGGGGTTAGTCACTCAACCAATGCAAACACACCCGCATATGCACAATTAATGACTTAAGTATATGCATGGTTACTTGCACAACCAAACTGCATCCCCCTGAAAAATGATAAAACAATGATTTTAACTAAAATTTTAATGTACAGTAACCCTATGGCACAAGTCCACACCTATAAGGCAACTGCACCCTCTCTATTTTTTAGCTTTGCCTACATGACTACTTGCACAACCAAGAAAAATCTGTTCCAGTAGAAAAATTAATCATATCAGGAGATATAAATAAGTCTTAAATTTCATCTGTTGGCGAATTTAATCTTCACTTTTTTCTTTGCCATATCAGGAGATATAAATGTCTTAAATTTCATCTGTTGGCAAATTTAATCTTCACTGTTTTCTTTGTCATACCAGGAGATATAAATGTCTTAAATTTTATCTGTTGGCAAATTTAATCTTCACTTTTTTCTTTGCCATGTGTTCCGCTTAATTATCTTAATCTATTCCTTTTTTTC
Organism: Coix lacryma-jobi var. lacryma-jobi; assembly: GCA_009763385.1. NCBI lineage: Eukaryota > Viridiplantae > Streptophyta > Magnoliopsida > Poales > Poaceae > Coix > Coix lacryma-jobi. The sequence goes on along the minus strand of CM019827.1, from coordinate 109,835,835 downwards.
TAGGACAAGTCTTCTAAGACTTGGAAGGAAAAATTCAAGAATGATGATGGTATTGAGCTTATGATACCTGCAAACAATCCAAATTTGATTCCTGACATCATTTATCGTTGGATCGTCAGTGACAAAGTTGACATTGAGCAGGAGTATGTTTTAAAACCTGTAGCTTACTTTGTCTCAGCGTTTAAAATTGAAATCTAACATTTATAACTTGTAGGCTACTTGCAGCTCAAGTAAGGTGTACCTGCCACTTTTGTCATCTTTCACAGTCAGGTATTTGTCTCCACTTTCTCCAAAAATTGTTGAAAAACATGTCTAGATATCCTTCTGCATGATGCAAATCACACCTAATATCAGATTTACAGAAGGAAGTTCAGTATCATATACAGTTTATCTTAATTTAGTTTAGAACTCGGAGAAGGCAAGACGAATGAACTTATACTGTGTAAAATATAATCAAAGCACTACAATGTGAAAGTCTTGCAACTTTTACAAGAGGCAAAAGTGTCAGTTCAGCAGATAACTTATTGAGAGAACTTAGATGGCATATTTGGCACTTGACCAGAACTCCACATACTTGCCCAGGAAATCAACCATATGCATGCATTCTTGCATGGATCTGATGTTCATAAATTTTCATTCTGAGCATTTTTTATTGTTTCCTCAAGTGACTAGTGCAGTTACAAAGCTTGGGTTTATGTATTCTTGACTCATTTGACTGCTGCCTTGCATTGCTGAAGTCACAGTATTGGACTATCAGACAACTTTGATGAAAATTTATTATTCCATGTTTACTGTTAGAATTATTTATGTGCCAACTGTAATCCTCCTCCCTATGCGCCACCTCTGGCTGCTCAGGCCCTTTGGGCTCCCCTCTCTCTCCTATATATATGTGTAATCACCCTGTAATCATTATTAAGTCTTTTGACTATTCTCTAATATTTACCTTTCCTCCGAAGGCAACAGTTGAACATCTCCATTTTTCTCAGTTGTTGCGAATATATACTACGACTTCTTGTTTCCTGAGTACCATATTTTTATGTCCTGCTACCAGATTGATTAGACTGGCAACCTATAGGTTCCTTGGTGTTGAACCCTTTACCTTGTAGTGAATCGACTAATGGAAACAATGATGACACCATGTCAGTACATATTTTTCTTCTGTAATATAAGAAATTGACATTATAGTCTTTTCTAGGATTTTAGCTAAAAAAAGTGATTGTCTTTATGTCACCCTTTTTGCAAGTTTTCATAAGAAGGTAATATTAGTAAACAAAAATAAAAAGATACCTAGTCATTTCCAGTTGCCCCTTACCCATTCTTCTCAAATACTTCAATTTTCATTAAGACTGTAAAAAAAGAATATGGAACACATTGTAGTGCTTGTCAAAACTCAAATCACATCCTAACTTTGCTAAGGGTTCCTGCTTATTGTCCCCCCACCTTCAAAGCATTTTATTTTTTTATTAATATTACTTTGTATATGAACTTTGATCGGACCCTCCATGCATTAATATTTTTCCTTAATCAGTAGTTTAAATTTGTATGTCACTAGAGTATGCATATTAGTCACATGAACAACAAATTTGAGTAACTAATATCATAAAGCCTATCTAATAGTTGGTAGAGTATGCATATATTAGCCTCACATGAACAACAAATTTGAGTAATTAATAATCATAAAGCCTATCTAATATATAGTTGGTGAGTCCTTTTCAAGTTTTTGCGGAGTTTTCATTCGGAGTGGAGATGTAGTGTCGTGTCCTTTTCATTATTGGTACTTGTTAATACGCTTATCTATATCAGCTTTTGCACTGAATGATGTACATGTATTCTCTTGGCCATATACATAGGTAAAAAGGGTGGAGGAGAATCTTCAACGGCGGGGAAGGGGAAACAGCCTGAAAGTTCAGGGTCTTCACAGTCTTCAACACCAAGTTCAAGGCAGGGATCCAATGTATGGGCTGTGAGACCTCCATGGCAGCAGTCCCCGCCCAGATCTCAGCCTCCTC
>CM019827.1:109815148-109833326 GCA_009763385.1 Coix lacryma-jobi var. lacryma-jobi | reverse complement strand
TGTTTTTCTTGCCCTGTAGGGCTAGGGTGCTCTTCATGTTCGTTTGATCGGCCTGCATTGCTTGTTGTCCGCGTCATTTCGTGATTTGTTCTAACAGATGCAAGGAATAAAGTGTCCTTTAGAAGTAGTAGTACAAGTAATAGCAGTAGTGCTTCAGTAGTAGTGTAGGAGAAGATAGAAGAGAGAAGAGATAAAGGAAAAACCCATGTACCATCAAGCAAGAAAATCTAAAAAAATAAGTACTACAAGTCGGAGAGGCCTCAGTAACATGTCAATCATCATTTGATCATGAACTTGGAGCAGAAAGGCATCATAACAGATAAGAGAGAACGTGATGTAGGGGCGGCTGGTAACGATGCCAAGTTCCTCACAAGTTCTTGATCATCAGCTCATATTCCATATAATGAATGGACTTAGACAATCTCATCATTGGCAAAACAAAGAAGAGGAGAGAAAAAACATGGAAGTAGTAGGAGAGGTGAATAGTAGTAGGACTAGGTAGAAAAACATCATTGCACATGCCTTATGCCTCAGGTTCAGAGTAGCATCAAAATAAAACATCACTGCACATGCCCAGTTCAGTAGTAGTAGAGAATGGTAGAGAGAATAGAGAGAAGAGAGTACAGTAGTAGTAGAGAGGATGATCCATCACAGTTTAAAAAATTTGATCAATTCAAAATAGGAGTAGAGGAGTAGTAACAGAGATGTGTTGACTGCCATAGAAGTCAAACTGCCAACATTGACACAAATAGATAAATGGATACCAAACTGTTGCAAGTGCTCTTGTTTCAATGATTATGGCAATGGCAGACAATGGCAAGTGCTCGGAATGTAAAAAAACCCTCATCATTGGCATAAGGCAAGTGCTCAGAATATAAAAACTCTAATCATTGGCATAAGCCAAGTGCTCATAATGTAAAAAACATCAACACAGGCAGGTCTCCTTTATCCAAAAAAGGGGAATGGGTGTCCTCACTGCTTCGTGGAGGTTGCGATGGTCGGTGGAGGCTGCGCACGGGCAGCGACGGTCGGTGGAGGCTGCGCAAGGGGCAGCGACGGTCGGTGGAGGCTGTGCAAGACGGCCACCCAGCGAGCACCGAGCTCGAGACGACGCGGGGGAGCCGGAGGGCTCCAGGAGGGGGAGAAGGCGGCGGATCCGACGACGGAGCCGGGGGAGAAGGAAGGCAGAGGCGACGGCGCCGGACACCAAACCCTAGCCGCGAGAGGTGCGCGGCTTCCCAGCGGAGGTGGTGCGCGGTGGCGGAGCACCAGCGAGGGAGGAGGGCGTCGGGAAGCGCACGAGCACGGGCCGGCGAGGTGAGAGGTGCCACCCAGCGAGCACCGAGCTCGAGACGACGCGGGGGAGCCGGAGGGCTCCAGGAGGGGGAGAAGGCGGCGGATCCGACGACGGAGCCGGTGGAGAAGGAAGGCGGAGGCGACGGCGCCGGCCACCAAACCCTAGCCGCTGGCGGAGGCGACAGCGCCGGCCGGCCACCAAACCCTAGCCACGAGAGGTGCGTGGCTTCCCAGCGGAGGTGGTGCGCGGTGGCGGAGCACCAGCGAGGGAGGAGGGCGTCGGGAAGCGCACGAGCACGGGCCGGCGAGGTGGCGGCGGCGCGTCGTCGCGCGGCGAATTTGGGCAGCCTGGCGGCGTCGCCTTCGAAAGAAAACTCCCAGACTGTCGGCCTATGTATGCTGGGGAACGCACTGTAAGGGCGGCTGAGGTTATGAGCCGCCCTTACAGTGTTTTTTTTTTCAAAATATATAAAATGTTTCAGAAAAATAAATGTGGATCAATTCAAAAACTTAATTCAGAAAATGTTTCAAAATAAATGTTTCAAATATTATAAATGTGGATCAATTCAAAAATTATATCAAAAATTATATTTTTTTCAACTTTGACTAAATTTATATAATAAGATAGTAATATTTATGATATCAACTAAGTACAATTAGATTCTTCGTTAGTTATATTTTCATAATATACATATTTGATTTCACAAATCTATATGTTTCTCTCTAAAATTTTGGTCAAAGTTGAAAAACTTTGACTTTCCAAGCTTCTTGGAATGCCTTCTAATTTGGGATGGAGGGAGTAGAATATATAAAATATTCAAATATTATAAACTCTTGGAGATGGCCGTGCATATATTTGCGCGCGCAGAGGGGAAATATACCAAGTTGCTATTGTTGCCAAGTTGATTTGTCAAACTGTTGGAGACAATTTTTTCTTGTTTTGCTAAAATTATATGGATACCAAGTTGAGATAGCAAACTCTTGGAGATGCTCTTAAATATAGTCTCACACACATTACTCACACACATACATAAATGTAGTCTCACGAACATTACTCACACACATACACACATACATAAATTAGTCCCCGTCGTCGTTCATACAGTTTTCCACTTCACACCTTTTCGTTCCCATGGCAATACGTCTTTGGGTAGGTTTTTTTCCACAACACCGATCTTCTTAATAAAGTCTGTGAATAGTGGCATCTGATCGTAATTATTGTAGGCTTCAACATCGTCGACGCCATCAACTCCGATAATATGTTGTTTCCCGGGGATAACGACATGCTTAGGTTTCTTCTTTGGAGGGACGATACTAAGCGGGTCGATCATATAGAAAACTTGTGTAACACGTGATGCAAGCACCCAAGGATCATCATGGTAGCCTGTGTTCTGGAGGTCCACGACCCTCAATCCGATGTCATTGGTTTCATGTTGCTTGATCCAGCGACATCGAAATAGGGCCACATTCAGTTCCTCAATTCCATAGTCAAGTTCCCATATATCTTCAATTATGCCAAAGTAGTCGACCTTTCGCCCCACTGCGTCGATAGCCACTACTCGAACACCGCTGTTTTGGTTGACACATTTACTATCCTTTGTGTGGGTATAGTATGTGTACCCATTGATCTCATAAGCATTCCAAGATGTCACCTGTCTCGATGGCCCTGCCGCCAACTTACTTATGGTAATGGAATCTATGGTTTCTCCAGGCGCTATGTTCTTGTCCTTCAACCATGAAGTTAGGCATTGCTTGTGCTGTTTCATGACCCAATCATATGTACGGCCATTTCTCTCTGACATAATGATAACCATGTGTTCATCAATGTATGGTTCCATCAGTTTTGTGCTCTGCAAAAAAGCATAGTGCGCCCGACTCACTTCTGTGTATTCACTGTCAATGAATATTTTTCTACCATTTGTGCCCTTCCCAGTCAGCCTACCCTTGTAGCGAGAATCGGGAATACCAATGCCTCTCTGTACTTTTAGGTACTCTTGACAGCACTCGATGACTTCTTTGCTACTATAGCCCTCTATTATGGAGCCCTCTGGGTATGCACGATTATGCACGTACCGGCTTAGAACCGACATGAACCGCTCATAGGACCACATTTCATGCAAGTAGCAAGGGCCCAATGCCTGTATCTGATGAACCATGTGAATCATGAGATGTACCATTGTGTCGAAGAAAGCGGGAGGTAAACACATCTCTAGTTGATTTTGGGTCTCCACCACGAAATCATGTAGGTCACTCAGCTCTGTCTTGTTAATCTTCTTCTGTGAGATCTTCGACCAGAAGTAGCACATGCGAGTGATAGCCATTTTCAAGAACTCTGGCTTGATAGCCCTGATAGCGATTGGTAAGAACACTGTCAGCATCATATGACAATCATGAGCCTTGCAGTGTGGAAATGACAGGTCCTTCATCGACACTAGCTTCTTCGGGTTTGCCGAAAACCCAGTCGGGACTTTGATCCCCTTCACAGAAGTGCATAAACCTCTCCTCTCAACTAGGTCTAGGTTGTAGCTAGCCGCAGGCAGAGTGAATTTTCCGGTTTTTTCCTCAACTACCGGGTGAAGCTCTGGCATCACATGTAACTGCTCCATGTCCCTCCGTGCTTTGAGACCATCCTTTGACTTGGCTGTGTCCATCAAGGTAGCAATGAGACTCTCAAAGACATTCTTCTGCACGTGCATAGCATCAATGGCATGAGGGACCTCCAATTGTGGCCAATAAGGAAGATACTGAAAGAAGATTGACTGTTTCTTAAAAGGTACGCCTTCAATAGGAGGTGTGCTTCTATCTCTGGTCGTTCCATCCATTTTCTTCTTTCCATAGATGACGTGTATGTTTTTCACCATTTGGTACACATATTGTCCATCATGACGTCTCTCCGGAGGCCGGTCTTCATCCTCTGGGATGTTGCCAAAGTACTTTAAGTATAGTTTGCTGCAGTACTTGTGACCTTCCTTTAAGAAGCGACGATTCCTGATGTAAACAACCTTCTTGGATCCATTTAGGAACACCCATTTTGTATCATCAAGGCAGACTAAGCATCCTGTCTTGCCTTTGAACTGTCCAGACAAGGCATACAATGCGGGGTGATCATTGATAGTCACAAATATTATTTCTCTTAATGTGAAGGCCTCCTTTCGGTACGCATCGTACATGGACTCCCCAAACCTCCATAGTCTCTCAAATTCTTCCATCACAGGCTCGAGGAACACGTCCATATCAAAGCCTGGTTGTTTAGGGCCAGAAACAAGAACAGTGAGAAAAAGGTACTTTCTCTTCTGACACAAATATGTCGGGATGTTGTACATGGTCAAGATCATTGGCCAGGTGCTATGCTCACTCGTCCTCTCATTGAAGGGATTCATTCCATCGGTGCTCAAGGCGAATCGTACATTCCTTGCGTCCGAGCTGAACAACGTGTTGTTCCTATCGAAGTCCTGCCACTGACTACCATCGGACGGGTGTGCAATCACATCGTCATCGACCTTGCGCTCATCATCCCACCACGTCATGAGCGCTGCTTCCTTAGGGTTCAGAAAGATACGTCTTAAGCGGTCGGTCACTGGCAGGTACCACATTACCAAGGCAGGAATTTTTCTCTTCTTTGCATCGTTGCCTAATGGGGTGTCCTCTAGAGGTTGAGATTCTTGTACTGCCTGTTTGGAACCCTTCTTATTCCTCTTGTTCCCGGTGGAGGCTTCTCCGCCACTGAAAAAGTCATTGTCCTTGTACCGACTGGCCCCACACCGTGGACATTTCTCCAGACCTCCAAACGTTTGACCACGAAAAAGGATACAATGGTTGGGGCATGCATGGATCTTTTCAACACCCATTGTCAATGGACTTATAACCTTCTTTGTTTGGTATGTGTTGGATGGAACTAAGTTAGGCAGTGGCAACACCGATGATAGAAGATGCAACAGATCATCAAAACTGCAGTCCGACCAGCCGTACTTAGCCTTCAGGATGAGTAGCTCAAACACAAAACGAAGCAGTGTCCAGTGTGTTGGACAACCCTTCTCAACACCGTACACGTGCTCCTTCGATGCTGTTTTCACCCTCTCTAGATTTTCTCGACCCTTCTTCTGTTGTAGTATTTCTGGTCCAATGGCCCGAAGCATTTCCTCTAAGTTGTCAAACCTTTCTGCATCACCATCATTATTGTCGACATCACCGGCACCACCATCATTATTGTCGACACCACCGGCACCACCATCATTATTGTCGACACCACCGGCATCACCACCACGTGCTTCTTCATTGTTTGACTCATGTTGCATTTGTGCTTCAAGCGCGTCTGAGCATTGAGACAAGTATTGTAGGGCTTCGGCATCGTCTTCTTCATGCTCATCGTTGTCGTTAACAACCATGTCTTCACAATGATGAATCCATACTGTGTAGCCCGGAACAAATCCTCGCCTAATTAGATGTGATCTGATCATTTCCACATCATAATATGCCATGTGGTTCTTGCAATCTTTGCAGGGACAAATAACTGAACCATTAGTCCCTGGCAACGTCTTTGCATGCTTCACTGCGGCTATAATAAATTTGTCCACCTCATCACAATAGGCTTGCGAGTACCTATACGAACCATACATCCAAGAAGTCCTATCCTCCATCTCTAAAAAAACAAAGAAAACAAGTAACCATTATTAGCCACATCCATAAATAAAAAAATTATTATTACCAACAATTGTTAGCAGCTACTATTAGCCACAATTATTGACAACAATTAATAGATACCATTATTAGCAACAAACATGGACATACCAACAACTTTACATATCAACCTCATTCCAATTTCATAAAACAAAAACTATAAAATAAAAAAATAAAAGGAAACCCTAGATCTAGAAATAGATCTAAAACAAGCTTTTCTCTCCATACATGAAACTATAATTAATCTCCACTAAAAGCAAGCTAGATTGACTAATTGAGGGTGCAAGCTCATGTCTCTACCTAATATACACTAATAGGTACAAAGCTAAGCTCCAATTTAGTCCAACAAAGCTCAAGCTCCATGGAAGAGAGAAAACAAAACTCTAAATTGCTCACTAACCAACCAATAAAACTAGGATTAACAAGTTGGAATAGCATTTTCTTACCTTAAACAAGCTTCCCACCAAAAAATTTGAGATCAAAACCTCCCCCTCTTAGTAGAGCAATTTTTGGGAGGTGCCCAAGGCCTCCCAAGCCTTTTTTAGAGTGAAGAAGAGAGTGGCTCGGGGAGGAAGAAGAGAGGAGGAGCCACTTATACCTACAGACCACTGTAGGGGCGGCTGGTAACACCAGCCGCCCTTACAGTTGATCACTGTAAGGGCGGCTGGTGTTACAACCGCCCTTACTGTTACCAGCCGCCCTTACAGTTGATCACTGTAAGGGCGGCTGGTGTTACAACCGCCCTTACTGTGAGACCCCACTGTAAGGGCGGCTGCTGTTACTAGCCGCCCTTACAGTGGCTACTGTAAGGGTGGCTGCCAACCTGGTGCCCCCCGAGCCACTGTAAGGGCGTTGCAAAAGCTAGCCGCCCTTACAGTGACAGGGGGGCGTTCTCATTGTTTCTTTTTCACGTAGTGCCCGTTGGCCTTTTTGTCAGAGTGATGAACAGTTTGAATAGGTGAGGGATAATGGTTTTGTGAACAGAGGGCAAAGTGGATGATGAAGATCAAATGATCCGAAGATAATAAAGCATGATTATCCAAAGTGTTAGATTTCAGTGATGACGTGACTTAACGTGAGAGCAGAGAATTAGCCATTAATGATCTTTAGTGCCTTCCATCTATATAGGTTATATATAGATGTCCTCTATGCAAGAGATCCTAATAATCACAGACAGGATAGGACTTAACTTCATAACAGGTCTAGAATTTTCACTTCTGAGAGTTTACGCAGAAGGCTTTTTGTCTGTTTCGGATGACAATCACCATATACGGGGCGTTTTTGTAGAGACCATTGTTCCCCTTTGAGTTGCATGCTGACGTGCTCATGTGATGACGCTTTTAACGTCAACGTTACTGTATTTTTCGTTCTCAAAATCTTTGGACACTGCTAATGAATTTTGACTTCATACAATTAAGTTAAAGCAAACTATAATTCGTAAATTAGAGAACAGTATCTATTATCCGAGTATTACATAGAGAAGGAATTAAAAGCGAACACGACGGTTGTCGATGAACAATGTCTTGTCTACTCCGCACCTGAGTGTTTTAGGGGCATCTAACACACCTGAGTGTTGCATGCCGACCCAAACAAAAATCGAGTGTTTCTGATGCATTGAACACACGATTTCATGACCATAGGACGCAGATCAAATGAACTAAATAAAACATAAAAATAATGAAAAAATATTAAATAAACAAAACCAAAAAATAGCTAGATTATTTTTGTGGAAGCCAAAATTAGAGGATTTTAAAGGGGAACCAAATAAATATAAAAAAAACATTAGATAACCGTTGGAGCAACTGTGACCGTTCTCATGTACAAACAATAAATTTACACCAATTGATCGAGCCCAAAACTTACACCCAAACAGAAATCATAAAATCTGGTCCAATGAGATGTAATATGCGCGCACCTAATAATAAGTAAAGAAGAAATCTGCATGCATGGGTCCATGGTGAGGTTGCTGTTGTCTCAAAACCCGGTGCGGGGTGCGAGCGATCGAGGTGGTCCCAAGAAATCGAGTGCGTGCCCAGGAAATCGAGTGCTGCCCAGAAATTGACAAAACAGACATAAATCATGCCCGTGTTGTCGTTCCTCTTTTTTTCTATGGGAAGGGAAGACAAGGAAATAATATAGTGTTTCTGGCATTTGAGGTCACAAGTGCTATCATTGGATCCGTCAGGGCCCAACCCTATTTCTGCTGGCCATCGGGAGAACCCAGAGATCGGCACAACTGTGAAGCACATTGTGCTTTTTTTCGCGAGCGGGTTCGTACCCGTATTTCATTAAGGAGAAGAGAATGTTTTGTTACAAGCCTCTCGAACTGTCATATATTGCCACCGTTTGCGAGAAGCAACACTAGCAAGAAAGAACCTTTCAAGCAGGCGTACCCCCGAGTTTCTACAAAGTACGTACTATACGGCTAACAAATTTGCGACATTATTAGGCACTCCCACATCCTCCGAAAGCAGTGATAGCAAAGCAACTAGGCTCACAAAACTAGCCTCCAGCCACTCGTTTCCTTCAGCGATTGCAGCAGCCGCCGTTTCCGCTTCTGATGCCATCGTTCCTCTGATCTAAAGACCCTGTCATTGCGCTTCTTCCAAATGGTCCAGGAGAAAAAGCAGAACCAAGGAGTCGAATCCTGGCCGCTTATGCTTTTCAAGCAGGCGACGCCGATGAAGCCACCAATCCACTAGCTCATCATCCGGATGTGCCAGGAGCCCTTCAAGACCTAACGGCTGCAAAACCAAGAACCAGACTTGGCTAGCAAACACGCACCCCAGCATAAGGTGGCTAACGGTCTCTGTTTGAAGGACCGAAAGAGTCAAAACCAGGCGACCAGAGGGGGGTGAATGGGAGCCTCAAAAATTTCTTCACAAAAATGAGGCCTCTGTCCCAATAAAAGCAACCCCCAAAAACTCCAACCAAAACTGTGATGCCCACGACCCTTGGAAGAGGGTGGATGATCCCAGAGATCACAGCGAGGCACCACAGACTGAAAACCGCAAGCGAACCAAGCGAAAGACTGAGCCACGCGGCCTCGGGGCGAAACTCCGATTCGCCCGTGGCTTTGGAAAGGCCTCAGGTCAAAATAGCGATTCGCCCGAGACTGAGGCCCAAGAGAGAGGCCTCTGGGCAAAACTCCGACTCGCCCGAGGCTTGAGGAGGCCTCGGAGGAAAACTCCGTCTCGCTCGAGGCTGAGGCTCGAAAGAGAGAGGCCTCGGAGCCAAAACTCCGTCCCGCTCGAGGCTCGAGGCTCAAGAGAGAGGCCTCGGATCAAAAAGCCGATTCGCCCGAGGCTCGAGGCTCGAGAGAGGCCTCAACGTGAAACTTCGACTCGCCCGAGACTGAGGGGACCTCGGAAAAAGCTCCGATTCGTCCGAGGCTCAAGAGGCCTCGGGAAAAGTTCCGCCTCGCTCGAGGGTGGTCTCAGTTCACTCGAGAGGCTTCGTACGAATGAGGCCTCGGTACATTCCGACACCCGAGCCTACTGCGTACTGGCCACACAGAAGCTCGGATCTGGGCGCTTTCTCCCGAAAAGGAAATCTCTCCAAAACTTGTTCAAAACACAATCCCAAGTTCCCAAACTTGAGGAAGAAGATCACAGGGTAGTTAGAAGACTATCCCCAAGAAATCATCTTCCAAGAACACAGAGAAATCAAAAGGGAAAGTGGATGAACAAAAAGTGCCACAAAAACGAAATTGACCCGATCTATTCGATCATGAGGAGTTAGATGAATTCCTTTGGTCAGAGTGACCTCCTCAACGATACGAACAAACTGATTCAACCGGATTTCGCAAAGACATAGCAAAGAGAGAGATCGAGCAACGAGGAAAAACGAGCAGAGCCAAAAAGCGATGAACACAGTGCACAACACAGCCAATCGGAGGGCTCGGTCTAAGAACACAGTGCACAACACGAGTCTGCTCGGAAGGATGAGGATACGGCCTCACTTCCTTGAACCAACAGAACACAGAACAAGTTCTTCTGTGGATCTCAACTAGCTACAAGCAGGGAATGGGAGAGCAGAAAACCCTAGGAACAAAAGTAACTAACTGAGATAGGAAGGGAGGAGGGTGTCTCCCTCTATTTATACTACAACTAGCCTAAGTCTATTTCCTACTCTACCCCTCTCTACTCTAAGTACAGAGCAAGCCAGCCAAACCCTAAGGCTAAACTGGACTAACTCAAATGGTAGGTGTATCCGACGGCCACGTCCGCACAACTCGTCCGCGTTGCCTCCGCGCAACCTTCCGATTGCCGCCACGTGCCGCCTTGCTCTGTACCCCCGGTTTTGAGGCCCAAACCGGGAAACCAGCCACCGCCCGAGTTTTGAGGCCAAACTCGGAAACCATCCAGTCCAGGTTTTGAGGCTCAACCTGGAAACCGTCCAGCCCAGGTTTTGAGGCTCAACCTGGAAACCGTGCACCCGAGTTTTGAGGCCCAAACTCGGAAACCGTCCACCCGTTGGTTTTTCCCTGGCTTAACCAACAAACCGGAGCTGTAGAGGGGATGCACCTCCCGTGCACCCCATCCACCGACACGTGTTCCCAGGTCCTCGACCCGAGCAACACATGACCGCACTTCTTCACTTGTCGTCGTCGCAGGCTGCCAGCTTCCACAGCCGATCCTCAGGTACTCCGGTCCCTCAGTCCAAGCCTCACGTCTGCCCTTCACCGCTCGGTACATTGGCATGGCACGTCCGCCGCACGGCACGCCCATCCTTCACCGCACCCGGTCCGTCAGCACAGCACGTCTCAACTTGACCTTCACCTACCCTCGATCACTGTCTCCGTGCTCGACACCTGCACAACACAAGCCAAAGAACATGCGCATTATCCCTGTTGACAATCACTCATCACTCAGAGACCCGGCATACACCCATGTATCCGCAATCTCCCCCTTGATGAGTGCATTGTCAACTACACACAAATCATAATAAAGAAAGTGAAAGAAGGAAAGAGAGAGGAAGGGAGAGGAGAAAAACTCAACCAAATGACCCAAAAGCATAGCAAAGCCGAAGAAGGTCAGGTGGTAAGAGCAACAGAACTTGGTCCCCAAAGACATGGGCAACGGCTCGACGCAACCAAGCAAAACAAAGCTAGCCCTCAAGAAGAGGTAGAACAGGCTCAACACCGCTAGCAAATACCAGTTGGAAAATCAGAGCAAAATGCTAGTCCCTCAAGAAAGAGGCAACGGCTCAACACAACTAGCACAGAGAAAGCTCGACACCAACGCTTAACAGCCTGCAAAACATGGCTCGAGGCTCGAGGCTTAGCCAGCAATAAGGCAAGGCTCGAGGCGCTCGAGGCTGAGGCTCGAAACTGGGGCTCGAGGCCGAAGCTCAAGGTCGAGGCTCGAGGCTGGGGCTCGAGGCTGGGGCTCGAGGCAAGGGCTCGAGGCAGAGGCTCGAGACAGGCAAGGGCTCGAGGCAGAGGCTCGAGACAGGGGCTCGAGGCAAGGGCTCGAGGCAGAGCAGAACCAGACGAGCTCCTCGAGCAGAAACAGACGAGCTCCCCCTCGAAAAATGGCAAAACCTCGAGGCTGCGATCAACAGCACAGCTCGAGACCGAGGCTCCCTTTGCTCCCTTTGCTCCCCCTTGACCAGTGCAAGCTACATCCAGGGAACATATGATTTGCAAAAATTCTCCCCCTTAGTTGAAAATGCACTTATCAAGAGGAAAAAAAAATGGTCTCCCCCCCTTCCAGCATGCAAAAGAAGTCAAAGATGCAAGTTAGGAGCTTCAGGCTTATAGTCAAAAGAATGCATAAATGCTCCAAACAGTATAGCCCGAGGGTCTCAGCAGATACATACGGGCTCAGCGAAGGCTCAGACTGATCACTGTATCCGAAATATAAGCCAAATGAGCAATAGTGAGCAGTTTTGAGTCAAAAAGATATTCACCATCAAAATAGCACTAACAAAGTGTAGACAGGAGTCTGTACAGGTGCTAAACATGTATACAAGGTGAACTACCCCTAGCACAGTTCAATCATCATGCGTAGGAATGAAGCATATACTTGTGATTTCATATAGATATCGAAGTTGCAGCGGTGAAAATGCACAAGTTTTAATTATTTGCATGTGATTGCGAGAGGTTGAAAGCTTGTCTTTGCCTTACTTTTCAACCGAGCGAAGCCTATGCCGAAGCAATCAGAAGCTTAAAGCTACGGTTTCGGTCATACACTACACGGCTCAAGTTTAACTCATGGTGCAATGAGAGACTGTCTCGATACCGTGATGTGTTGACAAGCAATCCCATCTCGATCTTTTCTGAGCACTAATACTTGGTTCAAAATTTTAGACATGATATGAACAGACCAAGCAAGTAACTGACTCAGAACTAGAGACATAGCAACCTAGCATATATGAAAAGCGCGAGTTAACTCAACACAACCTACACATGCTAGTTGCATATCTCAATGGTGAACATTTTCAGATTTTAATTTATTTAGCAAATTCACCATCTCAATATAGCTCATCTCACAATATGTACTAGTGATCAGAAAGAGCATAAGCGAACCGAAACTCGAGGCTAGGCCGAGGCCGAGGCTCGAGGTCAAGACTGAGGCTCGAGGTCGAGACTGAGGCTCGAGGTCGAGACTGAGGCCAAGGCAGACAGTCTTCATCACAAGCCTCGGATCAGACTGAATAGAGCATAAAAACATTCAAGTGATTATAAGAATGAGGCTCAGAATGTATGCTAAAATGTACAAGAAAAACAAAGAGGTCAGTCTGTACCCCTCAAAATGTTTCCCCCATCTAAAAAGGGAAACAGACACCAAGCTCACCCCTCAACCGATTAAAGGTTGATTCGTCTAAAGGCTTGGTAAAAATATCGGCCAGTTGATGATGAGTATCGACATGGCGAAGGTCGATATCACCCTTCTCCTGGTGGTCTCGTAAGAAATGAAAGCGCACATCAATGTGTTTGGTCTTCGAGTGAAGCACGGGGTTCTTAGCAACGCTAATAGCACTCGTGCTGTCACAAAGCAAAGGAACTCGAGAAAAGCTCAAACCAAAATCACGCAAAGTGGCCATCATCCAGAGTAACTGGGAACAACAGCTAGCCGCAGCAACGTACTCAGCCTCTGTGGTAGACTGGGCGACACTAGACTGCTTGCGAGAAGACCACGAAACAAGAGAAGAACCGATAAATTGGCAAGTCCCAGAGGTGGACTTGCGATCAATACGACACCCAGCAAAATCAGCATCAGAAAAACCGCAGAGGGAGAGAGTGGATGAGGCCGAATACCATATACCGAGCTCGGGTGTGAACCGAAGGTACCTGAAGACCCTCTTCACGGCCTGACGGTGAGAGGCCCGCGGCGAAGCTTGAAAGCGGGCGCACAGACACACCGCGAACTGAATGTCCGGGCGTGTCGCCGTCAGGTAGAGGAGCGATCCAATCATGCTGCGGTACTCCTTCTGGTCCACTGCCTCTCCATTCGCATCGGCATCTAGGGCAGTCGTCGTCGACATGGGCGTCGGTAGAGGCTTGGCCTCACCCATGTCGAACCGCTTCAGCAAGTCCTTGGTGTACTTGCCCTGATGCACAAACGTTCCCTCTCGGGATTGCTTAATTTGCAACCCGAGAAAGAATGTCAGCTCTCCCATCAAGCTCATCTCGAACTCCCTGCTCATAGTATCTGCAAACTTGGCAACCAAAGCGTGAGAAGAACCACCGAAAATGATATCATCCACGTAAATCTGGACCAAGAGAGTGTCTTTGCCTTGCCTGAGGAGAAAAAGTGTTTTATCTACACATCCCATTTTAAAACCCTTAGCAAGCAAAAAGGTTTTCAACCTATCATACCAGGCTCTAGGGGCTTGTTTCAGACCATATAAAGCTTTGTGAAGTTTAAAAACATGGTTCGGAAACTTGGGATTTTCAAAACCGGGGGGCTGCTCAACATACACTTCCTCTTCTATGTAGCCGTTTAAGAAGGCACTCTTGACATCCATTTGAAACAATTTAAAACCTTTGGATGCAGCAAAAGCCAAGAGTATCCTAATAGCCTCCAAACGAGCTACAGGAGCAAAAGTCTCCTCATAATCTATTCCCTCCTTCTGACTATAACCCTTCGCTACAAGCCTGGCCTTGTTTCTAACAACTTGGCCGTCCTCTCCTTGCTTGTTTTTGAAAACCCATTTTGTCCCAATAGGCTTGCAGTCAGGTGGAGGTGGAACTAGAACCCAAACCCGATTTCGTTCAAAGTTCTCTAACTCCTCATGCATGGCATTGACCCAGTCTGGATCCGTCAAAGCGTGTCCAACATCTCGGGGCTCAAAATTAGCGACAAAAGCAGAGTGAGCAAAGTGCGAGATTTGCTGAGACCTGGACCGAGTGACTCGGTCGTTGAGGCTGCCGATCATCTGCTGTGGCGGGTGCCGACGCTGGATGTGCTGCGGAGCCTCCCTGGCCGAGGTGGCCTCGGCTTCAGCCTCAGCAGCAGCTGGTGCCTCCCCGGGTACAAAAGGTACCGCACGGGATGGCGGATCCCACGGCCCCCAGGAAGAGGAGGTCTCGGGGCCGTGGATCGTCGTCGAGGCTTCTCTATGGGCCTCAGCGAGTGGAGGTGGTGCTGGACCGTCTATACCCTCTGCAGGGTCGTCCATACCCTCGGCACCCTCCTCCTGGTCATCAAAAAGAGGCTCGCCGACCTCATGATCACCTGCACGCTCAAAACGAGAAGAAGGACAAACGAGAGTCTCGTCGAAGGTGACATCTGATGTCTCCATGACTCGGTTAGTGTCAAGGTTAAGTACACGATAAGCCCGTGTGTGAGTGCCATAACCCAAAAACACACCGTCTGAGGAACGTGACTCAAATTTGTCCAGGTTGCCTTTCTTTAAAATAAAACAGTGGCAACCAAATACTCTAAAATAACTCACTTTAGGTTGGCGACCAAAACGCAACTCATAAGAAGTCTTTTTCAAGAACGCTCTCAGAAAAATGCGATTTGAAATATAGCACGCAGTGTTTATAGCCTCGGCCCAGTAGCGCCTGGGAGTCCTGTGCTCGTCGAGCATCGTCCTGGCCATCTCAACGAGGGTCCGATTTTTCCTCTCTACAACACCATTCTGTGGCGGTGTGTAGGGGGAAGAAAACTGGTGCTCCAAACCTAGAGAGTTACAGAACTTTTCAAAATCCGAATTTTTAAATTCGGAGCCATTATCACTTCTAATAGCTCGCATCGAGTTCAAAGGGAACTCGTTCTGAAGACGTAAAATCAGATTGCGAGCAAAGGAGAAAGTCTCGGTTTTCTCAGCTAAAAAGAAGACCCACGAATATCTCGAAAAGTCATCGACAACGACCAAAACGTACCACTTGCCACCAACCGAGCTCACCCGAGCTGGACCAACAAGGTCCATGTGTAAAAGCTCTCTAGGGTGCGAGGTCATGACCTTAGTCACTGGATGGTGGGGAGCAGCAACCATCTTCCCGTGTCTGCAAGAGTGACAGACTAGATCCTTCTCCATCGAAAGCTTGGGCAATCCTCGGATTAGACCAAGTGAGCTAAGTCTTGCAAGCAAGTCAAAGCTTAAATGACCGAGCCTCCTATGCCACTTCCAAAGATCAGAGGAGGAAGGACTAGCCAAAAGACAGCGAGAAGTGCCAAAAGACTCCGAGAAATTCGCACGAAAGACTTTCCCAAAGGGCGAAATTAGACATACTAGTTTGCCCTGAGGATCCAAAATACGACTGAGATTCGGTTTAAAACGAATCTCATAGTCATCGTCAAAAAGTTGCGAAACAGAAAGCAAGTTAAAATGCAAGTTAGAAACAAGAGCAACATCGCGCAACACGAAGTGCTCATTAACCCGCACTGATCCGCGGGACAATACTTTACCTTTACTATTGTCGCCGAAGGTTATGTACTCCTTTCCGGCAACAGGACTAAGGCTGGAGAACCACTTGGCGTTTCCGGTCATGTGCCTCGAACAACCGGAATCCACCAACCAAACGTCCTCCAACCGTCTTACCTACATCAATAAAAAGACATAGGGTGAGCATACGGTCCAACACTGGGGTTAGTGAAATAAGGGGAATACCAGTGTTGGGCCGGCTGCTCAAAAGAATGGTTAGGATAAAAACCATTCCTATACTGTCTACGGGAGGAGCGATCACCATGCTGTGGAAAACATGGTCCGCTAGGGAAGGAGCGCTCACTGCAATGCTCAAACTGTAGTGGGAAATAACGCTCGACAAAACCTCTGTCACGGGGTCCGTCAACTGCAAAAGCAGGACCCCGTCGGGCACGCTCTCTACGAGGCTTACGCCTGGGAGCCTGAGGCTCGATATGCTGCCGAGGCTCTGGACCTCTAGGTCGAGGCTCTCTCCTCGGAGCCTTCTGTCGCTGAGGCCTGGGTGCTCGAGGCTGAGGCCTCGAGGCTCGAGGCTGAGGCTGAGGCCTCGGGGCTCGAGGTTGAGGCTGAGGCCTCGATATCTGAGGCTGAAGCCTCGAAGCTTGAGGTCCTGAGCCCCTGGACCTGTCAGCGGGCCTCGGCGCCCCTTTCTTGGCACGGCGCACTTCTCTCCTGCGCCTAAAACAGAACTCGCTCAAGTGACCATCTCTCCCACAAAAATCACACTGGTACCTCACCATACGCACAGGAGGTTGTTGGTACACAGGGCTGTGGGTGTGGCTCACTTTGCCCTTCTGCGGCAAGCACTCCCCCTGGATGGGTGGCATTGTGTCGAGCTTGTTTTTGAGGTGGCTCGGCTTAGGTGCCCACACTTGGTTCTTGGGAGGATCTCTCGAGGGTTCCTCAAACACCCCATCCTTGGTGATAGGCTTCAGAGGCTCTTTGGGTGGAAGCTTGGTCAGTTTGGGAGTAGTGGTGGAGTTCGGCTTCTCACTGGGATTTAGACCACTCGACTCTCCAATCTTCCCAAAAGCAGAAAGATCGACACCCGGAGCAAAACCTACACCAGTAGCACCAGCAGCTCGCTTAAATTGGGAGATCATCATCCCAAGCTGCGGCTCACTACAGGAGACCCATGACAAGATGGTCCGAAGGTATGTGTTTTCTTCCTCGGTTTGCATCTTGTCATGCTTGACATTCGCAATCTCCATTTCCAGACCCTCACACAAAGCACACCTTGCGACACAAGTGCTATCTGAGTTGGCCTCCTCAAGAGACACAATCTTGGCATTCTTCTCTGCCAACTCAGTTTGCAAGACAGGACAAGTCTTGCACGCACCCAACAGCTGAGGCCTAGCACGGAGCTCATCCACCTCTCCAACCAGCGCAGCATACTTACCTCTCAAGGTGAGAAGGTCAGTCATGTGCGCTGTGCATGACTCACACTCAGCCTCCTCCGACATGACTACGGTGGACCGAGCGAACTCCAGCTCCTTCACCGTGTCCTCCCACTTCTGCCTAAACTCCTTGCGCTCTCTAGCAGCACGCCTAAGCAGTTTATCTTGGCTAAGGAGGGCAGCAGTAAGCTTCTCTACCTCAGCAGAGAGCTCGTCGTGGGTGAGCGATACCTGGGAGGCGTCGTCGTCGTCCCGAGGGTTGCGCTCCAGCTCGCCTCCGACCTCGTCGCTGAGCGCCATGCTGCAGAGGCCGTCGTCGTCGGCGAAGAAGCAGAGGCCGTTCAGCTGATCCTCGATCCTCTTCTTCTTCTCGGACTCGTCATCGCTCGAGGAGGCGGAGTCGTCATCCGAGCCGTCGACGTCGCTGAGCGTGGCGAAGAACGCGCGCTGCTCAGCCTGGGCCTTCTCCAAGTACTTCTTCTTGATGTACTCCTTGTTGAAGCCGCCCCTCTTCTTGTGCCTCGGAGGGACGTACTTCTCCTTGCGCTTGCTGGAGTCGTACTTGTGCCCATGATCGCCCTTCCCCAGATGCTTGTTCTTCTTGGGGCAGTTGGCGATGAAGTGGTCGGGGTCGCCGCACTCGTAGCATCCCGAGCGTCCTCCTCCGCGGCGACGGTTCATGCGGTTGTTGTGGAACCGCGTGAACCGGTTGGCAAGCAAAGCCAACTCGTCATCCCCCAAAGACTCCAGCTGCTCCTCGGTGACCGAGAAAAGAGAAGCAAGAGCAACGCCACCAGAGGAGTTGGAGGAGCCAGAAACCAAAGCCATAGTCGGGCCAGAAGGGTTCGAATAAGCAGCCCTCGACATGGCGTCGATCTCACTGGACTTGAGCTTACTGAAGAGCTCGTCGCAGGTGAGGGTCTCATAGT